>JABTTQ020001891.1:0-202530 GCA_016081115.2 Rehmannia glutinosa
TACTTTCTACTGAATGACTGTAATGGCAACACAAAGTTGCAAACCAAGAAATTGATGTGGTGACAAATAAAAGTAGAAACATACATTAATGGTAAAAACACTTGGCGAGAGTTCTCAGTCTTGATGGGTGGATTTAGAAATAACTGGAAATCATTGTCTTCACTGGGCTCAAATTATGGATCTGAAACTTTTTTCAGAAATAACAATCAAAAAAGAACAATGAAAAAGTTGTATGTCTAAATCTTTTATTTGAAACTCAAATCTTTTAGGTCACAAAAAGCTTTTCCTAGCATTTTTAATGCATTTTATTTAAGAAAAGTTTCGTATATGAACGGATAAATTTTTTTATAGTGGAACTAATATAGAGATCTCTATATTTTTTCTTCATACATTTATGATATCTGAATAATAGATATAGCATAATAAATGGACAGAAGTGAAGACAATAATGCATAGTTGATTCCACTTGGTCGCATATATCGCAATGGACCGAACTACAGAGTTCGGGGAGTTGCCTGCATCAATGGATTTTGTAGGTGCTTCAACTATTGGAAACAGTAAAATTGTGATGCAATTTTGTAGCATGTTTTTTTTTCTTGCTAATTACATTGATTTTTGCTCAACTTCTTATCTTGACACACGTGATAATGCATAGTTGATTCCACTTAGTCACATATATTTGCAAAGGGCCGAGCTTAAGAGTTCGTGGACGTGTCTGCATCAATAGATTTTGTAGTTGTTTCAGCTGTTGGAAATATTAAAACGTGATGCAAGAACAATATTCTTTACAAAGATCATTTTTGAATGTACAACGCCCACCAAGATGTGACAATTTGCATTACAATGATCGAGAAGCATTCCTCATGTATGGCGGTAGAGATAATTTTCATTCATTGACAGATACCTGAGCTGAAAAAAATTCATTTCTATTTACTAGGGGTGTCAATCGTGTCGTGTTTCGTGTTCGCGGGTCGTGTTTTTACACAGGTATTACAGGTCTGACACGAACCCGAACCCGAACCCAACCCGTTTAATTATTCGTGTCAAGATACACGACCCGTTTATAACACGGGTAACCCAACACGACACGAAAAACCTGTATAATTTAAACTTGACACGGAAAAAATATTAAAAAAATTAGAAAAAATTAAAATTATAAATAAAAAATACATTAAATATTAAAATTTATTAAAAAATGCATATAATAATTTTCCATCATCATATAACCAACCAAAACATCACAAAATATTAAAATAATATATCACAATAAAATTAAACAGGTTACATAGGTCAATCGTGTCGACCAGCGGGTCGACCCGACCTAACCTATTTATTTTCCGTGTTAACCGTGTCCGACCTGATTTTGACCCAAACCTGTTAAGGGTTGTACCTGTACCGCTAAATTCGTGTTAGGTTCGTGTCGGGTTATCATGTCGTGTCACACATTGACGCCCCTACTATTTACTGTCTTACTCTAAAATAATACATTTAGACAATCCCATTAACAAAAAAAAATTGCACCTTTTCATTCCTCATCTCATCTTCACTTTCCTTTCCAGTGGATGTGAACCCGTCTATAAAGGAGATATTTTCAAAAATTGAATCTTGCCCTGAAATGATGAATGAAACTGCAGACAAAAAGACAAAAATTAAAACTAAAAAGTATGGCCACTTATAAAATGAAAATTCAAAAACTATACCTCAGGAGTCATGAATATGTTCAAGTTCTTTTTCTTTTAACTTCGAAAAACATTGTATTCTTGACTAAACTCATTTGAGTTATTGACATACGCAGGTACACCGAGAACATGAACAAATTGCATTTCAAGAAAGTGCGAGTACATTCCATCAGATCATGGTCCTTAACCAATGTAATTATGTAGCTATTCTGCAGAATATTTCGTGTGTAGTTGCACCAAAATAGTATGTTTGTGAATTGGATGGAGCCTACTTATAAGAGAGTGTGTAAGTAGGAAATATTGAAAATAATTTTAGCTTCCCAAAAAATATATATTAAATTGTAATTACTTAGACACTAATGTATTGGGCAGGCCAATGAATGTAACTTTTTTCTATGCCCAAGAAAGACAGCAATCCAATTTTATATTTTTAATGCAATTTTCGGTGCCCAAGAAAAGATAATTGGCCAACTTTTCGGTGCCCAAGAAAGGCATCTGCCAGAAATTAATATTTTTGTCACCTTTACAAACTCAAGTTATTATGATAAATTTCAAATTTTGAATGTCATTGCTTCGGTCCCAAAGACAATCAGCTGCTAGAAGTCGTAATACAATTAGTGAACACGACTTACCAAAAATGGTATACTGTGTTTGGCGGAATTTTACCAAAAATGGCATACTTTCTTGCTTTTATATATATATATATATATATATAGATTTGCTGAATTTGTAATATTTTTCCCGTAATGCATGGTTGTATAATTCAATTCCTTTTTTATCTTGCCTTTGTGATTTGGTATTCATTATTTAATTCAATATACTTATTTGCACATTTTATTATTTATATAGATCTATAAAAAAAAATATTTTTCTTAATATACAGCCCATGCATCGTACGGGTGGAATACTAGTATTACTCCAATCCACTACACCAATTAAATATCTCATTTTTACTTTTCCTTTTCGTTTTATAACTATAATCATTTTATTTATGTAGATAATTATCTCATTACTTATATTTTATCATTACTAGTGTTGTATTTTACTTTTGAATTTGGTGTAACTAATATAATAGTTCAATGTATTTAGTTATTAGTTATTAATTATTAAAATTTGTTATTTCTTTCTTTTAAAACGATAATAAAATTTCATTAACTCATAAAAGATTACAATCTTAATGCCAACTGACAACAAACCACTTGGATCACATAAGTCTATCTAGTGTGGTTAGAGTTGTCAAAATGAGCCTGGCCCGACCGCCCTGGTAAAAAAATCGGGTTAAGCTTCATTTTTAGAGGTCCGAAATAAATCGGGCCTATTTGGCCTGACCCGTTGGGCCCAAAACACCGTCCCAACCTAATATTTTAAGTGTTTTTCATGGGTTGTGATGGGGCGGGCTCCAAAAATAACGTTTCGATCACTATTTAGTCCTGTCCGACCCATTTTTACCCCTCGGCCGGCGAGCCAAAGACAGGGTTAGTCCGACCCGTTTGACAACTCTGAGTATGATGCTGGGGGAGCCAAATAAGATGTGTATCCAGTATCCCTCTCAGAAAGCCAATAAAGAAATATTACAACATTGGGTATAACTGTTTATCAATACAAACCAAAAAGTAGAGTCGAAAATACTTTTCAAGAGATAGATGTCTCAACTATTGTTGTGCTAGTAACATCAAAAGACGCGTTCTTTTCTAACTTCCAAACAATCTCTTTAGTATATATCTTCACAACAGTTTTGGACCAGTTTTGTTTGGTATGTCTTCATTAAAGCCACTCGCTAGAGTTGGCAAAATTGGCCCGACCTGATAGACCAATCAAGCCAGCCCACATATGGGGTTGGGCTAGGCTTTGTTGTTTAGAGGCTCGAAAAGGAAAAATGCCTAATTTGGTCAAGCCCAAACGGCTCAACCAATAATAAACGTGGTGGACTGGGTTGGGCTAATATAGCTCGACTTTGCCCAACGCCCCGACCCATTGCCAGCTCTACCAACCACAAAGTTGGCAAAACAGCTTCAACTGGACTAGCAAAGTATTCTCTCAAAGAGTTCCAAGCCATGATAGTAGCATTTTGATCCTTTTTAGCAATGCCCTCACTGAACATGTGTCTATCAGACTGCACCGAAGCACTGACAACTATGAAAAATTGTCATACTTTTATCATTTCAGGACAAACAATATACTAAGCAGGGCCAAGTTGATTCTCAAGTGTAATTGGATGATGAACATGTTGGGAGACTAACTTGAGTTCCATCCATTCCAATGTTGTCAAATCCACGATCTCTTTCTGAAACTTCTTGATGCACTGGAACTGTTAGGGTTATATGCTAAAAATCATTTGTATTAACTTTATTTTCTTATATTTTTTAATGAGAATCATATGGTCAATATTTGTATACTTTATTCGTTATATGCTAATGCATATGTCTATACTCTGTATTGTAGATAATATGGTGTGTGTTGTATTGAAAGAACCACATGAGGTTGTTCTCTTTGTACTAACCATATAAGAAAATAAATACATATGTTATTATGGATGTTTGTCCTCCTAATTCATATACAATAATGGATACATATACATGGTGCACATTGCTTTGATCCATTAACGAGTGAGATTCATGTTTAAATCAATAATCTCAATAAATTGGGTAATGAAATTAGTTGTATGGTGGACTATTGAGTTTAAAATTAATCCATGTCCAGATGTGTCAGGTTGATGATGTCCCATTAAGGAACTCATGCTATGCAGGTGGATTTGATCCAACATAATAATAAAGTTGAGTGACACTTCTCAATGATATAAGACGTTGATTAATATAGTTGTAGTAACTTAAATTAATCAACAAGCATTCGATGTCTTAAATATTGGGAGACTAACAAGCACATAATAAGAAACATCCTATTATGTAATTTGGTAGTTCAACAATAACTCTTTAGTGGACCAAGTTGTTGTTGATGGTCCTAAATTGTATGTTCCGGCCGAACATGGGATATATTGAAAATTGGTCAAAATCATATAAATCAATTATATATATAAGCACACGAGATTCATAGAAGCTCGTAGGAAAATAGCAAGTAAATAAAAGATTTTTCATAATTGTTTTTTTTTTTTATCATTTTGATACATATAGATATATAACTCAACGGAATTTTCTGATCATTGTGTAGAATTCAATTAAGATATTGTATGAAAGTATGATTTCTTCTATATATATCACTCGTTTGAATTTGTTGAAACTTAAACTTTTAACTGATTTTTCTTCACATTTATGTAGTTATATAGGATTTGAGCTATGTTATATATATTTTTGTGGGGACAAAATCGTCTTTAACCTCAAACTTGATGGGTGTTATTACACTTTACTATTTGAACTTTGCTCTCTAAACTTTGCGAGATTTTCACTTTACCACCTCAACATGAAAAATTAAAAAAAATTAAATTTATAAACATATTTTTTTTTATATATGGTTTAAAAATTTTATCTATAAAAAATAATTAATTAGTATTTACTTTATTAAAATATATTTTCAATAAAATTATTTTATAATTTCTTTGTTTTAATTTTCTTTTATAATTATAATTTATTTTTCTTTACATCTTCAATTATTTTTCTAGTATTTTTTTTAACATTAAGTTAAATATATACATAAAAAATTAAAATTATAAAATAATAAAGTATGAATTGAAAAAAAAAACGTATTAATTTTTCTTGTGAGTTTTACATTAAATTATATTCTTATTGTAATGTAATGATTAACATACATATTTGAGAAACTACATGAAAGATAAAAAAGAATAAATTATAAAATAATTCCATTGATGCAAATACTAATTAAGTTTATATTTTGTCGATACAAAATTGAAAAAAGAGATAAAATACATGTATGGACATCTATTTTTAATTTTTATTTTTTCAAACTGAGGCGATGAAGTGAAAATTTTGCAAAATTCAGATAAAAAAATGAAAATCATGCAAAGTTCAGATGATAAAGTGTAATAATATCTAACAAGTTTTGAGGTAAAAGACGATTTTGCCCCCCCACACAATGAGAATTATACAAAACTCGTTTAGTATAACTGTATAAGAGGTAAATTGAAACTCAAAATAGTTGTACAAAACAGTCTATAGTTTGGATGGTAAATTATTGTGTTTCCTTTCAAATATTGTAAATTCTTATATCATTAACGGCATGATTGGTATGAACGAATGGAATTATGTGTTAATGGAATGAATTTAGGAATGAAATAAGATTAGGAAAGAAATAATGTACTAATATTATTTATATGATTGGTATGTGCAAGAAATGTAGAAAGGAATGGATGACAATTTTTTTATTTGATTTAAATATCTTGATTGGTAATTGTATATAAATAATAGTAATTTGAGAAAAATAATTTTAAGTATCAAATCACTCTTAAATAAGATTTTTAAAATAAATTTTATTAAATATGTAATGCATAAATTGGTATAAGATTATTTTAATGTGTATAATAATATATATATACATATATATCAACAATATTTTATATAATATATTTTTTTATAAAAAAATTAAAAAATAACTAAACGAATTCTATATGAAAATTTTGATTTTACTATTGAATGTTGATAGAAATTGACTATGATTTATTAAAATATTAAATATAACTTATATTTCAATTATAAATAAGTAATTTTTTATTCATAACAATACTTTTAAAAAATATAGATGATATCCAACATTTTTAGTCATTTATAGAATAATAATTTTATTAAAAATAAAATTTGAGTAATTCTTGATGATTGGGAATAGCTAAACCCATAGGGGAGAGGAAAAATGACTATTCTCTTACTTTTGGGAATAGGGATTCCTTGGGAATGAATATTCTCATTACTAAAGTATACCAAACAAATTAATAGGAATGAACTAGGGGTGATCACGGTGCGGTTTTGCGGTTTTTTGAGTAAATTTCAAACCAAATTGCTATATGCGGTTCGGTTAAATAAAATTTTCAAATCGCGGTTTTATGAAGTAAAATCGAAGGTGCGGTTTGAAGCGGTGGGGTTTTAATTAACAAAAATATTATATAATTGATAAATTAATATAATTTTGTTATGACCTTTTAAAGAAAAAACCAAAGAAAAATATTATAATTGAAAAGTGATTTTTTTTAAACAATGTGTATTTTTGTGAATAAAATGTACATTGTAATATCTTTTATTTCTATTATATTCAATATGTAATGCAATGTAATGTTATTCTATTTTAATGCAAAACATAATGCATTGTAACGACATGAAAAAAATGTAAAATACGTTATAATTTTATATACAAAATGTGAATCTAATTATATCATTCATAAATTAGTTTTTAATATATTTATTGTCTAACTATTTAACACAAGACTAAAGAACAATATTTTATTTTACTCTAAATTATAGAGGTGCGGTGCGGTGCGGTTTTGGCGGTTTTTCAAAATCAAAACCATAACCGCACCAATAATGCTTGATGCGGCTTTTTATCTAATATTTTAAATCGCGGTTTTGGTCATAAATTATTATGAACAGTGCAGTTTGGTACGGTTCGGGCGGTCCTGGCGGTTTTCCAAAATTTTTGATCACCCCTAGAATAAACCAAGGGATGTTCATTCCATTTTCACCCGATTCCCACCTACCAATTATGCCATAAGAGATCTCTATTATTTTGATTTCAATTTCCAAATTATTGCTCGGACAATACATATATATTTTATATGGCATGAAAATTGTTGGTCCAATACTCCAATTCAGTAACTGTTGACTTTATTATCCCTCGCACATCCTCACACACTGCTGTCCTCTCCTCCCTAAACCCTCTGTCCTCGCCCCTCTCTCCGCCGCCACCGCCACCGCCGCCGCCATGAGCCTTTCCTCATCCACCTCCATCTCCTCCGCGACGCGTACATGGAATGGGACCCACTCCGGCATGTTCGCTGGGCCCCACCCCCAGATTCAGTTTTCCCTTCCCAACAAAAAGAGGCAAAACGCGATTATCTGCTCCGCGGTGATAGAGCAAGGAGTGAGCGAGTCGGGTTCGAGGCTGAGTCGGATTGAGTCGCTGAGTCAGGTCTCGGGCGTGCTTGGATGTCAGTGGGGAGACGAAGGCAAAGGAAAACTCGTGGATATTCTCGCCAAACACTTCGATATTGTGGCGCGTTGTCAGGTATGTATAAATGCATAAATAGAAGCTCGTTTCGTTTTCCTCCTTTTTTTGAGTGTTTCTTGAGGAACATTTATGGAGAAAGCTGTTGTTTCGATTGTTTCTGTTCCTATAATTTGTAAGTTCGTTCTGTACAAATAAAAAAGGTAATAAGTATGCTGGGGGCTTTTTATTTTTAGTTTTTAATGTCAATTTTTGCTTTTTTTATATTTTGGTGGATTTTTCCTTCTTGTCTGGAACCGAAGATTTTTGGAACTTGTGGATGAATGGCGTGGTCTTATACATGTTTCTCTTTGGAACAATTTGTCAATTTTTTTCCCGAATGCAACAATTTATCAAATTTAAACTTGTTCTTTGCCACTTTGTCTTGTGGATTTCTGCAAGTGAAAATTTATTGTAGCTTGAATGAATGTCATGGTTTACATTTTTCGTAAGAGCTGAGTATGTATTGCAAGAACTTGTTATTTGCAATTTCTACGCCTCTTACTGTGTAGATGCCTTTCAGTAAGATGAGGTGCAATCATGTTTCTGATAATTTATCAATAACTAAAATTAAGTTCGTATAAAGAAATTGCTGACTTGTGATTATTTTGAAGCATTGGTACATGAAATCATGAATAATTATTGTTTACTCTGCTTCTAATTTAGATTTTACTCGTACTTTAATGTGGAAACTATGGCCCCCTTGAATAAGCATGTCGATAGTCTTGTTTTTTCGTGAATTGCACCATTTACTTTGTAGAAGGAATTAGAGGTCAAATGCTATATACTGATTAGCAATTTAGCAGGCTATGTAAACACATTTTCTGGTCCCTTGACATGATCATTTTGTGAGACATAAAAGAGACTGTCAACTGTTATGCATCGTTTAGTTCAAAGATTGAATTTCAATGTTTGATTATATGTTTGGGATAAATATTTCTAGTGGTTGCAATGTCATGTTTTGGCTCGTTTGTCCTGAAATCTTCAACATCATTCCATGTCAGGGCGGAGCTAATGCTGGCCACACGATTTATAATTCCGAAGGCAAGAAGTTTGCGCTCCACCTTGTTCCCTCAGGAATTCTTAATGAAGAAACCATCTGTGTAATTGGTAATGGAGTCGTAGTGCATTTGCCCGGATTCTTTAAAGAAGTCGACGGTCTTGAATCCAATGGAGTCTCTTGCAATGGAAGGATCTTGGTATCCGACCGGGCCCACCTATTGTTTGATTTTCATCAAGTTGTCGATGGGCTTAGAGAAGCTGAGCTGGCGAAATCATTCATTGGCACTACAAGGAGAGGTATAGGACCGTGCTATTCGAGCAAGGTTATTCGAAATGGCATAAGAGTAAGTGACTTGAGGCATATGGATACTTTTCCTCAGAAGCTTGATCTTTTATTATCTGATGCTGCATCGAGATTCAAAGGTTTTAACTATAGCCCTGACATGCTCAGGGAGGAAGTTGAAAAATACAAGAGGTTTGCTGAGAGGTTGGAGCCGTTCATTACCGATACTGTGCATTTCATGAACGATGCTATTTCTCAGAAACAGAAGATTTTGGTAGAAGGTGGTCAGGCAACTATGCTAGATATTGACTTTGGAACCTACCCTTTCGTAACATCCTCTAGTCCGTCTGCTGGAGGAATTTGTACTGGTCTTGGTATTGCTCCCAGAGTTATTGGTGATCTTGTTGGGGTGGTAAGTGGGACACAATTCTTTCTTTATGGGTTGCTGAAATATATATATATATTTTTGGGATAACTACCAAAAAAACCCCTGAGGTTTGGGCTAATTACAAAAAAATTCAGAGATTTTTGAAAGTTGCCAAAAACCCCTTGAGGTTTGATTCCGTCTTACATTTCCCCCCTTCATATGCAAAAGCCATTTCAACCCCCCCCCCCCAACATTTATAGAAACATTACAGTTATCCCCTTAAATTTAAGAGAGAATCAAACATGAGGGAGATTTTTGTAACTTTGAAACATCTCTGGATTTTTTTGTGATTAGTCCAAACCTCAGGGATTTTTTTAGTAATAATCCCTAACTTTTTAGATAACATCATATCTCATACATGCAAGAAATGGTTTACTTCATTAAATTGGCAAAAACTGTAGAGTATCTTATACTTTTGGGATAATTATAAATAATAACCTTGTGGTTTAGCCTAATTACAAAAAAATCCAGTTTTGTTTATATTTTATAAATTGCACCCTATTGAGGGGCAATTTGTAAAACAAATACAAACCTCTGAGAGTATTTGTAGTACCTCAGTTTTCTTTTTTGTAATATTGAAAGGTAACTGAATTTTTTTTAGTTAAGCTAAATATCAGGGGTAGTTTAAAATTATCCCTATACTTTTTGCAGAGGTTTTGCTCCAAATTGCATACTGCTTCTGTTACAAATGCAAACCCGAGTTTCTTTTTTCTTTTTTGTTTTTCCTTTCTGAATTGACAATTATGCAGGTCAAAGCATACACTACGAGAGTTGGTTCAGGTCCTTTCCCGACAGAAATCTTGGGTAAAGGTGGCGATCTACTTAGGTTTGCTGGACAGGAGTTCGGCACGACAACTGGTCGCCGCGTCGTTGTGGATGGCTTGACATAGTTGCCCTGAAATACTGTTGTCAGATAAATGGATTCTCGTCTCTGAACCTCACCAAACTCGATGTATTGTCTGATCTACAAGAAATTCAACTGGGTGTTGCATACAAGCAAATTGATAATACTCCGATACATTCTTTCCCTTCAGACCTTCGTCTTTTGGAGCAGATCAAGGTAAGCTCTCTAATTCATATTCTCTGACTGGATGCCATTATTTATCTAAGCTTTTTTTCTCTTCCAATTTGGGTCCTGGAAGTTTTGTTAACTCAAATAATTTGTTATCTTGGAAAAACCGTGCTGCTATCCACATATCATGTTTCTTCAAGTCAACCATCTTTTTTTTCAATGAGCTTCGTCTATTTCTTTTGATCTTCTTTAGGGTAAATTACAAAGATTACTCCTGAGGTTTAGCCTAATTGCAAAACAATCCAGTTATCTTTCATAATTACAAATACATCCTTTAGGCTCCATTTGGATCGATGAATTTGAAGTTAAGGATTTCAAATCCATAATAACAAATCCACCGGCTTTGTTTGGATGCAATGGATTTCAAATCCTTATGCTCTCATTTTGAGCTATTTTTTGAGTCATTGTGGTGGATTTCAAATCCATCTTATATGGATCCTTCCCTCAAGTCGAAATCCATCCATCCAAATGCAACCTTAAGGAATTCCAAACACCCGCTTGAGGTTTGTATTCGCTTAGCAAATACCCCCTCAATAGGTTCAATTTGCAAAATAGAACCAAAATGGTTTTACAAACACCTCCTTTAGGTTTGTATTTTTTTCAGCAAATACCCCCTCAATAGGTTCATTTTGCAAAATAGAAACAAAAATCAAGGGGGTGATTGTAATTTTAAAAATAGTTGTTTTTTGGGTAATTAGACTGAACCTCAAGGGTATGTTTTGTAGTAATCCTCATCGTTATATTTTTTGCTATCTGCTCTAACTCTAAGGACTTCTTTTCGTCGTGTATAGACGGATTGTAAATTACTGAGTGCATTTGCCTTCTCTCTCTTTTTAGATAGTAATTTGCATATTTCCTTGTCTTTTCTTTTAGGTTGAATATGAAGTCATGCCTGGGTGGCAGACTGATATTTCTTCCATCAGAGAGTACTCTGAGCTGCCAAAGGCCGCGCGTAATTACGTCGAAAGGATAGAAGAACTCGTCGGCGTTCCCATTCACTACATCGGCATCGGACCAGGCCGTGATGCCCTTATATACAAATAAAATTTTTGGAGTTACTCTTAGTATATTAGGTGAGGATATTCTTCTTCTTTTCTCCGGGCTGGGAACGGTGCTTCTCACACCAGAAGAATTTATGCCCCGTGTTTGGGGGTTTATTTAAATTTGTGTTCACTGTATTGTATTTGCATCTTTGGTCAGTGGAACTGATTTTGATTAGGTTTTCTGAACTTCTATTGAAGTCTACTAACCTGCGTTGTCTTGTCTTCTCTTGTCTAGTTTTGTTTTATTGTTTTTTGTTTTTGAGTACATATAGTTAGAGCCCGACCCGGCCCAAGCCCATTGGGGTTTTGGAAATTTTCGGGCTGGGTCGGGTATGGGAATAGGACCCCATACCTCTGGTATGGGCGTGATGGTTTTGACCATTCGATCGCTATCTGATTCCCACTCTTCTTGTGATCTTTATACAATATAAAAAATGTTCTAGTACATCTTACTTGTCTTGGTAGTTAAATCTCATTTTCTGTGAGAAAAAATTTGATGTTTAAGTTAGAACATATGGGGCAGGAGTTAGCTGAAGTAACATCTAAACTTCCTTACCAGAAACAAAGAAGTGACATTCCAACTTCTACAAGGACATACAATATTTTAGGGATAATTACGGAAAAAACCCTGAGGTTTGGGGTAATTACAAAAAAATTCAGAGAAGTTTTTAAATTATGGAAAAAACCCTGAGGATTGGGCCAAATATTTTCGCGGCTCGAGTAAAATTGAGCTGGCTCGATCCAATCCGTCTTTTTTTCAAGCCCGATAGGCTCGGACGAAGCCAGCCCGACCAACTGCAAGCTCTATTAAGACAACAATTATGGAATTTTAGTGGCCAAATAGTCAATAGTTGTAAAGTATTGTCACTGACCCCATTGTTTACATTTTGTAAAAGGTAAATTGCACTTTTACCTTTAAATCTTAAATTTAAGTACATTATTCTTTAAAAATAATTAAAAATATTTGCATGTCATTCTCAAGCTATTTTTTTTTATTAAAAAGTTTTTCGTCGGTTGTCATTATAATACTAAAAAATTAGATGCTCATATAATTTTTATTTATTACTGATATTTACATCAAAAAGTATCATAATCATATTTATTTTTAATAAAAAAGTGATTAAAAAAAATGAGTTGAGGGGTGAAATTTGATTTACCCCGTCAAGACTCAAACTCGAGCAAAGAGTCAAGACTCAAGACCGTGTTTGGCTGGTCGTATTAACATATGATACTTGATAAATAATCCCACTTCTCCAACTTAATAACGGAAGCAGTGTTTCGAATTCTTTGGAACCACCGTTCTTTACCCATTAGGGGAATCTCTTTTGATCTATTTTCTTCACTATTTCATCAATTGATGCTAGTTTCTCTTGACGGGTTTTTGTTCTATTGTACTGAGCACACCATTGTTGATTTTTTCTCCGATTTTCAGACGAAGTCAACTCTGCAAGTCGCCGATACCCTCAATCGCCATTTCGAAGACCCATTACTGAAGGTTCTTATATTTACACGTTTCATTACTTCTTATTTCGGTCCAGAAATTAGTAAATCGTGTTCGACTTTATGCTCTTGTAGTTATGGCGGCTTCTTACAGAAAAGCCCGTGTGAAAAACATGGCTTTCTGCCGTTGGATTTTGATTGGTGTATTTGGGGTTGTTTTCTTAGTGTTATTACTGAGAACAAACACATTTATAGATTTAATTAGCAGATATTCATTAGAGACAGATGAAACTTTAGGATCGAATCATAACTATACTTTGAGCTCCGAAAAGAATTTGAAGCTTCCCAAACAGAACGAATTTTCGATTTCGTTAGAGAAACGTAATCAGATGCCACCCAGGAACTTAGATTTATATCCCACTTTAGCCAAGAATCATATAATCATTGTGTTGTATGTTCATAACCGTCCCCAATATCTCCGATTAGCCGTCGATAGCCTTTCTCGGGTCGTAGGGATTAGCGAAACCTTGCTCATCGTTAGTCACGATGGTTACTTTGAAGAGATGAACAAGATTGTAGAAAATATCAGGTTCTGCCAAGTGAAACAAATTTTTGCCCCTTTTTCGCCTCATCTCTTTGTTAATAGTTTTCCTGGCGTTTCGCGGAACGATTGTAAGGATAAAGATGATACTGCCAAGAAGAAATGCGATGGTACTCCGGATCAGTATGGTAATCATCGCTCGCCTAAGATTGTGTCGTTAAAGCATCATTGGTGGTGGATGATGAATACGGTGTGGGACGGTTTAAAGGAGACGAGCGGGCATTTAGGCCATATTCTATTTATAGAAGAGGACCACTTCATTTATCCCAATGCGTATCGCAATTTGCAGTTACTTATAGAGTTGAAACCTAAAAAGTGTCCACATTGCTACGCCGCGAATCTCGCGCCGTCTGATGTGAAGTCGAGGGGAGAAGGGTGGGAGAGTTTGATCGCGGAGAGGATGGGGAACGTGGGGTACACGTTTAATCGGACAGTGTGGCAAAAGATTCATAGGAAAGCTAGGGAGTTTTGCACGTTTGATGATTATAATTGGGATATAACGATGTGGGCCACGGTTTATCCTTCGTTTGGGGGACCTGTTTACACGTTGCGTGGACCTAGGACGAGCGCGGTTCACTTTGGGAAATGTGGTTTGCATCAAGGCCAGGGTGAGAGATCGGCGTGTATTGATAATGGCGTGTTGAATTTCGAAGTTGAAGACGTTGATAAAGTTCCTAATATTAAATCGGGTTGGGGAGTGTATGTATACAAGGACCAAGCCGGTTATCAAGCTGGATTTAGGGGATGGGGCGGCTGGGGAGATATAAGAGACCGTCAACTATGTTTGAAATTTGCGAAGATGTATGAGGCTTCGGAGGCTGGGATAGTGTGAACTGTCATTTTTGTTTATAACCTGCTAAGACATTTGAGGCTTATCGGAATGTCGTCCTCCTCGTACACAGTGAGGCATGTTTGGCTTTCGCGGTCAGTGTAGCTGGTAATATCTTATTGTTGTTATGTTTATCAAAGAGAGCATGTTATGTAGTAGAGATTTTTGAGATCCTTATTTTCTCACACGCGCTTTAAGAAATCAACACAATACGTTTCTGCATTCTCAATTTTGTACGAGCATGATTTTCCTCGAGTATTTTATACGATTGTATGTTTGGCTAGCTCTTATTTGCATCAGATGATCAGAGTGTCATGAGTGTTATTCACAATTTGAACTCGACTTGTACGGTTATACCTGGTTGCTCATTTACTGTATTAATTGGCAATTTTCAGGATTCTATTAAATTGTTGGTTTTTCTGCATTCTCAATTTTGTACGAGCATGATTTTCCTCGAGTATTTTATACGATTGTATGTTTGGCTAGCTCTTATTTGCATCAGATGATCAGAGTGTCATGAGTGTTATTCACAATTTGAACTCGACTTGTACGGTTATACCTGGTTGCTCATTTACTGTATTAATTGGCAATTTTCAGGATTCTATTAAATTGTTGGTTTTTGTTGTTGTTTATTTATATTTCTGCATTTTATTATAGATTTACAATTTTTACTTTCAATAATTTGTTGCTTGAAATTTGTTCTGCATAGTTGGTCAGAAACAAGTTTCTGAAACTCACAGATTGGGAAAAAATGAAAAGCCTGTGTGCTCCATATATAAGGGGAAATTGATGGTGGAATAAAGGAAAATTTGGCCATGTGGGACCCCTAGGAAAAAGGGGATAATTACAAAAACTACCCCTGATGTTTGGGTTAATTACAAAAAAACCAGAGGTTTCTGAAAATTACAAAATCCCTTGAGGTTTCATTCTGTATTACAATTGCCCCCTTACGTTTAACACAAAATCAAACATCAAGGTTTTTTTTTGGTATTTTCAAACATCTCTTGATTTTTCTTTTTTTTGTAATTTACCTAAACCCCAGGGGTAGTTTTTGTAGTTATCCCTAGGAAAAACGATACTTTCTGGAAGACCTTGTGTAATGTTAAATATTAAGTAATGTGTCTGTTTTCCAGGTCGGAGCTTAGACAGTCCAACTCGATCCGTTTTCTCCTCAATCAGAATTATAAGCTATGAATCTGTGCAAACAAGCACTGCCTGCAAGATTCTTGTTTTTTTCTTTTCAAAGTTCAAAAGAAACACGAGAAAAACTTTAACATACTGATTGATATTATCGCATTTTGCAACGATGAACGGACTTGTTGATGTTAGCTATCCGTAGTTAATGATTGAATCCTGGCTGTTTATAACAGCTAAGCTAAATAATACGGAAATAATCGCAGTTTTCTTGGGGTGTAGCTCATGAATTGTTTTACTCTACTTGCTTCTTCTGTATTGTAGCCTAAATTTTGATATCACACATAATTAGTGTGCATCATATAGAAATTGCTTCACATACTTTGGTAACTACTCTGTACACATACATAGTTACTATTGACCGCAGCGGTTGGAGGAAAACCGGAAAGCTAGATCAACTGCGATTCTCACGACGAGACGAAGGAGGAGAGGTTATTGCAGCTCATAGATCTCACAATAAGGTTCACTCTCTGAACTTGGGAGGTGAATATGAATATCTTTGTTTGTTTGTGTCTTTGTTATATATATGAAAAATTGCAAATTTAGTCCTATAACTATTAGCAACTTGTAATTTTGGTCCCATAAGTATTAAGTTTGCAAAATTGGTACTGTAAGTTTGGAAATTTTCGCAAAATTGGTCCTATAAGTTACGTTCTCAAGCAATTTCAGCCCTATTAGTTTGTAGTTGTTGCAATTCTGGTCCCTAGGGAATATTTTATATTTTCATAATACCCGTAATGTCTTTGGAAGCAATCTTGAGATGAACACTTTACATAATTACATGTAAATGCTACTATATGCTTTTCATCTTGGGATTCCTTGGCCAAATACATGCTATGCACCAGGTGATTGAACGTATACTGTGTGCGCGTGCGTGTGTGTGAAATGAATGGTGGATGCTGCACCAAGTAGATTCGAACTGGACCCAGTTTTTTTTATTTTTTGGGTCTAATGCTCCCTGGAAAATGAGAAATGTTGCACCAAGAGACCATTGCAATTTCTTACTACAAATAGAAAGCACCACCAATTGTGCTGGGATATAAATGTCATTAACACCACACACTAGTCTATGAAGGACTGATATGGGTACGTGACACGAGTATGATACGACATGGATATAGAATACGTCATATTTTGGTATTTTATGGATACGAGTACGGTATATGTACGCATAAAATTATATATTTTTATATTATGGAAAATATAGACTTATTACGTACAACGAAAAGAAATTATTGTTCCAAGCATAAAAGACTAAAATTTCATAAATACTCAAATTTGAGTGTGACAACCCATATAGATACAAAAAGAAAAAAAAAAAACATGTTGAAAATATTAACAATAGATAAATTTAATCTCTTTTCATATGTGGATTTATAAAAATTGATATGAATGTGACTTTGTTTATTTCAAATTGTGATATTACGTCAGCTTCACAGAAGTATCCGTGTTTTCTGGCTACTAGTGAATCGATTCACTGCCGTACTAAACCCTAGGCCCACAACATCAACGGAAAGATCTCCAAGCTATACAAGGCTGACACATAATGACCCTATCATGATGCACAAGCTTTGCGGTCCACACTATCATCATAGTGATGATCATAGAGGATCCAATAGCTAGGCCTGTTAGTGATACTGCCATGGTAGAAGCCATGGCTTCATCTTTGCACACAACCACCAATGTGAGCAAACCGGTTATGTTGGCGAGCACCTTTTTCTTTTTCTTTTTTAAAAAGTTCGGTCCCGTCATTGCAGGTACTCGAACTTGGGCCTCGTCATTTCTTAAACTCACTTTCTCAAAAATCCTTGAACCATATATCAACATAGTGTCTATGCCACTCGCTTGTTGGAAAAATTGTACTCGTACACTTGCGAGCAAAATGTGTCCGGTTGTCGGCATAGAGCGACAGAGCAACTCTTGAGGCGGCCTTGCACGATGACTCGGAAACACACATGGCTTGGAAGATTGATGGGAATGCACCTAGACCAAACATGAATCGAGCTCAACTTTGTTGGAAGGCTGGAAAATGCATCATTTGATATATTTTCAAGAACTATTTCAAAAACGAATAACCTTTTCGAATACTTGATATGTTATTGATCATTAAAAACTCATTCGAACTTGGTTTTGTTAAGAATAACAGAACAAACTAAAATACCTTTTCTCAGTTGATAAGATTTGAATCTTGTTTGACAGTTTAAACCCAACTTGATCATTATAAAATTATAAAATATATTGTATTCACTTCAATTATAATTCTTTTAAGCTCAAACTTTTTTATTAATCAAATAAAACTCAAAAACTACAATAGTAAACTAAGAAAATCGAACCGAACTTGAACAACACCATGTTTAGCTCAAATCGATCTGTTAACATCCTAATTAATGAAAAACAAGTATAGATCTAAATGGAAAAGAAAAAAAATGTATACTTCAGAAAATATATTATATATTAAAAATACACTCATATTATTCAATACAAGATACAATATATGATACTAAAACAAATCATTCCATGTGCATAGCTTCCCATATTAATAAGATGGAAGCACTCTTAGTAACCATCTATGGCCTATAGTAATAGTTTATTTTCTTACAATCTATAAAAGACCAACAAAAGGTGGTTCCAAGAAAGCACATGCATAAAAGAGCTTCCCACCAAACACAACCTAAAGAGTTAATCTAGGCATCACCATCATTAGGGTTTGCTGATTCCTTTTTCCTCAACTCTCTCATGGTGTTCCTCCACCCAAAGAAACTGCCAAACAGGACCTCCATGTCCTCCAATGTTCTCCCCCTTGTCTCAGGCAACAATGTGAAGAAGAAAATCCAAGTTAGAACTGCAATTCCGGTGAACAAATAGAACGCCCCACCAATCGTAATCGCGTCGTAAAGAGATATAAACGACATTAAAATCACTCCGCTCGTCAAACGATTAATCGCAACTCCCATACCGCAACCCTGGGCCCTCAGCCTCAGAGGGAAAACCTCCGAGCTGTAGACCCAGGCGACGGGACCCATCCCCATCGAGAAGAACGCGACCGCGGCATACGTCGCGACCACGCATATCGCCACGAGCCACTTGTACTCGTCGGCACCGTAACGGTCGATGACGGTCAATCCGGTGGCCAGCGTGAAGAGCGACAGTACTAGGCCGCCACAGCTAGTGAGGAGCAGCACGCGCCGCCCTATTCTGTCCACGAAGAAGGTCGTCACCAGGATGAACACGGTTTTGCAGACTCCTACGGCTATGGTGGCGAGCAGCTTCTTGGAATCGTCGGTTATGCCAGCTTTTTCGTAGATTCGCGGGCTGTACATTACGACCGCATCTATGCCGCTGGCTTGCTGGAGAAACTGGACGCCGATTGCCGCGATCGTGATGTGGAGGATGGGCCGGGTGGGGTGGACGAATATATCCTTCCACACGCCGCCACCACCTTGGCCGCGTTTCGGGACTTGGACCACATCGTCGTTGCATTCATGAGGCAACCCGGCAGCCTGTTTGATGTCATCGAGTCTTAGTTGAGCTTCTTGTGGCGACTCGGACGTTTTATCGAGCACCTTCTTGGCATCACCGAGGCGGCCCTGCATGACTAGCCAACGAGGGGACTCCGGCATGGCGAGCACGGAAACGGCGAGGAAGATAGATGGGACAGCGCCAACGCCAAGCATGAGGCGCCAACCCAATCTTAAGGGAAACTTGGCAAATGCATAGTTTGATAAGTATCCAAGTAAAACACCTATTAATAAAAAGAATGAGAAATTAGCATACATAAATGGAGAATCAATACAATGAAATAAAAGATACAATATATTTGGCAAGAAAAACCTATGATAAGGTATCATTACAATGTCGATTCTATCAATTTTTTGGCCTGAGTTGAATTTTAAAATTAGGCCCCCCTTTTTTTTCTTACACAAACTAGTTTTTTTTGAATATTTTTCATACAAACTTAAAAGCAACATAAAAAGAAAGAACAATGTGGAATATGTAATACAATTCTATTATAGTTAAACTAATATGACATCCATGTTCAAAAGTCAAAATAATAATTTAAATACAACTCATCTTACAATTTTAGCTAGTGCAAACTATGACTTTGACAACCGTATAATAATTTTTTAATTTTTTGCCTCATCAATTCGAGTTATTTTAAATTTAGGACCTTAAAAGATTAGATTTAATGATTTAAAAAGAAAATATTGTTGGCATGGAACATGTGTTACCTTTCAAACTTTGAAAGAATTTTCAACCACTATAATGAAATTATTCTTGGGTCATTTTTTATTTATGTTATATATACACTATATATATATATATAAATATATAAAATTTTAGGCGTCTAAATTTCCAAATAAATTTTGGCACGAGTCCACCGACTCTTTGGACTAAATGAAGGAGTGGCCATGGATAATAATTGTGATTGGAAAAGTTATGATTCACTCACTCTAAAGTTAAAGAAATAAGTCCACATCAGAAGAGACATTTAAGTAATGGAAAATAAGGATTTGGACTAATAAAAACATACAACAATCAAATTTAAACACGACACTTAGTAGTCCAAATTGTGTAGGTCATATTTCACCTTTTAGGACAAAAATTGCAAGAACTTAAAACTTATAAAATCAAAATTTATGGGACCAAAATTGCTTAATAGAATACTTATAGAACCAAATATGATTAATTTTTTCAACTTAAACACCAAAACTGCTACATACAATAATTACAGGACTAAATATGCCACAAAATGACCAAAACTGCAATTAAACCTAATTCTTAATTAAGAAATAATATTAACTGTTTATCTTCTAACCGTCACTCGTGCATATCCTTCGATATACAATCTGTCTGACCAAGGGGCCTCGGGTACATGATATGCACGAATGCCAGCAAGAAAATCCTGTATATATTTTTATTAAATGCTAATATGAAACTCAAAAATCATTTTTTTAATTATTTATGCTAGCAAAAAAAATATGAAAACAACCTAATCTACATACTTTGGCATGAAAAAACAATGACACAATATTAATTGTCATTGGAAAACTCAAGATTAACTAAAGTTGAAGAAACAAGTCCACATCAAAAGACAAAGAGACATTAAGTAATGGAAAATTAAGGATTTGGACTAATAAAAAAAACACCACCACCAAATTTAAACACGTCACTTAGTGGTCCTTAAAGTCTTTGGCCTATGGAATATGGACAACACACACCAAATAAAACCATTATACACGTGCCAGAAATTTAGGTTTTTTTTTTGTCCACATATTGTTAATGATCAACATCTAGCTGTACTGATTTGTTTGAATTTAGGATAATTTACAAAGTTGGTCCCTTGACTATAAAGAGCTATCAATTTTACTCACCTAACTATTTTAGGTCATAATTTTGATCGCCTAACATTTTGACTCATTGGAATTTTGATCCAATAAATTTTATTCGTGCAATTTACTCCACATATTTTACTTTGTGGGATTTTAGTCACAATATACTTGTCCTATAAAGAGATAATTTCAATTTTAGTGCCAAACTATCCTCTATTTTCACTTTTAGTACCCATTTTTAGGCGATATCAATCTCAGTACCCAATATTTTACTCTTTAATTACTTTCACCACTTTCTGTCGAAAATATGCCAATTTTAGTATCCCATGTTTAATTTTTTAATCGTTTTATGTTACATATGAAGTGAGTAGAAATTAAAACAGGAGGTACCAAAATTGACCAACATTTGATGAAATGTGACGAAACTGATTAAACAATAAAACATGTGTATCAAGATTGGTATGACCAGAAAGTAAGATTCTAAAAATGAAAACGTGATATAATTTAGATACTAAAAATGAAATTATTCCTACCTATGAATCATTTTAAAGTACAACCTTGACTAAATGTTAAAATCGGTAATTAAGGACCGAAATTGCCGCATCGAAAAGTTAAAAGGACTTAAAGTGCAAAACCCCTAGAGTTATACACTAAAATTACAATTAAGTCTAAAATTTAAGTCCAAATCCACCATATCAAATCAAATTTAACACGAAACTTATCCAAACAATTCTCAACCACAAGTTTCGGATAAGATAATTAGTTTGATTTAACCAGAGATTCTATGGGTAAAGTTCGATGCAACCCAATTGGACCGCACGTTGCAGTCCACTCCATTGAGATACTTACATGTGTACAATTATAATATGTGTATGTGTATATTTAAAAATAAAAAATAAAAAATCGACACATGTAAGCATCTCAATGGAGTTTTATCCAATTCGGAGTTGGACACTTGTGGAGTAGAAATTTCCAGAAAAATATATATAATTGGATAAAAACAAAAATTAAATTACATACCGAAATTGATGAATACTTCAGGGAAAGAAGTCAAGAAGCCGCGGGAGGAGGCCGGCGCCACCTCCGCCGCGTACACCGGCGCGATCATGAGGGCGTAGCCGACACCCAGACCCGCCACGAACCGTCCCACCATGAGGACTGCGTAGTTGTTGGCAAAGCCCATTATAATCGCCCCGGCAAAGAAGATTGCCGAGGCGAATATGATGGTGATGCGTCGGCCCAACCAGTCGGAGGTCCGCCCCGCCATGGCTGAGCCGAGCAGCGAATAGATATTTATTAAACCCACCAAAATCTCGATTTGTACGTCGCTGATTTTCAAGTCCCTTTTGATGTAAAGTGTTGCTCCACTCATAACCCCAGTATCTGCAACAGCAATAAAATCGTTGACATCAAATTAAGGGAAAATTGCAAAAGGACCCCTCAAGTTTGGGTTAATTACAAAAAGATTAAGAAGTTTTTGAAAATTGCAAAAAAAACCGTATGTTTGATTGTGTTGTGTTTTGATTTGAAAGCTGGGTAAATGTAATATTTTGATAAAAGTAAAAGAGATTTTGAAATATTTGTTGTATATGAATGGAAAAATGTAAGTCAAATCAAACTTAAGGGAAAATTTTGTAATTTCTTAAAACTCTGTTTTTTTCTTGTAATTAGCCTGAATATGAGGGGGTTTTCTATAAATATCCCTCAAATTAATGGATAATTGCAAAAACTACCGATGAGGTTTGGGGAAATTACGAAAAAACCCTTATGTTTGATTGTGTTTTAATTTGAAGGGGATAAAATGTAAAATTTTGATTAAAGTAAAGGAGATTTTGAAATGTTTATTGTATATGTGGGGAAAAAATGTAAGACAAATCAAACTTAAAGAGAATTTTTGTAATTTCTTAAAACTCTGGATTTTTTTGTATTTACCTGAACCTCAGGAGTTTTTCGTAAATTGTCCCTTAAATTAATGGATAATTGCAAAAACTACCCATGAGGTTTGGGGCGATTACAGAAAAACACCACAAAAGTTTCAACATTACAAAAAACTCCTTGAGGTGGGTTTGATTGTGTTTCAAACGTAAGGGGATAACTATAAAATTTCACAATTGTAAACAGAGTGTTTGAAATTCATTGTTGGCGAAGTGTAACAAAAATCAAAACAGGGGAATTTTGTAATTTTCAAAAATCTAAAGATTTTGTTGCTATTAGCTCAAACTATGGGGTAACTTTTGTATTTATCCTCTAAATCAAAAACAATTTGAAATTCTTATCACATCTGACAAAATTATGAAAATACAAAATAGCAATAAAATAATTTTACCATATCCGAGCAAGACAGATGTCATAGAAGCCATAATCGAAATCGCCAAAGCATACATATTTCTTCTGGGTTTTCCGAGGAGGGATTTGGTCCGCTCGCCGGATACGCCGCGGAAACCCGCCGCCGCCTTCTCCACCATTTTTTAGGCACAGAGTGGTGAAGAAGAGCTCAAATTGAAACAAGTATTTGGTTTTTTTCAGAAGAGTGTTTTAACTGTTTATGAGAGAGAGAGAGAAACAAATGTGAGTGAAATGTAATTCAACTTTGGATTGGCCTTTCTCCTTATATAAATATTTAGGTAACTGTTTAAATAATTATTGATAGTGATATTTTCTCTCAAAAGGGGTTGGCTTTTCTCTTTTTAATCGTTCCAAAATGGAGTTTTAACTTTTACTGAACCACACGCAATGACGCAGCTAGTCCACGAAAATAGGATGGGTCGATGAAAAATTGAAAAAAAAATCATGTAAATTATAACTTAAGTTTTTATGTTTATTTTATCTCTTAATAAAATTTAGTTAAAAAGAATAAAAAAGGGGATGAGACTAGGTTGGCTCCTTTATAGAGCCAACAGTTAGGTTGGGTTGGGTTGGGTTAAACTTGAGCTCAAGCGCCAAATCATAAAATTGAGTGGATTAGGTTGTTGGAAATTTCATGCATTTTTATGGCCCAACCAAACCCAATCATGTAAATTATAACTTAAATTTTTATGTTTATTTATCACTTAATTTTATAAGTGAAAACAATATAAGAAAAAGGGAGGGGATCAGAAATTCAGAGCCTGAAGTTTTTTTATTAGAAAGCCGATAACGAATGGGGTCGGGCTTGCCTAGCTCGAGCCTAACGAGCTAAGCCGCAAAATTGGGCCGATCCAAAATTTTATCGGCTCACATCTTTTATGGCTCAACCCAACCCAACACGTGTATTCTTTATCGGGTCGATCGGTCTATCGAGCTTGGGACTATTCGGGGTCAGCCAATGTACGCCCGATTCTTTTTGGACCTTTGAAAATAAAGCCCGGCTAAGCCCATGTACGGGCAATTTGGACCAATTTTTGCTTATCCATTGTCTCCGCCATTCACCACATGGATGATTGTCAATTATATAAAGGACCAAATATGATCTTCTTTATTCCAAGAGATGGTGTTTCATCTTTGGTTCCATCGCACTAATAATTGACACGTGTATACAAGTTGTCATATATAAATCCCACAATTTAGGCTTGATTTATGCTCCAAAATTAATATGACAACTTGTATACGTGTGTATCAATCATCCCTTGATGGAATATGGGATAAACATCATCTTGGAATAAAAGATCTCATCCAGGAAGGATACCTCTGTTCATTGGCAAAGTTAAACATAGAAATCAATAAGAATTCAATATTCCTTGTAATACATTTTTGTTTTTGAGTTCAAATCTCATTGATAGTCCTTAATCTTTAATTTGTGTTCCATTTCATCTTCCAATTTTCAAATTAAATTATTTTAATCCTTTATATATAATCCGTCTCATTGTGTAGTCCTTAGCCACTTTAATTTTCTTACTTTCGACAAAATTTTAGATGGAATATTCTTCACCAAGGGCATTATGGTAAAACTCAATCTTCTACCCTCACTTATCCAGTAAAAAATGTAAAACTAGAAAGCTTGTGATACATAGTTTCAGCTATTTTTTCGTAAGAAAAATCAGAATGCACCTCGTGTGGTTTACAAACGGTAGGTCTTCAAATATTTTAATGTGTAACAACTTTTTAAATATATGCATTTAATTTAGATGGGTCTTATATGATGAGATCCTACAAAACACAAAAATAATGATTTTTCAATGGATTTGAGTTGGAACCAGGGGTAGCAAATCATATCATCGTGTTGTGTTCGTGTCACACTATCGTATTTTCATATTATCTATCTTATTTGATTTTCAAAAATAACATAATTGTAATTCTAATTTAATTTTACAATTTCGCGTTTGTGTCGGTCATGTTATGTTGTGTCGTGCTCTATCGTGTAATTTGTCTCTATAACAATATTTATAATCATGTCGTGTTCATATTATTTCGCTCATTGGCAACCCTAGTTGGAACTCGACACACATGTAAAATCTATTTAAGTATCTTATGTTCGTGAGACCGTTCAATATAAATTTTTGCCAATTAATTTATCAGCAAAATAACTTATTTTTTTCTTTCT
Source organism: Rehmannia glutinosa (assembly GCA_016081115.2). Taxonomy (NCBI): domain Eukaryota; kingdom Viridiplantae; phylum Streptophyta; class Magnoliopsida; order Lamiales; family Orobanchaceae; genus Rehmannia; species Rehmannia glutinosa. The sequence goes on from JABTTQ020001891.1 coordinate 25,579, forward strand.
CGAAAATTACGTGGTGCATTGAATTTTGGCCTAATCACTTGCTTTTTGTATGTGGCTCTACTTTTTAGTTGGTACCTGCTGAAGTAGGGTTGTTTGTTTGATTTTTTTCAATCTTTTTAATTTTTTCTTGTTCATTTCTTGTCCTTTGCCTTGTCTTGGTTTCCCCACCTTTTTAATTGGTTGTTTGCAAGTCTTGTACAAATGGTTAATTTACATTGGAGAGTCAAAATTGCCCTCATTAAATACCGTGTGGATCTTTTTTTGAGATAACACCATGTGGATATCAAGTGACTAGAAATTCCATGAATTTTCGGTTAGGGGTAATAGTGACACAAATGAGATTTGACCTATTTGTTTACAGAGATGACAATATCTTACACAAAACGATAACACGACACAACAAATTTAATTTGAACTTATTGAGAGAAACTCAAATCAGAAAATACGAGAAACACGAATACAAGAATTCTCACCCTCTCTTTTTTCATTACTATGAACAGAACTGCGCCGCCACGATAGAGAACAACTTCGATCCCTCATTGCTACCGTCAAGGTAGATTGCGGGATGTACAAGCACTAACCAGTATTCTGATGAGGTCTGCTTATTGGAATAAACTTTAGTGAATTGCATCACTTTAATCCAGGAGCGTTCATATCGAATTGTCAAGAATTAAAGACTAGATTGCGGAAGCGTACCTGAATCCATAGCAGTTGAATCCTGAGATTTAGCCTTCTTCTCGAAGCTTTCCAGAGAACCCTTTAGTTTTCTCCGTAGGTTTCTTTCTGGCGATGGGATAACAGAATAGAATCTCGTTAGACGTGTGACCTAGGGACCATAACCCTTATATAATTGTGTTATATTGGGTGTCCTATTTTAGCCCATCATTAAAATAGGAATAACCCATTAAGTATCTACACATTAAAGACCCACACCCTATTAGATACATTAAAGCCCAATTCCTTAAACCTTATTTGATCACTTATAAAATGGGCTTAACCTTAATTGACAGTCCACAATGCATAATTATTTCACATATAAGCCCAATGTTGGATTATGATCCAATACTGCTAACGTATAACTAGATTCTCCAAAGTAAAAATAACAATTATGTTCGACTCTTTTTTTTTAATTATTTGTTTGCAAGTCTAACGAAAGATAGGAATAACTTTTATTGTCCTTTAATTAGCTTTTAATTGTTGCCGTACAAATGGTTAATTTACATTGAAGAATCAAAATTGCACTCATTAAATATCATGAGGATCTTTTGATTTGAGATAATACCGTGTGGATATTAAGTGATAAGAAATTCCATGAAAATTCGGTTAGGGATAATAGTGATGAGTACACAAATGAGATTGACCTATTTCTTGAGGTGACAAATCTTTTACACCACACAACAAATTCGACCTAAAATTACTAAAAAAAACTCAATTAGAAAACATGAGGAGCACGAACACGATTAACACGAAGTTATCAAACTATCTTAAAATATAATATCTTGAATTTAATTTAATGTTCTTATGCTTTGAATATAGCTTGAAATTGACTCGAAACTAAGCACAGACAGAACTTGATGACCCAAATCCCCACTCCTAATTTTTTGCCTAATCGTTCTATTCACTACAAGTTTTTTTTTTAATAAGATGAGACTAGTGGTTGAAGTGGAGATGATAAATTTCAAATAAATCGAAAAATATATAATTTGAACCCTGATCAATATTCTTACAAAAAATGAACAATACCACTTGAACCGCAATTTCCTATTCACTACAAGATATGCATCCCACAATTTTGTGGATTGTAATACAACTAATTTTGTTATATTAGAGAAATTGCTAAATTTTATAATGATTAGAGTTTATGAACTCATTGATAACTTCTAGTACTTTGGTAATTTATTGTGTTCACATGTATATTGTTTGTCCTATCCGAAATTATAGTGACAGTTGTCAAAGTCTTTTTCTCCTTCCCAACATAACTTTCCCTAAAAAAAAAAAAAAGATGCTCCTTTTCCTTTTTCTTTATCTTTATTTGATTTTTCCACGAAAAGTTTTCCTACTTTTCCCAAAATTTATCATTCACTGCTGAAGTAAACTTGAAGCGTTTTTCATGCTCATAATTCAATATTCCGATTAGACCCGTCTAGGTCCCACTTAACTTTCTTATATTAAAAGACTGTATTTCAACAACATCTTTGTCCGACTGTGACTTAGCTCTTCTCCCTTTAAAATTAGTTTATAATTTTATTGAAAGGTCGTGTTCGTTGGTAAGCTTCTGGTCAATTTAAGAGAAAAAACAACATATACAAGTTTTGAAGGGTAACTATGCTCAGATGAAATCTTCTATTCAAAAATAGTATTTTTTTTATCTCCTATTCTATATAATTGACAGATGTATAAATATTACCATGTTAAAAACACAGAGTTAGACTTGATTTATACTTTAAAATTAATATAGTAATTTTTATGCACGTGTCAACCATTCGTGTGGTGGAATAGGAGATGAAATCTTTTTGGAATAGAAGATCTCATTAAAGTTGCTATTGCTACCAGAGATCGGATAGGATTTTCTATTTCAAAATGGTGTTTCATCCCTTATTCCACAGCACGAATGATTGTTACATGTATAAAAGTTACCATATTAATTTTGGAGCATAAATCGAACCTAAATTGTCGGGTTTTAATATGAACTTCTATACACATGACAATCATCCGTGCGGTGGAATATGAGATGAAACATTATACTGAAATAGAAGATCCTATCCGACCATAGATATAATTTTAGGGAGCAAAGTGCTCAAAGTTCAAACGATGCCTGGAATAGAGTAAATGGAGACAAATTTGTAAAACAATTTCTATTGAAATATACTTGCTAACAGACTAAATATTGGTCAAAGAGTAATAAAATTAATGCATTTTTTCAGGGGTTAAGTAACAACACTACACGTACACGCATCAAGTTCTTGTTTATGCATTATAAAACAAGAACAAATCAAAGCAGTCTTTTAATTTATTTTATGCTACATCCTATATTGTATAATAAACATTCATATCATGTGTATAACAGTCAACAGAAGCAATATTAAACACAAATCTAGGAAAGCATTTAATATATTTAAAATGCAATCATAATATTCAAAACAAGATAAAATATCATACTAGAAATCAAGTCCCTAAAAACTAGAAATCAAAGTCTTCATATAATCTACTCCTAATAACCATCTATGATCTAGTAAAAACTTAATCCATAAAAACAAACAAAATGTGGTTCAAAGAAAGCTAGGAAATAAAAGAATTTAGGCAGCATCAATTGGGTTTGATGATTCCTTTTTCCTCAACTCTCTCATGGTAGTCCTCCACTTAAAGAAACTGCCAAACAGAACCTCCATGTCCTCCAAGGTTCTTCCCCTTGTCTCAGGCAACAATGTGAAGAAGAAAATCCAAGTTATAACCGCAATTCCAGTGAACAAATAGAACGCCCCTCCGATCGTTATGGCTTTGTAGAGAGATATAAACGACATTAATATTACTCCGCTCGTTAAACGATTAATTGCGACTCCCATACCACAACCTGGGCCTCGGCCGGGAGGAAAAACCTCCGAGTCTGTAAACCCAGGCGATGGGGCCCATCCCCATCGAGAAAAATGCAACTGAAGTATACGTTGCACCGATGCATATCCCTACTAGCCATTTAAACTTGTCAAGACCGTCATTGATCGATCACCGTCATCCGGTGGCGGCGTAAATAGCGAGCAAGATTAGGCCGCCGCAACTCGTGAGTAGCAAAGACGCGGCGGCCTATTTTGTCCACGAAAAGGTCGTCACCAGGATGAACAGGGTTTTGCAAACGCCAACCGCTATGGTGGCGAGTAGTTTCTTGGAATCGCTCGTTATCCCGGCTTTTTCGTATATTCTAGGGCTGTACATTACCACGGCGTCTATACCGCTGGCTTGTTGGAGGAACCGGAGGCCGAGTGCGCGATCACAATGTGGAGGACAGGGGGCGGGTGGGGTGGACGAGCAGATCCTCCGACGCCGCCCGCACTGCGGCCTCGGTTTTAGGAACCTCGACCACGTCGTCGTTGCAATCTTCCGGTATCCCGGCCGCCTTTGATGTCGGCGAGACGTAGTTGGGCTTCTTCTAGTGAGTCGGACGTTTTGTCGAGCACCTTCTTGGCATCGCCGAGGCGGCCCTGCATGACTAGCCAACGAGGGGACTCCGGCATGATGAAAACCGCAAGGGCAAGGAAGACAGATGGGACTGCGCCAACTCCAAGCATTAGGCGCCAACCCAATTTTAAGGGAAACTTGGCAAATGCATAGTTTGATAAGTATCCAAGTAGAACACCTATCGATTAAGAAACAGAGAAGATCAATTAGTAACATACTAAGTATTTGAGCCTAGAACAAAATCTCATAAGATAGTCAAATGAAAGTTATTGATAAAGAAAAGGGATAATTACAAAAACCTCCCTAAGGTTCGGACTAATTACAAAAAATCCAGAATGTTTTAGAAATTGCAAAATCCCCTTATGTTTGATCATTTCTTATATTTTTCCCCTTCATATTTATGTTTGATAATTTTTTACACTTTTCCCGTAAGAAACATTTCAAAAACTCCCTTATGTTTATCAAAATATTATAGTTACTCCTTTAAATTTCAAAACACAGTCAAAATTCTAGGTTTTTTTGTAATTTTCACAAACCTCCCGTTAATTTTTTGTAATCAGCCTGAATCTTAGGGGCCTTTTTGTAATTATCCCATAAAAAATATAATGTGTTTTTTTAAAAGTTTAGACTCATTCAAGAATGGGTCAATTACAAAAAATACCTTGAGGTTTGACCTAATTACAAAAAAAACCTAGCTAGTTTTCAAAATTACAAAAGATACCCCCATAGTTTTATTTTGCCTAACATTTAAACCCTTCATAAGCAAAAATATTTTTCAAAATCCTCCTTCATATTTATAAAAACATTGCAGTTTACCCCTTAATTTTGACACTGAATCAAACCTCAGGGTACTTTTTGTAATTTTAGAAGTTAGCTAGCTGGGTTTTTTTGTAATTAGGTAAAACCCTGGGGTCCTTTTTGTAATTATCCCTTTAAGAATTATGACATTACGGATATTAGATTATATGTTTATGTAGTAAACATTAGTTTCATCCGCATATGAGAAAATACCAAATTATGAACCTTAATTAGACCGCTAGAATATAGATGGCACATTATTACATGACACATGAATTGCATGTTATTCAGATGCATATAATTCTTAAGTATAAATGATTTTAATGTTTATATAGTATCCTATGTATTGCATCAAATTTTCAATTTTTTTTTGTTAGTGTTATTACATCCTATATATTATATATTATACAGTGACAGACACAACATAATAGCACGAGAAGATACAATTTGATTATAAACACAAATTACAGAGAATGCCGCATAGTTTAGGGTGGAGGTAAAAGACGGATCTTTGCTATAGGAAATTGGGTTAATCAAAGGCTGCTAAGTCCAGTTCATGACTGGCTAGCGTCGGAATACTACGGTTGCTAAGAAGTATGAAGAACTGTTGGGTCTCCTAGGAGGACATAAAATACACCGTAAGTTTTCTTATATGATCAAATAAGATAGATAATTTGAAAACGCGTTAATGAAATAGAGACATGATACGAATTTCTCCTCTGGCCCACATATAAACAATATAATAAACATGAATATGAAAATAAGCTAATGAATATATTTGGCATGAAAACCAATAATATGCCAACAGTTACGTTATCATAAATAAATTCAACATTCACACACTCCATAAAGTAAAAGAAATAAGTCCACATACAACAAAGAAAAAAAGAAATAAGTCCACATCAAAGGAAACTTCAATAGTTCAATTATTGGAAGGTAATTATAGGAATTGGACCATAAACACATGACCAAGACTTATGGAATGTGGATAACACAATATTAGCCATACATTTTCGAGTTGTAATATTAATCCAAATTCGCTTGAACAAATCAAATTTAAAATGAAACATCCTAAAACAAGTTTGAAATACAAATTTTCCAGAAAGAGAATCAATTTTAATTGGATTCTGAATAGGGCTTTCTTATTTTTTCTTAAAAAAAATAATATTAGTCACTTTAGTATTCACTATGATTAGCATAATAATATATTATCCAATGTTGCAGAAATTAGGGACATGAGCCACATGGTACCAAGGAATATTTTTGGCCGCCTAATCGGACAACAGTCTAACAACTTACGACACATATATATTATCTAGTCTTAAAATAAGATCTAAATATAAGTGCTTATGCATATTCCCAGAATTAAAAAATACAAATCAATCTACTTTAATATATTCAGTGTATGATTAGCATAAGAATATATTATCTAGTCTTAAAATAGCATCTATATACATGTGCTTATGCATATTTTCCAAACCCAATCACTTTAATAATCAGTATGATTAGCGTAAGAATATATATATATATATATATATATATATATATATAATCTCATCTAGATTTTTTAAAGTTAATTTAGGTGATTTGCTTATACATGCATTCTTCAAGTTATTAAAAAAAATATTAGTCCAAATCGAATTAATCAAATCAAATTCACCAAAACATATATACATTAAATCAAGGGATAATTACAAAAACACCCCTGAGTTCGGGCCAATCACAAAAAAGTCCATTTTTTTTGGTTACTTTCAAAAAACCCTTGAGTTTAACCTAATTACAAAAAAACTCAACTAATTTTCAAAAGTACAAAAAGAAAATACTCTTGAGGTTTTAGTTTATCTAACATTTACTCCCTTCATAACCAAAAATATTTCAAATTCCCTCTCATATTTATAAAAATATTACAATTTACCCCTTAAATTTAATACTGAATCAAACCTCAAGGGTACTTTTTGTAATTGTCCCTTTTTTTAAAAAAAATTCAAAGAAAAAACCTTCATAAGAAAAAAAATATTATGAAATTCCCTCTAATATTTTTAGAAATATTACAATAATCCCCTTCAATTTAAAACACAATAAAACTTGAGATGATTTTTTGTAATTTTGAAACATCTCATGTCTATTTTGTAATTAGCCCAAACCTCAATAGTCCTTTTGTAATTATCCCTTAAATCAACTAAAACGAGTTCACTCATAATACAAAAAACCACATACCAAAATTGATGAATACTTCAGGAAAAGACGTCAGAAAGCCACGGGACGACGTCGGCGCCACCTCCGCCGCGTACACCGGCGCGATCATGAGGGCGTACCCGACTCCGAGCCCAGCGATAAACCGGCCCACCATGAGGACTGCGTAGTTGTTGGCGAAGCCCATGACAAGAGCCCCAATAAAGAAGATCGCCGAGGCGAATACGATTGTGATGCGGCGGCCCAGCCAGTCGGAGGTCCGGCCCGCCATGGCCGAGCCCAATAGCGAGTATATGTTAATAGTACCCACTAATATCTCGATTTGAACATCGGTTATTTTCAAGTCCTTTTTGATGTAGATGGTGGCCCCACTCATAACCCCAGTATCTGCATAATTCACATCGCAAAAACAATTTAAATTAAAATTCACACACATAATGAATTTGAAATATTTGAGATTTATTGAAAAAAATTCTAAAAATTCCCGCCTAACCGTCAAACTCCTCTTGTATCCGCCCAGGGGCGGAGCTAGACCCTAAACATTGAGGGGCTAAAAAAATTTTGTTGGCTAAATCAATAAAAATTAAATATTTAGTACTAAAATTAATATTTTAAAATAAAATTTACACATAAAAAATTGAAATTTCAAAAATTTTGGGGGGAGTTTGGAAGATACGCTCCTGTGTCCGCCTAGTTTTTTTTTCTGATTAGATCCGCCTAACCCACCTAGATGCTAGTCACTAGCCTTCCGCCCCACAATGTTGTAAAAAGCGCTAGGCGCTAGTCGGGTGACAGACAGGGGTCTAGCGCCTTGGCGGAGTTAGGACTTAGGCAGAATCTGAGCGGGGTTAGACGGAGCTTAATCGGAAGAAAAACGTAAACAGACAAGGAGACCATCGCATAGACGGGACTAAATGAAGAATTTTACAACATAGTCGTCCAACCAGCGACTAACGGCTAACGCTTTTTAGAAAACTAGAAAAAATAATAAAAGAAAATTCATTACCATATCCGAGAAGTACGGACGTCATGGAGGCCATGATAGAGATCAACAAAGCGTACATATTCCGTTTTGGAGTTTTTCCGGCGAGGGTTTTGGCCGGCTGATCCACCGCCGCCGTTGTCTGCTCCGCCATTACTAGATTTAAGAAAGTTTTGTGTGTTTTTTGGTTTTTTTTTAGAGGAGAGTGTATATGATACTATGAGAGAGCCAACTGAATAATTTCAGCTTTCGCTATTCTTTATATATAATTATTTAAACGACCAATAGGAGTAATTCTATCCTAATAAGGTTATATCTCTAAAAAGGGGTTTGATTTAGAGGAGACTTCTTTTTGATAGGTAGAGTTCGATTATAACTCTTCTGTTTCTTTTGATGTTTTTTATATTTTGTATACTAGAATAACACCCGTGTGTTACATAGGATTTGTCAAAAAATAAAATTTTAGTGTCACCACCTTAAAAGATAACAAATTTAAAAGATAGTTTAGATAAATCTCTATTTTTAGATTATTTCTTGTCTCTTAAATTTGTTATCTTTCAAATTCAAAAATATATATTCTGAACTAATAGAATATTTCTAAAAAAAAAAACTTCGGATAGATTTGATCTTTTCCAAACTAATCGTGAAAAAATCATTTTTTTGAGATTATATTTTATCTCTCATAATCTTGATTAAATTTGCCATCTTTTCAATTGGTTATATTTTAAATTTGTATATATAATTGCCATATAGATAAATGTTAAGTTGTTATGTGAAATTAGAAGGATGTGAAATTAACAAATGTCTAAGATTAATGAGGTGATGGCACGTGTCAACTTATTTTTTTTTCTTTTAATTAGTATATAGGGTATATTTGAAAGATAATATTTTTAAATGTATAAGATGCATATAAAGTAAATATATTTTTGAAAGATAATATTTTTAAATGTATATCAAACCTCAATTTCTATTGGTTGTTAGATTCCTTGATGTGTTTCTCGAACTCGTTGAGAAACACATCACTTTCAGGCCTCAGATTGATAATTGAATAAATTGATTTATTTTAACTTTAATGTCGTGATGGGCTCATTTATATCTACGATGAGCTTATTTAAATTTGATTATAATTTGGTTTGAATTATTTATTTAATTATGAATATAATTGGTTCGTGTGTCAAAATTGGATTTAATAGGATTAATTTGAAATATATGTTGGAGTCAACATAAATCAGAAATTAAAATATAAACCAAATATATTTTTGAAAGATAATATGTTTAAATGGTAGTGTAGATAAATCCAATTGATATTAGATTATTTCTTATCTCTTAAATTTGTTATTATCTTTTAAATTTGTAATCTTTTAAATTCAAAAATATATTATCAATTCACCTTTAATTTGTAGATATGAATGCCACATAGATAATTATAATGTTGACATGTGGAGGTAGGAGAATGAAGAGTTGACACGTGTCAAAATTAAAGAGGTGATGACATGTGTCAATTTTGTTTTCTCTTTTAGTATATAGAGTTGATGTCTATTAAATTTCTTTTATAATCGTGATTATTCATTACAAAATATGTACGACCACACAGTTTTCTAAATTTCTATGGACTATTCTTGTTATCTTTTATTATATATAATCTTAATTTTAATTATGGACTGATTTTATTATCTTTTAATTTGTATAACCTAAATTTTACACATGGCGTCAAAATCTTCTATGTTTTAACATATTATCATTTCATGTGATTCACAAGTATATTTACTCTTAATATATATCTATATATATATATATTCATATATATAATAACAGAAGTCCGGAGAAAAAAAATTCCGCTAATTTTCGCTTCCTATATTAAGAATTATTTTATTGCAAAATCCTAACCGTAAATCTTGCTTTATTCAAATATTTTGTACATAAATTAGCATACTTGAGACTATCTTAAAATGTACTTCAAGATTTAAGTGAAGAAACAAGACAACAAGGTAAGAACACCTTCCCCTTAGAATTGAAATTTTGACTCAAACATTTTCATTTTTGAGGTTTAGGGGCTGACCTTGGAAGCCTTGTTTAAGGGTGATCAAGATATATTTTTTTGAGACCTCCTACTTGTCTATAATCCCAACTACACAAGGTAAGTGTAGTACTTGATCATTTCTTCCTTCTTCTTTCTTCTTGCTTAATTTCTCATTTTGTTTCTAAATCCAAAATTTGGTATTACTTGACTTAGGGGCTGACCTAAGTGAGGTTGATATCCTCAAGTTGTGATCATCTCTCTCTTTTTCACCAAAATAATCAACCAAGCAAGGTGGATGGGAAAATATTTTAATCCTCCAGCAATATTTGAAAAATGCATGTAGTATTTTGAAAGACTTGATATATATATATATATATATATATGTTTATGTATTGCATGTACAATTTAAGTTGTGAAATTCCAAAATTTCTCAAGTGATGCTTAAAATTCCAATTATTGCAAATTAGGTGCATGCATGTGCAATTTAATGACTTATGTGATGAATTCTTGTATGATATGTATATGCATGTTCATGAACTTAAAAATCCATGGTTTAATTGTCTTATAATCTGTAAATTTCGTGCATAATTGGATAAATTATAATTTTGGACCTTAAATGTAAAAATGGCAAAATTGGTGGATTTAATTGCAAGAAAATAAAACTTAAGGGGCCCCTCTATAATTTCCTGATTTTGGGACTGTACTTGTGTTTAAATTATATTTTGACATAATATTAAAATTTTAAAGGTTTTGAGATAACAAAAATCAACCCTTGAAAGCCCTAAAGACTAAATTGTAAAATTTTGAAAGTTTAAGGGCTAAAATATAATTTTTGAAACTGCACCAATACCACTTTAAAAATTTTGAAAATTTTAACTTTTATGGACTGGAAAGCACATACTTTGGGTGTATTCCAAAAATCAAGATGTTTTGAGTTAAGAAATACAATTTTGTATAAAATTGGGGACTAATATATAAAATACTAAATAGTCTAAACTAAATGACCAAAATGAAATTTTCAGGACTTATAAAGTCCATGTACCTGGAAAAATACCTTTAAATATGATTTTATAACATTTTAAACCCATGGTTCAAATTTCATGATTGGACCCTAATAAGCTTTTGGGCGTAAAACTTAAAAGTTGGACTATAATGGAAATTTTAAAAGTTAAGGAACCTAAACTCATTCCTTTTCAAAACTGCTTTTGTCCCAATAACTCACGCATTTTTCACATAACGGTTTTCTTGTATATATATATATATATTTGCATATGCATATATATATATATATATATATATATATATATATATATATATATATATATATATATATATATATATATAGGGGGAGGTTAAAATGAGACCACATATTATAGTGAGACAGTGTGGACTCATCTCAACCCTCCATTATCTACATCAATGACTAAGATAAATAGGGGTTAAAATTACATTAAATATTTAATTAATACAAAATAAGGGTATAATTGTCAAATTAACTAAGTGGGGGACCATCCAAATATGAAATCAGTTATTAGGAGAGAGAAAATCACGTGGGGAGAGAAAATCCGAGAAAATCGCTACTGGAGAGAAAATCGCCCATGTCTTTCGCCATGCAAAGATGTTGTACACTTATTATATATTTGATGTATACTTAACACTATTTTACTGTATGTTTAGCATAATTTTACTTCATATTAAAATGGTCAAACAAAAATATGTGGGGACCGTGAATCAAGTAATCAGTTATATATAGAGAGAGAATCATGCTCATTAACATGTGGGGACCGTGGATTAAGTAAATCAATTATAGAGAGAGAGAAAATCACGCTCATTATTGTGTTGTATATTTAGCATATATTTGATGTACACTTAACACTATTTTGCTGTATGTTTAACATTATTTTACTGCATATTAAAATGGTCAAACAAAAATATAGGGGTGTCAATTTAGGACCCGACACGCAAACACGACACGAACCTAACACGAAATTAATGGGTATGGGTCCAGGCTTCGTGGGTCCGGGTCGGAATTGGGTAGGACCTGACTAACCTGCCAATTAAACAAGTAGGTCCGGTCAACCTACTATGACCCGTTTAACCCGTCTAACCCGTTTGTAAATTTTTTTTTAAAAAAAATAAGTAAATAATTAATTGTAAGAAAAAAACAACAAACAAAAATATCTTTAAAACTCAAATGATAAAACCTCATTCATTATGTATTTGTTATTATTATGCATATCTTTTTGAATATTGTCCTCAAAATATGATTAGTATGTTATGTTATTTATGCAATTATGTCATTTCTTTTTGTATGTTGTGAATTGTAATATTTTTTATTGATCAAATAGTGTATGATTCTTAAAAAAATAAATTTATTCAGTTAAAAATATTAAATATATATTAAAATAATTTTACTAAACGGGTTAAGTGGGTCGGGTTCGGGTTACCTGTGAAATAAGTAGGTCGGGTCCGAGTTCAAGATTCTGACACGAATAATTAAACATGTTGGGTCCGGGTCGGTTGTTTCTGACACGCGAACCTGCGAACCCGGACCCACGAACCCGGACCCAACCCAAATTGACACCCCTACAAAAATATGTGGGGACCGTGGATTAAGTAAATCAATTATAGAGAGAGAAAATCACACTTATTATTGTGTTGTATATTTAGCATATATTTGATGTATACTTAACACTATTTTGTTGTATGTTTAACATAATTTTACTGCATATTACAATTGTCAAACAAAAATATAAGTATACAACAAAATACATATAAATATACAACAAATCACATATAAATATACAACAAAAAAACATAAGTATACAACAACATAAATATATACATCAAAAATTAACTATTTATACATCAAAACACATCTAAATATACATCGAAAAACATCTAAGTATACATCAAAGAATATTCTACAACAAAGAGTAACAGATCGTCTCCTTCATCTCTCCATCTGCCATACCTTCACGCTCGAGCCAACCAACAATCGAGAAATTCATCGAAGAAAACTACGCGAAACTTCTTCCCCCAAATTTCAAAAAAATCCTCTCGATCCAATTGAAGAATCGCAAGAATCGCGAAAAAGAGGAAGTTTCCCAAGCTCACAAGAATCCAACAGACAATTAGCGAAAGCGCAAAAAACCCACAGTACGCAAAAACCAGGTCCGAATAATTCTTTGAAAATGATAACACACTCCTTACCATTAAATCCTCCACCACAATTATTCAACGATCCGAATTTTCCCCCAGCTGCGAACACCGCCGCATTGGAAACCAATCCGCCCAACCCACTAACCCTAGGTTTTCCGATTGTTGCCCCGATTCCCGTATCTAAATGTAAAATCACTTTCAGCAAATCAATCAACGAATGAAACTAATACGTATGAGATGAATGTATCAATTAAATCATCACAACGAAGCAAATATCAGATTCTCTCTCCCTCTCTATAAATTATTAATTTTGCCGTTTAATGTATGGCGATTGAATTTCTCTCTCTGGATTGGAAGTCGGACGAGTGAAGCTTTTCCTCTGGCCTCTCGCGGACGCCGACAAGGCTGAATAAACAGTACTATGTGACGGCGATGGCGAAGAAGAATCCTCTTCCACTTCTTCCCATCGAAATTGCTGCTTAAACCATAATTAAAATAATATTATGTATTTGTGTAATGACAATCATGCCCTTTTTCAGCTTTACAATAAATCTAAAATGATTATTAAATTGGAAAAATCACAACCATCTAAAATTTGAGATTTGTGGCTAGGAGTAGTCCACACTGTCTCACTCTAATTATGTGGTCTCATTTGATCCTATTCCTATATATATATATATATATATATATATATATATATATATATATATATATCGCCACACTTTCACACGGTCACCCATCCACTGAGAATGTTTGTCTCACCCCCTCACACAAACCCTAATTCAAAGGGACCTTGCCTTAGAAGCTGCTCTTGCGGCTAACGCCCCAGCACCACCACTGAGAATTTTTGTCTCACATCCTCACACAGTTTTATTTAAAGTTTTAGGCAACTCAATAAGTATTTACATATATTGAAAAAATTTATGCATGTATTTTTATCACATGAAAAGGTACATACCTTTTTCATATATTTCCATATTTATTTATTTCTTTCCTCCATTCATATAATATATTATATAATATAATATATGCATAAAATGAATGTCTAGCTAAATGATGCTTTAATATGATATGCAATGAATGCAATACACTATATTATATGTAAATATACAACAGTCCCCCACTTATTTACATATAATATAAAAATAAATACAACTTGTTTTACATAGTGAATACCCATAAAGTGGACGAGCCTTTAACTTTATGGTTGAAAAATATATTCTCACTATGTACGATTCATATTCCTTTTTATTCTTACATCACCTTTGTAATGGGCCTTGTGCTGAATCCTGGTTTTCATAATTACTCTAGGATTTTACTGAATAATCCATAAGAAGCGGCCTCTCACTTCTCTACTTGTATAGGTAGACTTATCAAGAATGTCCAAAACACATTCTACAATGCTATAAGTCTATTAAGGATTTTAAATCCAGCCTATGTGAGACCCCAAATTTTAACAACGTGAGATACGATGTTGTAGTGATTATTTATTGGCTATGTATCACAAACACATTATTAATGAACCGCGACCCGACTTTTATTTATTTCTTTCAACATCAATTACACCTTTCTCGTTTTCGAGCCTAATGATTTTATATTCTTCCTCTAGTATTAATACTTGATCGAATGACTACAACTTTAGAAATATTAGACCTCCAACAATTTAGGAGTGCATTCCAATCTTTATCCTAATATTTCATCTTATTCTATAATTCATGCCAACCAATTTCCCAATCATTTTTTTAAAAAAAAAATAATACGTAATTCTTATTTCACATCTTTAATTTTTAAATCTAAATATTTAATTATAGATATTTATAATTTTTTTTTCTTTCGATTTTTTTTAAAATATATATATATATATATTTATATTTTTAAAAAATTCGAAAATTACCATAAATGGGTTGTTTCATATTCTTTTCAATACCTACAATTATATATCTATATATATATATATATATTTACATATATATATTATTTTTTCTCAACTTTTGGTCACATGCCTAAAGGAAAGACAAACTTTTCTTTCTACCAAATTCTAATAAATAAAAATAACAACACCATGATTATTATTCCCTCCAACTTTTGGCTCCTTGTCTTAGGGGAATCAATCATTTTGTTATTTTTTTTTCTTTATCTACCAATTTTATTCATTTCATAATTATCATAAAAACACAAGACTTGTTTCCATTTTCCTCTCTAAAGGATCAAATTCTTCAAGCATAAGGTATGAAAATCTTCATTTCTTCCAACTCTATTTTTCTTCTCCAATCCTCAACCTTATACCTACACCATCTAATAATGTTGAACCCTTCTTGTTGAGGTACTCCTAGAGAAATTTCTTGAAGAATTAGAGACCTAGATTTGACTACAAGCTTGAAGAGGAAATTCAAGACTATACATTATTAAGGTGAGAAAATTATGGTTTTAGTATTTTTCTCTTGACAACATGAAGAATTAATTTTTGACTCAAGAATATGAATTTTTGGAGCTTAGGGGCTGACCTACATCATCTCAAGTTGAGGTTAGAGGCTTGAAGGAAAATTTACATTTTTGAGACTACTTGAAGACATTAAGGTGAGTAGTAACCATTTGGTCCTAGTATATTTTCTTTAGACTTGAGACTTTAATTTTAACACCAAAATATGGTTTGGATACCATTTAGGGGCTGATCTTCAAGAGTTTGAGTCAAGAAGTTGATTCAAGAAAGAAGACTACATTTTAGATCAACCCGAGAAACTACTACGAGGTGGGTGGAAAAATTCTTTCAACTTCTAGGTATTTTAAATTGAAAATATGCATGTAGTATTTTGTTATTGAGCACTTGAGATATATATTATGTATTGCATGCTATTTTCTTGTATCAAGTTGGAAAAATTCTCAAGTGTTGCTCAAAAATGTGATTTATCGAAAAATAGGGCATACATGCACATTTTATTGTTATACTTGATGAAATTTTGTATGAGAAGGATATGTATGTGTATGACTCTTGAAATATATGTTTTGAATGATTTATAACCTGGACAAGTCGAGCATAATTGATTAAATTTTAACTTTTGGACTTAAAATGCAAAAATGGAAAGTTAGTGGACTTAATTGCAAGAAAAATAAAATTTAAGGGACCCCTCTGTAATTTTCGATTTTTGGGACTGAACTCAGGTTCAAAAATTATGTTTTGATATTTTAATAAAGTTTTAAGAGTTTTTAGATAAATAAAATCAACCCTTAAAAGCCCAAGGACTAGATTGTAAAATTTTAGAAGTTTAAGGGCTATTTTGCAATTTTCGAAACTGTACCAGACCCTAATTTTAAAATGTGAAATTTTAACTCTTAAGGGACTGGAAATAACATATTTTAAATGTATTCCAAAAATCCAAGTGTTTAGAGCTTGGAAAGTAATTTATAAAAATTGAGGGACCAAATTGTAAAAGATTAAACTTGAGGACCAAAATACAATTTCCAGGACTTATGCAGTCCATGCATCTGGAAATACTAATTTAACTATAACATAATTATATCTTGGACCCAAGGTTCAAATTTCATAACAATTGGACCCCTAAAAGCCTTAAAAAGCAATTATTTCAAAATGGGACAAAAATGAGATTTTCAAAAGTTAAGAGACCTATACTTGCTTCTTTTAAAAAATGCTTTTGTCCAAATATCCCACTGACTATAGTGACATTTTTCAACTGGAATCACATTAAAATCCCTTTCGGTTTGTGAGTTCCAATTATTTTAAACTTAAAGCCCGAAATGACAATTTTAGCAAATTTGGGGCCAATATGAGAATTTTATAAAAACTCGACCTCAAAACTTCAAAAACCTGAATCTCTGAACAATTTGGAGAATTTAGGAACTGACCTCATAATTTTTCAAGGTCGGGATATTTATTTATTCAAATTTTAACCCAAAAGTATTGGTTTTTACAAAACGGGGCTAAATTGTAAAATTTCTTTTTATCAAGGACCTAACTCAAATTATTTTCTTTTACTAAAACAGCCCTGGACCCTCTGACTTCAATTCTTAATTAAAATATGTTATTTTCTCAAAAACCCCTTGACTCATCGTGGACCGCCTTGACCGATTAATACCCGATCATGGGCGACTTCCTCGTCTTGCGATTTGAATCTATATATAATGCGACTTATGTTCCACCTAATCTTTCAAGATATCGAAGATTGCTTATCCTCCTGATAATCATCTTCATCCCAATAACTCCGCCAACACCATAATTGCCACTCGCAATTTTTAAAAATTTTCCCGAATCGCTTCCCCTAAATCAATAATACTCAATTTGCCTGGTTGACTACCCGAACTTGTATTTACTTTCTGCTGAGTCAACTTGGTGTGTCGAGCTCACGAGTTGGAATGGATACGTCGGGATGGGCAAGGCAGCTGGCTGCTATTCCACTCTTGGCCCCATCGCCCTAATCCCCAATCGAGGGACGGAGTTTGTCCGAGGAAGCGGGTCGTAGTATTGAGGTATAATCATGATTATGACGAATCCGAGCTTCTTGCTAGCTCCAACATGGATTTCGTCTTTGCCTATGGAGCAATAAGGTCCGCTGTGTCTTGGACCATCATGAGAACGGGGAGTTACAAGGAAGAACGAAGGAATCATTTGTCCGATCCACACGATTCCGGAGTTGAACTAACGTTTGGTTGGCGCTACACTTGATGACGCAACCGCTACTTGTAATGCATGGGTTGGCGCTACACTTGATGACGCAACCACTAATTGTTTTGCATGGGATTGGCGCTACACTTGACGCAATCCTCCTGTCTTCTTGAATCATCGTGCCTGTGTGACCACGAACTATTTCTTAAACTATATAAATATATTACTTAATATATATTTATCACGATGCTTGTGGGCTATGTATAAAAACATGCATCATACCTCACGCTTTTTCATACAACCGTTTTCTCGCATTAACTATATATATCGCCACACTTGCACACGATCACCCCATCCACCGAGATTTCTGTCTCACTCCCTCCCCGTTTTCTAACCTTTAGATGAAGAGTACGTTGAAGACGTCGAACCTACCACAGATTGAATTCCTACTGTTGATGTGGAGCGACACTCCTTTTACTTTTATTGTTGTTGGACTTTTCATTTTGTTCTGTTTGGACTGTAAGTTAAATTCGGATAATCTATTGGGTTGTATTCGGATTCCGTCGGACCTTAAGATGTAATTTGTACTTGTGTGTATTTTATTCCGTTGCATTAGACTCTATTTCACTTGGAGTTTGTATCATTGGTTTAGACTATTGAATTATTTCTGTTTAAGTGATTGATCGTTGTCGCGTCACGTTTGGGGCGTGACAGTTATGGTATCAGAGCTCGGCTAGTAAGATGGAAACTTACACCGAGTTGACCCAGGATAGGTTCCTCTGACCTTGGATTAGGTACCACTACTAGATGACCTAAGTTGAATCTTGGATGAATATTTGAACTCTTTTGGGCTGTTATAGTGTTAAGATATCCAGATATTCCTCTATTTGGATGTTAGGTGATTTAGAAAATCCGTGATTTAGAGATTATAATGCCTGATATGGTGAGACTCGAAGAATATGAGGATATCTCTTGATAAGTATATGATTTGGATGTGATATATTATGGGATCTAGACACCTAATGATATTACTTTGGGAAAATGATAGTAGGGGAATCACTAAGTATAATGATCAAAGATAATACCCTTGTGTTATTCATTCTCAAGTACTTGCACAAGCTTAAGTAAGGGAATTTGACTTGTGGTTTAGGTATCACGGATAAGATACATTAAGGATGTGACTATTATACGATCTCGACTAGATGTTACCACTAAATATCCCCTCCCGAGGATAGACGAACTATTTGATCAACTTCAAGGAGTGACTGTATACTCGAAGTTTGATTTACAACAAGGATATTATCAACTGAAGATCCTGAAGAAGACGTTTCAAAAACGGCATTTCAAACAAAATATGGACACTACGAGTTTGTAGTGATGCTTTTTCCCGATCAACGCACTAGCAAAAACATTTATAGATCGATGCATCGAGTCTTTCAACCTTATTTGGATCAATTCGTAGTGATATTCATTGATGACATACTCGTATACTCTAAGTCAGAGAGGAGCATGAACATCATCTGAAAATTGTTTTGGAGACACTACGAGAGCACAAGCGTATGCCAAATTCAAGCAAGTGCGAATTTTGGCTTAGTGAAGTCGCATTCTTGGGACACATAGTATCTGGCACCGGGATCTCCATGGATCCTTCGAAGGTACAGACAGTGGTTGAATGGAAACAACCCGAGTCTGTAACGGAGATCAGAAGTTTCTTTGGACTAGCTGGATATTATCAAAGATTTATCCAGGATTTCTCCAAGATAGCCGGACCACTCACTCGACTAACCCAGAAGCAAGTCAAGTTTGAGTGGAATGACAAGTGTGACACTAGTTTCCAAGAGCTGAAGAAATGACTTACTACAGCTCCAGTCTTAGCCTTTCCAAAGGGAACAGAAAACTTTGTCGTCTATAGTGATGCATCACAGGAAGGACTAGGAGCAATGCTCATGCAGGAAGGAAATGTCATCGCTTATGCATCACAAAAGCTCAAGCCGTATGACACCAATTACCCAACGCATGACTTGGAATTGGCAGCGACAATATTCGCGTTAAAGAAATGGAGGCACTATCTCCACGGAGCAACATTCACGATTTTCACAGATCACAAGAGCTTGAAGTATCTATTCTCTCAGAAAGACCTCAATCTGAGGCAACGAAGATGGATGGAGTTAATTGAGGACTATCACTTTGATATTCAATACCATCTCAGGAAAGCTAACGTAGTAGCTGACGCCTTGAGCAGAAAGGCGAGTTTAGCCAGACTAATGATTCGAGAGTGGAAATCATTAGAAGAGATGAACACTTGGAATCCGACGAGAACCAATACTCATATTTCATGTGCTAACATTTGATTAAACCCGTCTTTGAACGAGATCAAAGAAAGCACAGAGAACAGAGATGTGCATCTTCAAAAACATAAAGAAAAGATACTTAAGGGAGAGAGTTCAGAATTCTCGGTACATAAAGATGGAATTACTAGATTCCAAAAAATCGAGTTTGTGTACCGAGTGACGAGCAGATTAGGAATAGAATCCTCGCAGAGGCACACCGTTCAAAATACACTATACATCCTGGAGGAAACAAGATGTATAAGGACTTGAAACAGAATTATTGGTGGGTAAACATGAAGAACCAGGTAGCGGAGTTTGTTGCGAGATGTTTGACTTGTCAACGAGTAAAAGCAGAACACCAACGACTATCTGGTTTATTACAACCGTTGAGAATTCCCGAGTGGAAATGGGAACACATAACGATGGACTTCGTGATGGATCTACCAAGGACCAAAGGAGGCCATGATGTTATATGGGTAGTCGTAGACCGACTCATGAAATCTGCACACTTCTTACCCATGAAGAAAACCAACGACTTGCGGAAACTCGTGATTTATATCAGAGATCATTTGCATGGAGTGCCGGTCGACATTGTGTCGAGTAGAAACCCGAGGTTCGTCTCTAGATTCTAGAAGTGCTTGCGGGGAGAAATTGGGTACCTCGCTAAGTTTCAAAGACAAAAAGACACATCCACAAACTAATGGCGGTCGAGTGAACGATTCGAACCCTGGAAGATATCTTTGCGAGCACCGCACGTTGGATTTCAAGGAAGTTGGGATTTACACGTACCATTAGCCTATTCGCCTATAATAACAGCTATCAGGCCACAATTGGGATGGCACCCTACGAAGCCTTGTACGGGCGAAAGTGTCGATCTCCACTACACTAGGAGATTGATGACCAATAGACTCCAAAAGAGAAAACAAAAGTCGCCTCGATTCCAAAGTACTTAGTTCGGGAGGCCATGGAGAAGGTCAAGGTCGATCAAGGAACGGATCCGCACGACTCGAGCCACCAAAAGAGTTACTGCAGACAAGAGAAAAGGACTTAGAATTTGAAGTCGGAGATGAAGTATTTCTCGGACTCTCTCCACGGAAAGGATTGATCAATCCAAAGACAAGTTGAGCCGAGATATGTTGGACCTTACAAAATTTTGCGAGAGGATCGGGAAGTTAGCCTACCGACTCGAGTTGCGGCAAAGACAAGTATGTGGGAATGCACGATGTATTCCATGTATCGAGGTTAAAGAAGTATCAACCGGATCCCGAGCATATTATCACCCAAGATACTCCTCATCCGATGGAAAAATTATCCTACATCGAGAAACCAATCCGGATCATTGACGGAGAATCGTCGGTTGCGTAATAGAGATCTCGATGGTTAAAGTGGTATGGCAAAACCACAACCGATACGAAGACGCAACGTGGGAGATAGAAGAAGACACGAGGAATCAATATCCAGAGTTGTTCTGAAGAGAATTTGGGGACCAAATTCTTTTAAGGAGGGGTGAATGTGAGACCCCGAATTTTAACAACGTGAGATACGATGTTGTAGTGATTATTTATTCGGCTATGTATCACAAACATATTAATAATGAACCGCGACCCGACTTTTATTTATTTCTTTGATAAGGGTCTTTTTATGCATGTTTTATGTGTATATTTGAGTAGAATTCGAGTTATTTTATTGTTAGTTTTGTAAATTTTTGATTGTACATAGTTCATATTACTCCGAGGTGATTTTATTGATGTAGATTGACCATTCGGGGCTAATTTTGGTGAATTTCGGACCATGGATTCATGTCAAAACATCTTGGGGAGTTTAAGGATGCAAAAATGCTCGAAATTCCAAGCCAAACGCGTCATTTCGGGGCCTTTTGGTCCAACATGGGCGGGGGTGTCGGGCAACACGGTCGTGTTCGCGGGAGCCAAAAACTCGAAATTTTTGCACAAAATAGCCTCCAACACGGCCTGGCCGTGTTCCCAACACTGGCCGTGTCCGGGAACACGGCCTGGCCGTGTTGGGGAGCACAGCCATGTCAGGCTGAGTCCCTGTGTGATAAAACAGCACGGCCCGGCCGTTCTGGGCGACACGGGCGTGTCCGGGACCTCTTTTTGCAACTTTTCTTTGCGGAATTTGGGGAAAACTCACCAACCAACCCATTTTGGCCACTTTTGTACACTTTTAACACCCTATTTTCTTTGAAACATGTCTCCATGTCCCTCCATCATCACTTGAGTACAAGAATTCACCAACCAACAAGGAAAATGAGGGTGATTGTTTAATAAAAAGAAAGTCTTATCAATGTATTGGTTGCCTATAAAAGCCAATGGTTGAAATTGGGAGATTCATTCATTAGATACTCAGAAAATATTCATTGTATTCATTTCATTAAGTAGAATTGGGATCAAGGGGTCTTGGAGGAGAAAGCTTGGGGCAAAATTGGAGAAGAAGGCTTAGAGCAACATCATCAATCAAGAAAGAAGTCAATTGAGATTTTGAGAAAGATAAGTACACCATGTCTACAATACTTAAATCTTCTTGTGTAATTTATTCTTTGGTCAAAATCATGTGTAGCTAAACTCTAGTGTTTGAATGTAATGAACTCTAGAATGGATTTGTGATTAAGGTGTGTATGTTTTTAATAAAATCTTCATATTTTGTGTGATTCACCTATATTATGCTTCGTTCATTCGAATTGATATATGCGCAATATTGATTTGAAGTTTATTTTTCATCCGGGAAATCGAGAGATTCATGGTGAAATAGAACTATATAAGTGAAAAGAGTTGCATGCAATCCTAGATATAGGGCGACATAAATCTTACGGATTAGGGTCAAACCTAATATGGGAATTCACAAATCGTTATAATCTTTGTCTTGGGGTTTTAACTAGAAAGAGATTTGAGTTAATCAACTTGAGATTAGAAGTTTTCGCCTTGAGAAAGGGTTTAACTTAAATTGGGAATTTCTACGGTCCACAAGACATGAGATTTTATTAAAAGAGGTTGGTTTTTGCTTAAGGGCTTACGGTTGTATTTTTAACTTGTCAAATCACAAAAACATTCTAGAGGATTTACATTCAAACACATTTCTATCTCTTGATTTCTTATTTTACAAATCTTACTTCATTTTTACAATTTATAATTTGTTTTCCTTTTTCATCAAACAAAAACCACGAAAATTGTTAGATTAAATAACAAAAAAGACGGTAATTATTGGTACTTACAATCCTCGTGGGAATGACACTCGGTACTCAATAATCTATACTATAAAACAATAGGTGCACTTGCCTACGGTTTTAAAGGTAGCTTTTGAGCCATCAAGTTTTGGCGCCGCCGTGGGATTGTAATATTAAGAACGCTTTATTTTTGTTAATTTAATCATTTTTTTACCATTATCTTTCTTTTTATCTATCTTTGTAAGTCTTGGTTTATACTTATCCTCTTTGTTTACCGTGTGTATGCCTACTCGTCGCCGAATTTGGAAGTCGCGACACGCCGCAAGCAACACGAGAGGAAAGTACTAAACAGAACCACGAAGAGGATACTAACGAAAGTAAAGATTTCGTCATGGAGGATGAACAAAGAACTATGTATGACTATGCCAAACCATCCATGGACGGCACGTCATCTAGCATCGTAAGCCGCTGTTGCCGCCAATAATTTTGAAATCAAACCGAATGTCATTCAAATGGTGCAACAATTCGTTGATTCGACGGCCTACCTACCAGGCGAAGATCCGAATAATCATATCGCAAATTTCTCGAAATTTGCGATACATTCAAAATTAATGGGGTCTCACGATGATGCCATCCATTTACGCCTATTCCCATTTACTCTTCGGGGGACGGGCTAAACAATGGCTAAATACTTTGCCAAAGGAACGATTACAACGTGGAACATCATGGCGAAAAGTTCCTTTTGAAATATTTTCCACCGCCAAAATCGCACGATTGAGGAATGAAATCTCTTCATTCACTCAAGAAGATGACGAGACCTTGTACGACACTTGGGAGAGATTCAAAGAATTGTTGCGGAAATGCCCACATCATGGTCTTCCTATTTGGATGCAAGTCAAACATTTTACAATGGGCTACTCTCGTCAACAAGGCAAATGATTGACGCGGCTTGGGGGAACTTTGAACAATAAAACACACGGAAAGCGCCCAAGATCTGATAGAGGGAATGGCCATGAATGGCTATCAATGGCAATCCGCACGAGGTAAAACCTGTGAGCAGTGGGTGTTTATAATGCAGATGCGGTGGTTACACTAGATGCACATGTCGAAGCTTTGACCCAAAAGATCGACGATCTAGCGGCTTCTAAACCACCACCACCGCATGTTTTATCTTGTGAAACTTGCGGAGGATTGCATAATCATCGGACTGCCCACACACAATCCGCATGGTGAGCGGGCCAATTACGTTGGGAATCAAGCTTTAAATTACCCAAACAATCCTTACGAACAACACATACAATCCTGATCACGGGTGGCGACAACATCCTAATTTTGGTTGGGAAATCAAGGCCAACCACGATCTAATCCCAATCGATCTACACACGTCTCCGGATTTCACCAAATCAAGGTAAACCTAACTTGGTAGATCTTATAACAAAGTTTGTGCAATCAACAGATACCCGATTCGGTGTGGAAACATCCTTGAGAAATCAAGAGGCATCTATCCATAATCTGGAAAACCAAATAGGCCAGATTGCGAAGATGATTTCCGAAAGGCCACAAGGAAGTTTGTCGGGTAACACCGAGCCAAACCCAAGGGAGCACGTAAAGGCAATCACCATCAGTTTTCCATATGAGCATGATTATGCCAACGCCACCATGCAGAAATATGTGGAGGACGACAAACACGAAGAAAAGCCCATGAAAAAGGTGGTCGCCGAATACAAGCCCAAGATCCCTTATCGGAGTTTAACTGAAGAAGATAGAAATGAGGACAAATTTGGTAAGTACCTTGAGTCATTCAAGCAATTACATACTAATATTCCATTTGTTGACCCTCCTTCAAAGCATGTTAGGGATCTTAATGACATCATTCCTAGTGAAAATAAGCTTAACAAATTATCAAATGTGCAATTGAATGATAAATGTCCTTCCAATGAACTACCACAAAAATTTAATGATCCAGGAAGCTTTATTATTCCTTGCACAATTGATGGTTTACCTGTTGATAGGGCACTAGCCGACTTGGGAGCTAGTATCAATGTGATGTCTTATGAAACATTTAAGCATGCGGGATTAGGTGAACTTAAACCTATTAGGATGGACATTCAATTAGCCGATAAATCGATTAAACATCCTAGAGGTATTATTCATGATGTGTTAGTCAAGATTGATAAATTCGTGTTTCCAGTCGATTTCGTTATTCTTGACATGCATGATAATATAGAAGTTCCCTTAATTCTAGGGCGTCCATTTTTGGCTACCGCTAAATCTCTCATTGATGTGCATGATGAAAAGCTTACTTTGAGAGTAGGGGGTGAACAAGTTATCTTTAAAATTCCTTTGAGAAATCCTATAAATGATACTTGTTTTCCTATAAACTTGATTGAGACAAGGATGAACGATTCTTTGCTTGATATGTCTTCTAATAAATCCTTGAAAGTATGTGATGTTCAATGTGCAAAAGTTTCCACAGATAAATCCCATTTTGAGAATAACATGCAGAAAAATAGGACCATGAAGGTCAATTGTTCGAAAATCGATACGGGTGGCGATGTTATTCAAAGAGATAAAATATTTCATAAGTTCAGGCTCCGCCCGATTAAATCTTCACATTTAGGTGAAATGGTCCAGCTATACGGCGTTAAGAAGCGCTACCGGGAGGCAACCCGATGTTTGTGTGCAATTGTTTTCATTTATTTTTATTTTTTTATTTTATTTTCTTTCAAAATAATCACAAGTCCTTAGAGTCATTTTCAAATAAAAAAAAAACTCTTGAACATCTTCTTGATTGTCCTAATTGGGATTATTTGAGATTTCACGGTATTCGAGTTGTGTGTTGCTTAACTTTGATTAGGTATGAAGATGCCGTTGAAGGTCCCGTACCAAAACAACCCAATGATCACTCAACACCGATTCCACTATTGTAGTAAGGTCGTATTTTTCTTTTTCCACTTCTTTTATATCATTCTAGTTTCTTTGTTTTTTTTTTTGAGTGTGTTGTGTGTGTTTGTCCATTTCTTTCTTTCACATTGAGGACAATGTGAATCATAAAGTTGGAGGTGGGTACAATAACATTTTCGGAATGCTAGTATGCTTGTTTGTGAGAGATGTGATTTTTATTTTTATTTTTTTTTAATAAATTGAATGTTTGCTAGTCAATAACTTAGCCCAATTATACCTACATTAACTTGTTAATTTGTGTTTTCAATGTGAAGCAATTGATTGTCTAGGATAGATTGACGTGGATGCATGCAAAATTTTGATGAGATTTCTAACATCATAAATACTTGATGTGTTAAGGCATATACGACGATACCTAGCGCTATGAACGTCTGAGAACTCGTGATTTAGTAGTGGTTAACGAGTTGTTAAACCAAGCTTGCGAATAAAAAAAAAAAGAGAAAGAGAAAAATGAAAAACAAAAAGAAAAAGAAGAAAAAAAACGGACCAATCGAGGTTATACTCCTCTATTTGTTGTTGCTTAGTAACTAGGAGCATTCATGAGCCCCATGTTTGTCTTTTACGTAAAACGGCGACACGAATATGAGTATGGAAAACCACCCTAGGAGTGTTTGAACAGAAATTCAAAATATAAACCTAGTGGAAGCATGTCTCAAAAGGTCCCCAAAAAAAAAAGAGAACGAAAAAAAAGGAGAATGAATACTCCTCGACTTCTCATTCCAATAAAGTTCAAGAAGCTTGGTTATATGACTAGTAGGCTAACTACAATGATCTATTGAATTCTTGTATTTTCATGGCGTTATTGAATTGAAGTTGTTCATAACTATCAGTATTTGTGGAGTGATGATTTCAAGTCTGAATAATGCCTGCCGATATTACAGTCTTTCTTGACAGTCGATCGCTTTACAAAACTATGTTTTTACTTAATGGTTAATTCAGGTTGAGAAGGCCAAGAACTTGACGGCTTATGTTCAATATGTTGAAAAAAAAATCATCTTTGTATGTTGTGATTTATTGAATCCCTCTTTTTGATATAATGTTTTGCTTGAGGACAATCAAAGTTCAAAGTTGGAGGTGGTTTGATAAGGGTCTTTTTATGCATGTTTTATGTGTATATTTGAGTAGAATTCGAGTTATTTTATTGTTAGTTTTGTAAATTTTTGATTGTACATAGTTCATATTACTCCGAGGTGATTTTATTGATGTAGATTGACCATTCGGGGCTAATTTTGGTGAATTTCGGACCATGGATTCATGTCAAAACATACCGGGGAGTTTAAGGATGCAAAAACGCTCGAAATTCCAAGCCAAACGCGTCATTTCGGGGCCTTTTTGGTCCAACACGGGCAGGGGGTGTCGGGCAACACGGCCGTGTTCCGCCGGGAACCAAAAACTCGAAATTTTTGCACAAAACAGCCTCCAACACG
Source organism: Rehmannia glutinosa (assembly GCA_016081115.2). Lineage (NCBI taxonomy): Eukaryota > Viridiplantae > Streptophyta > Magnoliopsida > Lamiales > Orobanchaceae > Rehmannia > Rehmannia glutinosa. The sequence continues at coordinate 53,424 of JABTTQ020001891.1, forward strand.
GCCGTGTCCAGGAACACGGCCTGGCCGTGTTGGGGAGCACGACCATGTCAGGCTGAGTTCCTGTGTGATAAAACAGCACGACCCGGCCGTTCTGGGCGACACGGGCGTGTCCAGGACCTCTTTTTGCAACTTTTCTTTGCGGAATTTGGGGAAAACTCACCAACCAACCCATTTTGGCCACTTTTGTACACTTTTAACACCCTATTTTGCTGAAACATGTCTCCATGTCCCCTCCATCATCACTTGAGTACAAGAATTCACCAACCAACAAGGAAAATGAGGGTGATTGTTTAATAAAAGAGAGTACTATCAATGTATTGGTTGCCTATAAAAGCCAAGGGTTGAAATTGGGAGATTCATTCATTAGATACTCAGAAAATATTCATTGTATTCATTTCATTAAATAGAATTGGGATCAAGGGGTCTTGGAGGAGAAAGCTTGGGGCAAAATTGGAGAAGAAGGCTTGGAGCAACATCATCAATCAAGAAAGAAGTCAATTGAGATTTTGAGAAAGATAAGTACACCATGTCTACAATACTTAAATCTTCTTGTGTAATTTATTCTTTGGTCAAAATCATGTGTAGCTAAACTCCTAGTGTTTGAATGTAATGAACTCTAGAATGGATTTGTGATTAAGGTGTGTATGTTTTTAATAAAATCTTCATATTTTGTGTGATTCACCTATATTATGCTTCGTTCATTCGAATTGATATATGCGCAATATTGATTTGAAGTTTATTTTTCATCCAGGAAATCGAGAGATTCATGGTGAAATAGAACTATATAAGTGAAAAGAGTTGCATGCAATCCTAGATATAGGACGGCATAAATCTTACGGATTAGGGTCAAACCTAATATGGGAATTCACAAATCGTAATAATGTTGTCTTGGGGTTTTAACTAGAAAGAGATTTGAGTTAATCAACTTGAGATTAGAAGTTTGTCGCCTTGAGAAAGGGTTTAACTTAAATTGGGAATTTCTACGGTCCACAAGACATGAGATTTTATTAAAAGAGGTTGGTTTTTGCTTAAGGGCTTACGGTTGTATTTTTAACTTGTCAAACCACAAAAACATTCTAGAGGGATTTACATTCAAACACATTTATATCTCTTGATTTCTTATTTTACAAATCTTCCTTCATTTTTACAATTTATAATTTGTTTTCCTTTTTCATCAAACAAAAACTCGAAAATTGTTAGATTAAATAACAAAAAGACGGTAATTATTGGTACTTACAATCCTCGTGGGAATGACACTCGGTACTCAATAATCTATACTATAAAACGATAGGTGCACTTGCCTACAGTTTTAAAGGTAGCTTTTGAGCCATCATTCTTTCAACATCAATTACGCCTTTCTCGTTTTCGAGCCTAACAATTTTATATTCTTCCTCTAGTATTAATACTTGATCGAATGACTACAACTTTAGAAATATTAGACCTCCAACAATTTAGGAGTGCATTCCAATCCTTATCCTAATATTTCATCTTATTCTATAATTCATCCCAACCAATTTCCCAATCATTTTTTTAAAACAAAAATAATACGTAATTCTTATTTCACATCTTTAATTTTTAAATCTAAATATTTAATTATAGATATTTATAATTTTTTTTCTTTCGATTTTTTTTTTAAAAAAACAATATATTTTTTTATATTTTTAAAAAATTCGAAAATTACCATAAATGGGGAGGTTGTTTCATATTCTTTTCAATACCTACAATTATATATATATATATATATATATTTAAATATATATATATATTATTTTTCCTCAACTTTTGGTCACATGCCTAAAGGAAAGACAAACTTTTCTTTCCACCAAATTCTAATAAATAAAAATACCAACACCATGATTATTATTCCTCCAACTTTTGGCTCCTTGTCTTGGGGAATCAATCATTTTGTTATTTTTTTCTTTATCTACCAATATTATTCATTTCATAATTATCATAAAAACACAAGACTTGTTTCCATTTTTCTCTCTAAAGGATCAAGTTCTTCAAGCATAAGGTAAGAAAATCTTCATTTCTCCCAACTCTATTTTTCTTCTCCAATCCTCAACCCTATACCTACACCATCTAATAATGTTGAATCCTTCTTGTTGAGGTACTCATAGAGAAATTTCTTGAAGAATTAGAGACCTAGATTTGACTACAAGCTTGAAGAGGAAACTCAAGACTATACATTATTAAGGTGAGAAAATTATGGTTTTAGTATTTTTCTCTTGACAACATGAAGAATTAATTTTTGACTCAAGAATATGAATTTTTGGAGCTTAGGGGCTGACCTACATCATCTCAAGTTGAGGTTAGAGGCTTGAAGGAAAATTTACATTTTTGAGAATACTTGAAGACATTAAGGTGAGTAGTAACCATTTGGTCCTAGTATATTTTCTTTAGACTTGAGACTTTAATTTTAACACCAAAATATTATTTGGATACCATTTAGGGGCGGATCTTCAAGATTTTGAGTCAATAAGTTGATTCAAGAAAGAAGACTACATTTTAGATCAACCCGAGAAACTACTACGAGGTGGGTGGAAAAATTCTTTCAACTTCTAGGTGTTTTAAATTGAAAATATGCATGTAGTATTTTGTTATTGAGCACTTGAGATATATTATGTATTGCATGCTATTTTCTTGTATCAAGTTGGAAAAATTCTCAAGTGTTACTCAAAAATGTGATTTATCGAAAAATAGGGCATACATGCACATTTTATTGTTATACTTGATGAAATTTTATATGAGAAGGATATGTATGTGTATGACTCTTGAAATATATGTTTTGAATGATTTATAACCTGGACAAGCCGAGCATAATTGATTAAATTTCAACTTTTGGACTTAAAATGCAAAAATGGAAAGTTGGTGGACTTAATTGCAAGAAAAATAAAATTTAAGGGACCCCTCTGTAATTTTCGATTTTTGGGACTGAACTCAGGTTCAAAAATTATGTTTTTATATTTTAATAAAGTTTTAAGAGTTTTTAGATAAATAAAATCAACCCTTAAAAGCTCAAGGACTAGATTGTAAAATTTTAGAAGTTTAAGGGCTATTTTGCAATTTTCGAAACTGTACCAGACCCTAATTTTAAAATGTGAAATTTTAACTCTTAAGGGACTGGAAATAACATATTTTAAATGTATTCCAAAAATCCAAGTGTTTAGAGCTTGGAAAGTAATTTATAAAAATTGAGCGACCAAAGTGTAAAAGATTAAACTTGAGGACCAAAATACAATTTCCAGGACTTATGCAGTCCATGCACCTGGAAATACTAATTTAACTATAACATAATTATATCTTGGACCCAAGGTTCAAATTTCATAACAATTGGACCCCTAAAAGCCTTAAAAGCAATTATTTCAAAATGGGACAAAAATGAGATTTTCAAAAGTTAAGGGATCTATACTTGCTTCTTTTAAAAACTTCTTTTGTCCCAATATCCCACTGACTATAGTGACATTTTTCAACTGGAATCACATTAAAATCCCTTCCGGTTTGTGAGTTCCAATTATTTTAAACTTAGAGCCCGAAATGGCAATTTTAGCAAATTTGGGGCCAATATGAGAATTTTATAAAAACTCGACCTCAAAACTTCAAAAACCTGAATATCTGAACAATTTGGAGAATTTAGGAACTGACCTCATAAATTTTCAAGGTTGGGATATTTATTTATTCAAATTTTAACCCAAAAGTATTGGTTTTTACAAAACGGGGCTAAATTGTAAAATTTCTTTTTATCAAGGACCTAACTCAAATTATTTTCTTTTACTAAAACAGCCCCGGACCCTCTGACTTCAATTATTAATTAAAATATGTTATTTTCTCAAAAACCCTTGACTCATCGGACCGCCTTGACCGATTAATACCCGATCGCTGGGCGACTTCCTCGTCTTGCGATTTGAATCTATAACGGGACTTATGTTCCACCTAATCTTTCAACATATCGAAGATTGCTTATCCTCCCGATAATCATTTCATCCCAATAACTCCGCCAACACCATAATTGCCACTCGTAATTTTTAAAAATTTTCCTGAACTGCTTCCCTAAATCAATAATACTCGACTGCCTGGTTGACTACCTGAACTTGTATTTACTTTCCTGCTTGAGTTAACTTGGTGTGTCGAGCTCACAGTCGGAATGGATACGTCGGGGGATGGAACCGGGCAGCTTGGCTGCTATTCCACTTTTCGCCCCATCGCCCTAATCCCGCATGGCGAGGGACGGAGTTTGTCCGAGGAAGCGGGTCGTAGTACTTGAGGTATAATCATGATTATGACGAATCCGAGCCTTGCTAGCTCCAACGTGGATTTCGTCTTTGCCTATGGAGCAATAAGGTGACAGGTCTTGGACCATCATGAACGGGGAGTTACAAGGAAGAACGAAGGAATCATTTTATCGATCCACACGATTCCGAGTTGAATCTTAACGTTTGGTTGGCGCTACACTTGACGCAACCGCTACTTGTAATGCATGGGTTGGCGCTACACTTCAGTACGCAACCACTAATTGTCTTGCATGGGATTGGCGCTACACTTCAGTACGCAATCCTCCTGTCTGCTTGAATCATCGTGCCTGTGTGACCACGAACTATTTCTTAAACTATATAAATATATTACTTAATATATATTTATCACGATGCTTGTGGGCTATGTATGAAAACATGCATCATACCTCACGTTTTTTCATACAACCGTTTTCTCGCATTAACTATATATATCGCCACACTTGCACACGATCACCCCATCCACTGAGATTTCTGTCTCACTCCCTCCTGTTTTCTAACCTTTAGATGAAGAGTACGTTGAAGACGTCGAACCTACCACAGATTGAATTCCTACTGTTGATGTGGAGCGACACTCCTTTTACTTTTATTGTTGTTGGACTTTTCATTTTGTTCTGTTTGGACTGTAAGTTAAATTCGGATAATCTATTGGGTTGTATTCGGATTCCGTCGGACCTTAAGATGTAATTTGTACTTGTGTGTATTTTATTCCGCTGCATTAGACTCTATTTCACTTGGAGTTTGTATCATTGATTTAGACTATTGAATTATTTCTGTTTAATTGATTAATGATCGTTGTCGCGTCGCGTTTGGGGCGTGACAGTCTACTCTTGTTATGGTATATAAAGTGCATAGATCAAATATGAAACTTTCAAAATAGTGTCACCCCCACTATTTTAAGATATGCACTTGAAATGTATCCCAATTTCCATTTCACCAATGTCTAATATTGAATTGCCTTTTTAACTCTCATACATAAGGTGACAAATGTGTGACTTGTACCTTATGATAGAGTTGATTTCAATCAAGACATTATTATGACCGGTAATAGTCTCATATCTCTCATGATCTTTGTGATCCTTTTATCAGATAAGAATTTTGTTAGTGGATCAACTAACATTTAACTCGTAGGGAGATACTCGATTACAATCTTCCATTTCTTAACCATATTTCTGATATGATTATACCTCATAACAATATGTTTGTTATGGTTTCCCTCATTCTTTGTATTTATAGATAACAACTTGATTATCAAATACAAAGTAGTCGTACCTTTTTAGGATCTATACAAGAATCTTTCTAAGAAATCTTTCAAGCCACACAATGTATTTACTCGCAGTAAATATTGTTATATACTCAGACTCCATAGAAGATAAAGCAACATAAGGTTGCCTCTTAGAAGTCCAAACGACTATGACAACATCAATAATGAATAATCAACCAATAGTTGACTTAGAGTCAATCATATTAGTTGTTCAATTTGCATCACTATAACACTTTCAAGAGTAACTTTAATATAAACACATTTTTATACTTGCTACTCTTAAAATACAAATTTTCTAGATCAATAATATATGCCCTACTTTTCAGTTTAACTTTATTTAGAAATAATGTCTACAAACTAATTAGGCTCAAAATATAATTTTAATCAAGTCAAAAACTCATATTTAAACTTAACACAAAAATTCAACCTAAGCCAAAATAACAATTATTCACATGTAATTCCCAAACAAAATATAAATTGTAAATAGTCTAAAAGGGAATTTAAGTACCAGTAAAATAAAAAATCAAAGTTAATTAAATGAACCTAGAATTTCGTTAAATTCCAGATTAACCCCAAATCCCTAATTTTAATACCAAAAAGTCATCTTCTTCAATCTGCCTCAAACCCGTCACTTTCACACACTACCGCCAGTCAAGCAACCATAAACCACCGCCCGTCACCGTCGCAGCCCATGGCTGTTGAACAACAAAGAAAGACGGAGGACACTATGACAGTCTAGCACCGCTGTGACAAGGAATCGTAAATCTCGTTGCAATGTACTCCAAGTCACTGCCTCAACATGATGCCATGTGTCCGCCGCCACCGGCCTCGTCATCGTCTGTGTATCCCAGCGGCCCATCTACTCCAGACCGCCATCCAGGTGTGGGCTTTATTATGGTGGTCCGTCGGCATTCAAGGAGAGCATAGGCTTCAACTTTCTGAAATTCTGATTTCAGAATGTTTGTATTTTACATATTGTTTTTAGCCATCGAAACCCTCAACTGAATCATGAGAAAATAAACATGATTCTTCAATTCTGAAACTCAAAAGTTTCGAACTAGATTATCAAGCCTTGAACCAAAACATAGAAACTGTCTCTCTATCCATAAAATTTCCATACATTCTCTATGTCGATAAACAAGATTGGTAAGTAATTTTCATGAGAAAATTGAAGGGCAAACTGGTGTGATTCGCGAGAATGTGGTATATGTTGCGCGATAGAAACTCGGCTTGATACTTTCAAATTACAAAAATCAATTTTCTTACCCGTAAACACAGATTCAGGGTAACCAAGAAAAACACATTTTACAGTCCTAGGTTCAAGTTTATCAAAATTTTGATGAGCAAACGCAGAACATCCCAATACCTTAGCATTTTCTCAGTTGACGTTGTTTGTAAAAACATCATCCAACAAATATTTTCAATATTTTCCCAATCATATTGTGGACGACTTAAAAAGTCTGAAACCAAGCAATATAGTGAATAAATACCATTTGAAATATCACTGAAAGATGTTCTTGAAAATAGATAGGTTACAATGCTCAATTCAAAGTTTTAACTGTTTATAGGTTTCTCGGATTTTTTTTTAGGATGATATGTAGTTACGGATCTTGATAATTCAAATTTTTTGCACGCGAACAAAGTACCAACACGTCACAACTTATGTAAAGACAAATATATTAATACATTAAATACATATTATTATTATTATTATTTCTTATTGTGATTCCAATACTTTAAGTAGTAATTGTGTTAAAACTAACCATTTAAATATTTTTATTCTCAATTAAATCAAAATGTCAAGAATCAGTAATCAATTCATAAATTTATTCATAAATATATAAAAATATACAAAGATGATCTTAACGTTTTCCCCACTTATACAAAAACTTACTATTTTTTATTCTATGGTACAACTTAGTAGGAAAAAAACTTAAATTAGACCGGTTTCATATCATAGAATTAATGTATTGATAATTCAAGATAGGGGTGCTAATGGTGCAATATATTGTATTTTTTCTTACATTGACTAATGAGAAAGACAAAAGGCTGGAATGCGATGTGGATATGTTGGCTACGTAATAGATATTTTTCATAGTACTGACTATGCACTTTTGAAGAAGAATGAATAAAATATTCTATAATCAATTGATAAAATATAAATTGAATAATATGGCAGAAAAAAAATCATGAATAACAATCTATAGCAAACTATTATTTCATTAGATATAAACCGTAGTTGTGTTACCGCTAATTTTACAGCATTGTCATAATAATATACTAAAATAATTATGAATATAAACATGATACAACTAAAACAGAGAACAAAAATCGTACCATTGACATTTATATTTGTTCTCTATCGTCTATTTTCAATAGTTGTAGACCTCATGCGTTTTATTCATTTTGATCAACAATGAATTATTTTAGACACTCATCAATCAAAAGAAATTATATAATGCGATGTAAAATTTTCACAAACCGGAAAGGTTTATATGAGAAGTTTATTTAAAATGCAATGCATGGACAAATTTTATTTTTGAAAAATATTTGAATAAGACTTATTTTTCTTAAAGGTAATACATAGTTGTCCATTTTGAGTAGAGATGTTAACGGGTAGCGGCTACTGCTGGTCCGAACCGTTTAAACGGGAAAAAGAGGGTTAAGTCCAAATTATTTTGGCCTATTTAAATCCGGGTTTTTTTTGGCATGGACAATTTAGCCCGAGGCCCGTTAGGGCTAGCCCGTAGGTTATCCGAGCTAGCCTGCCAAGTGTGTTTTTAAAATAAATAAATAAATATAATTCTAATATTATAAATCTATTTTATTACATATTACCTATTGCTAAATATATTTTCCATGCTCACATCTCCTCATCTTTAATAGGTTTAAATATATAATACTTAAAACTATGACTTATAGTCATATGAATATTTTTTTTTAATTTTTTTTTCATTTTATATTGGTATATGTTATATAATGCTAAATTTTATTATTATAGTTTTATTTTAAGAATTTAGATCATAGAATATTTAAACTTTATAATTCTGTTAATGCAATATAATGATAAACTATGCAATTTTTTTTATAATGAATACTTTAACTTAACATGTTAAACTTAAATATTATATATGTTCGAGTTTAAAATTTTAGATTTAAATATATATTTATTTTTTGACTTATACCAAGCCCGTCACAATATGCTAGCCCATTTAATCAGTGGCCCGTGCTCGAAGCCTGTTTAGCCCGAAGCCCGTTAGAGATGGCCATACAATTTGAAAATATTATCTCATTGAACAAATTATTGTCCTTTTATTGTAACTAGTGCTTTGCCCATGCGCTGCACGGGGTGTGTTGTGTCGGATCATATGAAATGGGTTGTGTTGGACCATATTAGGTTTGTTGTGTCAAACCATAGAAATTTGATGTAAATAAAAATTATTTTTTGAGATATTATTAATAACTATTTGTGATATTACCGGTCGAGTAAATGGGAATTTTCTTTTTGGTGGGCCTTGCAAATCATTTTTGCATCTAATTTCGACATGTTATTTCCGTGGATTCAAATTTTTGCAAATATTTGAATTAAATAAGATAAAAATAAATAAATAAAATGGATATAATAACCTTGAATCTCAGTTTACTTCCAAATAGATATAAAGTATGTTCAGCAAAGTATCAAAATGCTTATATAATAAAAAAATCATATGATTTTTAATTCGAAGTTTATAACATATGTATATAAACTGCAAAACTAAAATTGTTATGTGAATAATGTGAAAAATGGGTTCATTATCTTTGATATAATGAAATATGTTCGATCGTTAAACACCTAAAATAAATCTAGCAATCCTCGCAAGAGAACGAGATCAATCGTAGGGTAGCAAGTTGACCACAAGTCGTCTCTCAAGGAAGACTTAGCCGGCAAATAATTATTATGAATCACAATAGACAGGAAAATAAATCCTAAACACTCTAACGGATTTGTTGGTTTTATTTAAACTAAAAGAAAACAATTAAAAAGACAAATTAAAACTAAGCTGGATTAAACTTTGGAGAAAAAGATTTGGAAGAAGGTCTAGGATTATGGATTCATCTCATCAAACTTGCAAGCAGAATACCAATTAATTGATCACGCGGTTAACAAATATAACAAACATGTAAAAACTAGGCCTAGGTCTGATAACTTTCGTATTCACGGATTAGGCTATCCCAACATAATTTGCTATTTTCATTAAACCTAGGGTTAGATAATACATTTCTGATTCATATCTAACCCCCTGAATAAATTTAGTCCAGGAATAATATCTTCTTTCGATCTCAGTTATTCCCCCAAAACAATCAAAAGTTGATCAGACAATCAATTATCAAATAAAGCAATTTATCCAGGAAAGCAGATCAATTAATCAATACTCATGCTTGTTTGTTTGAATCAAATCATCCTAATCCTAGAACAAGGAAATTAGTTCATGCTTGGGGATGGGATCATAATCTCAATTGAAGGAAAGAAAACAATCATAAACATGATCATGCAATAATAATAATCTCCCAACAATTAAAATCACACAAAAGAGATGAAGAAATCTTACTCTTTGATTAAGAAGCAAAAATAACTTCAAGGGGAAGAATCCAAGCAATCTCAATGTTGAAAACAAGAGAAAAATACCAAAAAACTAAAGTATAGAAGTGCTATGAATGAGAGTGTACAAAATTATGGATCCCCCAAGGGCTATTTATAAGCCTAAGCCTATACAAGGTGGAAGAAACCAAAAAGAAAAGGGAAAATCGGATTTAAAATTCTAGAAACATCTCCAGGTGCGCGTCCGTGCAGTGTTGCGCGCCACGCAGGACCCGTCAGCGTATTCTTTGTGCGCCGCGCAGCTTGCCTTGTGCGGGTGCCAGCGGCGCCGTCTTGCGCGTGGCTTGCTCGCCCGCCGCGCGCGGGCGCGCGTCTTGCGCGCGCATTGCGTCCGTCTCTGCTGCGCTTAATCGAGTGCGCGTCGCGACGATTCTGCCGGGCGCGCGCATTTACGTCAATCTTGACGTTCAGCATCCCCAACCGTCAATCGCCCATAATGTCCGTTTTTTGTTTTTGTCCGTTTTTAAGTTCTCTTTTTACAAAAACCTACTAAACAACCAAAAATACCATACGTAACATATGACAATAAAAAATGGGGCGAAAAAGACACAAAAATACGCACACTCATTCATACAAAAATATAGAAATCACGCAAAATTCACACACAAAAACATATAAAACAACTCCCCCACACTTAGCCTTTTGCTTGTCCTCAAGCAAATAATAATGCCTATAAATTTAATCAAGAAATATAATGCTTATTTTGAAAATTGATTTTTCCATGACATCAAGTTCCATCTACCTCGGATTATTCCTCATCGATCCTCAACCTTCGCAATAAACTCACTTAGCTAAAGTTAAGCAATTACTCAAAGTGTTTGGCTTTATTCACAAAATTTCAAATTTGTATCAAAAGTCGCAACCCTTATATTCATGTATAAATTACGTTAAGTACTAGCCCTTTTTATTCTTTTTTTTTTGCTTGGACTTCCCGAGATATTAATCCACTAGGTGTAAACTTTGGATGTTTTCCAAAGACTCCTAGGGTGGTTTCCTATACTCATGTGTAAACCGCCGTTTTACGTAAAAGTCAAACATGGGGCACATGAATGCTCATAGTTACTAAGCAGTTTACCCAGCGGAGTATAATCCCGATTGTTCCTCTCTTTTTTTTTTCTTTTTTTTTAGCGCTCGTTATTGCATTTTTTTCCGCAAGGCTAGCAATTTTGTAATCCATACAATAAAAATAAGAGTTTTAACTCAATTTACATCAATAAAATCCTGTAATTCATACCCCACAACCTTGAGTATTGTTTACCCATCGCCTAACTCGTTTATCATAAGGGTTAATTCACAACTTAGTCAAATCCTATGCATCAAGTCCGTAATGTCATTTCCTAATTGAGTCTCAAAGTAATGCATCGATTTCAAGTTAACTAAATAGCATTATTATTAAACTAGGGACAATTAATAGGCAAAGTAAATTTTTATTACAAGCAATCAATTTATATAATTAATGACGAAATGAAATTAGCCCCCCCCCCACACTTAAAACACGCAATGACCTCAATGCGTAAAACAAATGAAGGAGAGATGAAATACGTCCCTGAAAATTTCGGAGATTGTTAAGTAATATCAAAAGTACATCCGCCTATGATTCTGCAAAAGCCAAATGTAGAAGAAAACACCAAAACAAAAAACTAAAAGAAAAACGAGAGTTAGTTAAAAATAAAATGCAAAAATAGAAAACATCCGCATGCAAAGGGAGAAAAACACACAAGAGGAAAGAAAAAGAGAAACAGAAAAACATCACTGATCATCCCCGGGAGGTGGTGGGGGGTGGAGAGGCGAAAAAGATAGCATCCAGTTCTGTTCAATATTCTGCACCCGACTGTCAAGTGAGTTTAGCTGGACGCTCATATCGCTCATGAGGGTGTTAAGGCGGTCATCTCTTCTTTGCCGTCACGGATCTCGATTCGAAAATGGATGAAGTTGCCTTGCATAGAATCAAGGCGTGATAGGATAACATTCAAAACAGTGGTGTCGCCCTGGACCGGGGCTGAAGATGGGCCCGGGGGGAAGGGACCGACAAAATGAGTATCCTGTGGCTCATCTGGATCAGTATCATTGGCGCCTCGACTATCGTCCCCAAAGGTAGTAGGCTGAGGTCGGTAGGCGTCATCCGGGTTCCACTTATGGTTGTTAAAACATTTGCGAGTAGTAGGATCCCGGAATTCCCCTGCCTTAGTTAAAAATTCTGAACCAAGCATACTTTCTTTAGTAATAAAAGTTCTTTCCACCTCATGATAATTAAGACTAGCGACATCAGCAATCCCAAAATGTAGGGCAAAAAGTGACACAAAATGGCCCATTCCCAATTTGTATGTACTCTTCTTCTGAATCCGATAAAATGTATCAAACACAAAAGCGGCAGTGAAAATTTTGGTACGGGACTTAGCACAATACATAAAAAATAATTCTGGGCATGTCACCTTATTACTTTCATCTTTCCCAAATAACTGATGTGCGAGAAATTTATGAAACAAATAAGTAGCCCGGTCTTGAATGAACCCGTTGGGCGTCCCTCTAGTAGAAAATCCAAAAATCGATTTCATTACTCTATAATCCACCCTATACTCAACCCCAAGCAAACGGCAAGTGAAGTCCATTAAGTGCGTGTCAGAAAAGCGAAGTGTGGTAATAAATTCAACAACCAATTCCGAGTATGCAACACTGTCAATTTAATAAATTTCTTCCAACCCAAAGCTTCAACAAGAGCCATGAAATCACCCTTCAACCCCAAATCATCCAAAATTCGTAAATTTAGTAGGTGAGAAGAGGGTACCTCGCGCTGACTAATCCGTGTATACCGTTGCCCCTCCTCCTCGGAGTAGATTGGGAAGGGGGCGTCGAATTGTTCGGCCAAATCAACCGGGACCATTGGAGTGTCCTCGTGAGCCCTAGAAGTTCCCTCTTGTGCCCTTTTGCCTCTATGTGATGCCATTGATGGAAGATGATCGATTAATCGGAGTGTGTTGATGTTGTTGAGGTCGAATTTGTGTAGAGGATGAATTTGGAGAGGGTTTAGAGGAGATTTGCAAGTGAAATTTGGGGGAAAAACTCGCCCCTTGGTTCTGATATCGCTGCTGTCTGTCCCAGGTGCGTGCACGCACAGCAATCTTGGCGTCCACGCACCCCCTGCGCAGCGCTAGCGTCGGTTGTTCTCCCGTCCGTGCATTGCGCGTTCACAAGACAACCTCGTTTTTTTTTTATTGTACTTATAAGAAGAGGAAAAGAACTCAAACAAACCATTAGATACGGTTAGTCGAGAAATAAAAAAAAAGAAAGGAAACAAAAATTGGGTTGCCTCCCAATAAGCGCTTATTTAACGTCTTTAGCTTGACGATACCTGAGTACGGTTCTTATGTGACATCTTCGAGGGCTATACTCTCAATTCGTTCAGCCCGAGATACCCCTTCAAAATATGGCTTAACCCGTTGACCATTTACCTTGGAAGATTCATGCGTCCTTGGATTAAGTAGTTTAACCGTTCCATAGGGGTATACCTCTTCGATCTCAAATGGCCCGCTCCATCTTGATTTCAATTTACCTGGGAATAAACGCAGTCGTGAATTGAATAAAAGAACTTTCATACCTGGTTCGAGATTTTTATGAACAATTTTCTTGTCGTGCAATCGCTTCACTTTGTCTTTATATATTCGCGCATTTTCATAAGCGTCATTGGGTTCGTCTAGTTCGGAAAGTTGCAACTTTCTTTCGGCTCTGCCTTATCCAATTCAAAATTTGTCGCTTTGATGGCCCAATATGCCTTGTGCTCTACTTCAATCGGTAAATGACACGCTTTCCGAAAAACTAGTTTATAGGGGCTCATTCCTAAAACTATTTTATAAGTCATCTATATGCCCAAAGCGCATCATTTAACTTGGTCGCCAGATCTTTCCTTGTAGGATTTGATCTTCTCTAAGATTCCTTTTATTTGCTTGTTGGTAGTCTCCACTTGTCCGGAAGTTTGAGGATGATAAGGTGTAGCTACCTTATGTGTGATGCCGTTTTTCTTCATCAGTTTTTCGAATAGCTTGTTGCAAAAATGTTGCTAATGATAGCTCTCGGGAATCCAAACCTGCTTAAGATATTTTCCTGCACAAACTTGATGACAGTGTTAGCATCACAAGTCCTTGTGGGGATTGCCTCAACCCACCGGGACACGTAATCGACAGCAACAAGTATATATTCATAACCAAAAGACTTGGGGAAGGGGCCCATAAAATCAATACCCCATACATCAAATATTTCAACGACCAATGTACTATTCAGAGGCATCTCATTCCTCCTACTAATATTTCCAGTCCTTTGGCATCTATCGCATGTCAGCCCAAAATTATGTGCATCTTTGAACAATGATGGCCAACAGAATCCTGATTGGAGAACTTTAAAGGCTGTTTTACGGCCTCCAAAGTGCCCACCACAATGCATTTCATGAAAAAAGGCCAATACATCATTCTGTTCATTTTCAGGAATACATCTTCGGATAATTTCATCTTTGCAGATTTTAAACAAGTATGGGTCATCCCAATAGTAGAATCTACAAGTAGACAAAAATCTTTTCTTTTCCTGAAATGAAAGGTTAGTTCTCAAAATTCCACATGCAAGATAATTCACAATGTCGGCATACCAAGGAATTGAAGTAACCTAAAACAATTGCTCATGGGGGAAAGAATCAATTATCTGCTCATTTTTATGAGAAGCAAGAATATCATCAGTAAGAGTGAGACGAGACAAGTGATCTGCTACTACATTCTCGCACCTTTTTCTATCTTTTATTTCAACATTAAATTCTTGCAACATCAAAATCCACCGAATTAACCTAGGTTTAGCTTGTGGCTTACTCAACAAGTAACGCAGGGCTGCGTGATCGCTATGAATAATTACCTTAGACCCAACAATGTAAGATCTGAATTTATCCAAGGAGAAAACAACAGCTAATAGTTCTTTTTCAGTGGTAGTGTAATTTACTTGTGCATCATTAAGAGTCAAACTAGCATAGTAAATCACATGGAGCGAGTTTATTAATTCTTTGTCCTAAGACGGCCCTACAAACATGATTAGACGACATCACACATAATTTCAAACAAAGAATGACCAATCAGGAGCAACAACAACAGGAGCAGTTATCAACTTCTCTTTTAATGTGTTAAAGGCATTCAAACATTTTTCATCAAAATCAAAAGGGGCATCTTGAGCAAGCAATTTACAAAGAGGTTGGCTAATTTTTGAAAAATCCTTAATAAACCTTCTATAAAATCCAGCATGCCCAAGAAAACTCCTAATGCCCTTAACATTAATAGGAGGAGGTAATTTTTCAATAACATCAATTTTAGCTTTATCAACCTCGATCCCTCTTTTGAAACCACATGGCCTAAAAACGACTCATTTGTCACCATAAAATGGCTTTTTTCCCAACTTAAAGTTAAATTGCATTCAATGCATCGTTCAAGAACCTTAGCCAATTTATTAAGACAATCAGAATAAGAGGATCCAAATACAGAAAAATCATCCATAAATACCTCAATGAAGTCTTCAACCATGTCAGAGAAAATTGAAAACATGCACCTTTGGAAGGTTGTTGGCGCATTGCAAAGTCCAAACGGCATTCGTCGAAATGCAAAAGTCCCAACCGGGCATGTGAAGGTAGTTTTGCTTGATCCTCCGGTCACGATGGCCACTTGATAATAACCTGACAAACCATCCAAAAAACAATAGAAACTATGTCCTGCAAGTTTGTCAAGCATTTGATCAATAAAGGGAAGGGGAAAATGATCTTTTTTAGTAGCAGCATTTAACTTCCTATAGTCTATGCACATCCTCCATCCAGTCGTGGTCCTAGTGGGAATAATTTCACCTTTTTCATTTTCTACAACTGTTATCCCACTTTTCTTTGGTACAACATGCACCGGACTCACCCATTCACTATCCGTAATTGGGTATATCACCCCTTCAGCTAGGAGTTTTAATACCTCTTTTTTCACTACTTCCATCATAATGGGGTTCAATCTTCTTTGAGCTTCTCTACTAGGCCTAGCTCCTTCTTCTAGAATAATTCTATGCATGCATGTAGCAGGGCTAATCCCTTTGATATCACTCAATCCCCATCCAATTGCATTTTTAAATTTTCTAAGCACCACCAATAATTCTCCCTCTTCTTCTTTAGAAAGTACAGCAGAAATAATCACCGGCTTCTGCTCATCTTCTTCTAAAAACACATATTTTAAATGTTTAGGGAGTTCTTTCAATTCCAGTTTTTGTTGGGGTTTATTATCCACATCTTCTAACGCGAATATTTCCATCACCCCCCTCGTTTTAGGCTTGCCCATATGTCTTCCATGACGTCAAAAATATCATCCTACTCAAGAAACAAAGTAAGACTATAATCATGCAAAAAGTGTTTTTGACGCCCATCAATCAAATCAATGAAAGAGCAATTTTCAAGTGATGCATGCGAGGGGATAGGTTTAGTATCGAAATAGAGAAAGTCACAGTTTCCCCAAGAAAACGATCATAGTCATGCGCCCATTTTTTACATCAATAAGTGTGTGCGTGGTGGCCATAAATGGGCGGCTAGAAGTGTGTGCTCGTTAGCTTGGTTTTGCACTTCCCTACTTCTAATACAACAAAATCAACGGGGACAATGAGACCACCCACTTTTACCAAAATATCTTCAATAACACCTTTAGGGTACCGAATGGACTATCGACAAGTTGAAGACACATTCTAGTGAGCTTCGGTTCAGTAGATCAAGTTGTTTAAAAATAGAATAAGGCATTAGATTAATCCCGGCCCCCAAATCAAGCATCCCGGAAGTTTCCTTACCGTTTCCCATTGCAATTTTAATAACAAAACTACCGGATCTCGTTGTTTATGAGGCAATTGGTGTTGAAGAATCGCATTTTCCACTTCATAAACGATTACCTTCTCATTGTCGCCAAACTCCCTTTTGTTGGATGCGAGTTCTTTGAAAAATTTGACATAAGCTGGCACATTTCTTATAACATCTAGCGAGAGGTAAATTAACATTAACCTTAGATAACATGTTATAGAAATCCAAGAAGAATCGCTTATCCCGTTCTTCTTGTGCAAGGTTTTTGAATTAGACGCATTCTCGATCTCCTTGTCACCTACGGGGTTAGTCAAAGTAGTAGAAAATGGAATTTCAACTTTGTTATCAATAACCTTACCACTTCGTAACACGGTGACGGCTTGGGCTTGTTCGGTTGGCTAGGTAGCTTTCCTTTATTTACCACGTGTTGAGCAATTTCACCCATTTGGGTGGCTAATTGACCAACTTGGGTTTCAAGACGTTTGAATGAAGCTTCCACGGACTCAAACCGCTGAATGTTGGCCTCTTGAGTTTTCTTACTAACCTGAATGAACGAACTCAAACTTTCCCTCAATTGATGGAGGCCGAGGTTGATTTGATGATGACCTTGGGGAGGAGGCCTCACGATGGATTTGAGATGGATTTTGCGAATTTCCCCAACCGAAGTTTGGATGATTCCGCCAACCTGGGTTATAAGTTTGAGCGTAGGGATCATTACGAGGCCTTTCTTGAAAACCCGGATAGCGTTAATCTCCTCAACTTTGTTGATCAACCACCATATTACAAACATTAGCCCCATGACCGAATTCGCCACAAATTCGCATGACTCGGCAAAGGAAGGGGCATTGGATGGATGCCCCGTGTAGCCAACAATTGAACTTGTTTAGTCAACTCACCAATTGTTTTGTCACGTCGTAACTTGGTGTTATTTCATTCACGGTGAGCCCGTTTGCCTCGGCACTTTTTTGTTGGGAATTATCACTCATCATCTCGAGAATATCATAAATTTCTGGTCATTTGTGCACACCCATATCACCCCCAATGACATTGTCAACCATATATTGAAAGTTATGTGATAATCCATCATAGAAAAATTGGTTTAACAATTCCAATGGGTAGTGATGATGTGGGCATTTAGTCTGTAAATCTTTGAAGCGATCCCATGCCTCATGAAAAGGTTCACCTTCCATTTGACAAAAGGTAGCTATCTTACCTCGTAGATCCGAAGTTTTTCGATGAGAGTTGTACCTTCCCATGAACTTATTGTACACTCGCTCTCCCAGTAGTAAGAGAGTTGGGAGGTAGAGACATAAGCCATGTTTTTGCCCGATCTTTCAGAGTGTATGGAAAGCAGCGCATCCTTAGCTGGTCCTCATTCAAATCCTGCAGAGGAAAAGTTTGAATGACAGAATAAAATTCCCGAATGAAGTTGAGAGGATCTTCATTGGGCATTCCATAAAACGACGGTAGGCTGATTGAAGTGTATATTTTTAGCTCATAGTTCCGTCTTTCGCTTGTCCCAGTGATGCAAAAGGTCGCGGTTCCGATAATCGGGCGCGAACTCACGCATCGAAGGTTGGCGTCTCTCTGTGTTGTTTCCGTCTTGATTGTCACCCATTCTTTGGCTCGCCTGTTTGTTCTTCCTTTGAACGCGTCCCCGAGAATCCTCACTAGAAACCGAAGAGTTGTCCCCTCGTTCCTTATACGTCTCGGAATGCGGTGAATGTCATCTACAAAAGGTGCAGGCTCCAGATTGAGATTCCTACGACCTTGCATAAACAAACTTAAGAAAACAAATCAAACGTACCAGTGGAATAAGGGTAAAAATCAAAAAGCAGACAAGAAGAATTCCTAAACTAAAAACACGAAAAATAGACACAATAATTATTACGCCTAAAGCCTTCCCCGGCAACGGCGCTAAAATTTTGTTCGACCGCTAAACACCTAAAATAAATCTAGCAATCCTCGCAAGAGAACGAGATCAATCGTAGGGTAGCAAGTTGACCACAAGTCGTCTCTCAAGGAAGACTTAGCCGGCAAATAATTATTATGAATCACAATAGACAGAAAATAAATCCTAAACACTCTAACCAGATTTGTTGGTTTTATTTAAACTAAAAGAAGACAATTAAAAAGACAAATTAAAACTAAGTGGATTAAACTTTGGAGAAAAAGATTTGGAAGAAGGTGCAGGATTATGGATTCATCTCATCAAACTTGCAAGCGAGAATACCAATTAATTGATCATGCGGTTAACAAATATAACAAACATGTAAAAACTAGGCAGGTCCGATAACTTTCGTATTCACAGATTAGGCTATCCCAACATAATTTGCTATTTTCATTAAACCTAGGTTAGATAATACATTTCGATTCATATCTAACCCCGAATAAATTTAGTCCAGGAATAATATCTTTCTCGATCTCAATTATTCCCCAAAACAATCAAAAGTTGATCGACAATCAATTATCAAATAAAGCAATTTATCCGAGAAGCGAGATCAATTAATCAATACTCATGCTTGTTTGTTTGAATCAAATCATCCTAATCCTAGAACAAGGAAATTAGTTCATGCTTGGGGATGGGATCATAATCTCAATTGAAGGAAAGAAAACAATCATAAACATGATCATGCAATAATAATAATCTCCCAACAATTAAAATCACACAAAAGAGATGAAGAAATCTTACTCTTTGATTAAGAAGCAAAAATAACTTCAAGGGGAAGAATCCAAGCAATCTCAATGTTGGAAACAAGAGAAAAATACCAAAAAACTAAAGTATAGAAGTGTTATGAATGAGAGTGTACGAAATTATGGATCCCCAAGGGCTATTTATGCTAAGCCTATACAAGTGGAAGAATCCAAAAAGGAAAGGGAAAATCGGATTTAAAATTCTAGAAACATCTCAAAGTGCGGCGTCACAAGCCCAGTGGCCGCGCCAGACCCAGGACCCAGACAGCGTATTCTTTGCCGCGCCAGCTTGCCTTGTGCGGGTGCCTGGGCGCCCGTCTTGCGCGTGGCTTGCTCGCCCGCCTCGCGCGGGCGCGTGCGCGCGCATTGCGTCCATCTGCTGCGCCAACTTAGTGCGCGTCACAAGACGCGATTCTGGGCGCGGGCGCGCATTTACGTCAATCTTGACGTTGTTGCGCGCCAAGGCAGTGCGCGGCGTCGCGACAACTTCAAAGATCCCCAACCGCCAATCGCCCATAATGTCCGTTTCGACCGTTTTTAAGTTCTCTTTTTACAAAAACCTACTAAACAACCAAAAATACCATACGCATATGACAATAAAAAATGGGGCGAAAAGACACAAAAATACGCACACTCATTCATACAAAAATATAGAAATCACGCAAAATTCACACACAAAAACATATAAATTAGATGAATGACGTGCAACAGCAGATGACCGGCCTTAATAACCATTAAATTACAACTGTATTATAAGGAGAAAATAAAAAAAAATACGAAAATAATTTTTAAAAAGTGTCTTACAGTTTTAGAAAGGGATTTGGTATTTTGATAATTTTTTATAGTAATATTATAAATTATGAATGCAATTTTTGATAATTTTTTATAGTAATAATATAAATTCAATCCATATTTATCCAAATATTTACACGTTTCCGATTTTATATCATGCTCTATAGAAAGAGATTCATCATTTATTGTGATTGCAATCAAGATTCAGCTTTAATTTCGGTTCATAAGTCTGTTTTGACAATTATTTAATTAATCTAAACCATATATATATATATATATATAATAGCAGAAGTTTGGTTTTTCCCGCCTAAATGACACTAGCTAATTTATATACAATTATTTTTGTCAATTTTTCCCTAATCTACGTGCTCACATTTTTGGCAACTAAATCTGTAAAATTATTTTTGTTAGTTTTTTTTTCTTATTAATGTGTTCATATTCTTGGCATCTAATTTTTAAATTACCCATATATAGATTGGGCTTTTTTAAGATTAATTATTGTTGTTGGCATATCTTTGGATTCTAATTTATAGAAAAAATATGTATATAGCTTTTGAGCAATCAAATATTTGTTACTATTTTGAGTTTTGTAAATCTTTAAGTCAAATTGTTGTATTTATAATGTATATAGCTTTTGAGCAATCAAATATTTTAATATTGGTTTTTTAACCATGGTGAATTTGTAATGATTTGAATAATAACATGTTTAATTTATATATAATAAATTAGTATTTTCTAAGCATATTTCCGAGTGACCAATTGTTGTATTTTTAATTGTTTTTTTAAGGTAATAAATTGTAAATTTCTTAGATTGAGAGATCGTTAATCTTAAGGTACGTATTTTCAAAAATCAATACGAGAATCTCCTAACCGAGACATGTTTTTAGTCTTATCCAAAATTGGCAGTTCTTTGCTTTGGTAAGTCAACAACAAGATTTTTTATTAATAAAAATATTTTATTGACTTATTTTTTTCCGTTCATGATTGTAGTGATTTTAGGAATTTTCAAAATTTAAAAAGTACATAATCCATCCTATAATTGTCTTATACATTCAATATATTCACGATAATTATTTCTATAGATACAATATTTAGTTATTATTATTTTTAACCAATCATATAAATAAGATCAATTATTGATTGAAACAATCTGAAAGCTTTAGTAAAATAATGGATTGTATCTAATTATATTTTTATTCATAGACGGTATCTGTAGAATTTATTATAAAATTAATATCTATCAATCTATATCTATATACATATAATAGCAGATGTTCAAAATAAAAAATTTCTGCTCATTTTACTTCTTATATTCGGAAATATTTTATTTTACAATCATAGCAGTTGATCTTGATCTGTTCAAATATTTTGTATATAAATTAGAAAAAATATTATAAATGGTATTCCTACTTTTATATGTATATAAATTAGTAAAATGTTATAAATGATATTTCTACTTTATATGTATATAAATTAGGAAAATATTATATATGGTATTCCTACTTTATACCAAAAAAGTGAGTTTGTATGATCAATTCTATATATATATATATATATATATATATATATTATTCATATTTTAAAAAATATAGTCTATGATTATAATTATTTAATATTTTAAAATGACATTATTACTACTATGATTCTTGACAACTATTTCTATTCATATATATTATTCATATTTTAAAAAATATATACAGTCTTTATTTCAATAATGGACTGTGACTTTTTTTGTATACTATTAATCAAGTTTTAAAATACTAATTGTTTTTCTTCCAGGTAACTATTCAAACATTCCTAAATTACTCAATGGATAATTTTTTTTATTATATTCAGCAGAATAATTAAAGGAAAATTCCCTTAAAATCTTAGTATCTATTACCATTGAATTAATAATTAATTTTGTTGACAAATTTTTTGCCAGCTTATTATTTATGTTGAATCATCTTATATTTATATTACTTAAATTGCTTTAGATAGACACTTCAATATTGTTGATCCTAAATTTGAAGCATAACTACCAAATATGACTTCATCTTAATGTTCCCCCTATTATTGTCTTTATCAAATATCCCACCAACATCGATGTATTGAACTATAAATTCCGCACTAAACAGGAGTTTTTATATAAACTATATTGTAGATCCTGTATGAATGTTTTTGGTAATTTTAGTAAAGAATATTTGTTTCTTTTTTATTATTCTTGATAATTTTGTTGTATTTTTTTAAATTATATTTTGAATTATGTATTGTTTATTTTTAATTATTCTTGATATTGACTTTTGATTATTATTATCACTATTACAGTATTGATTTTTTTCCTATTATTTACGTGATGATTTTAGCGATTTGGTTTTTCCCACCTATATAATAGCAGAAGTTTGATTTTTCCTGCCTTAATCAGACTAGCTAATTTTAGCTATAAATAAATAAATATTTTCATCATTTTTTTGTTTCTTTATTATTGTGCGTAAAAAATGCAGCTAATAATATTAATTTTGAATCTGATATTTTTGGCATCTAATTTTTAGAATACATGTGCATGTGTATATATAAGATTGGATTATGTTTAAAATTAATTATTATTGTCATTTTACATATTTTTGGCATCTAATCTATAAACTATATTATACTAATTTTGTCTATAATTATTTTTGTCAGTTTTTTCTTTACAAATGTGCTTAAAAATAGTGCAATTTTAAGATTTTTTTTGGGATCTCATATATTTTTGTATCTTATAATTATAATTGTAATGCATCAATGAATTTTGCTGGCAATCATGTTTAGATTAATATAATTCGTGTGAAGCAAATAAAATATTTTATTTGTCTAATATTATTAATAGATACTAGATGTGACCTCATGCAATGCACGGTGGAAATATAATTCAATTTGTTTTATTGATGAAGCCAAAAAAGAAAAAATATTATCATCACAATCATAAAAAATACATTCAAGATTGTGTATTTGTCTTCTGACATGAATATATATAATGTTATGTATGTATATATACAGTATCTATATAATTATGAAATAACGGCTAAACTCAAATAATAATTATACATTCACAAATAGTCTAAATATAAATTGGTGTCCAATAGCCCAAATGAATAATTTTTAAAGTCCGTTATAAAATAAATTTTTGAGTAAAGATATTTTATATATTTTATATTTATTTTTTATTTTAAGGTGTAATATGAGTGTGAAACTAAAGATCGTGAAAACTAAAAAGATGACTAACTTGATATACAATACGCCAAAAACGGATCAAAATGAAAATATCATGAAGTTAAAAAAATGACAAATATAATAGTTAATGTAGTATACACACAATTTTGGAAAGCTAATTTTTATATAATTCTAATTAATGCAGCTTAAAAGTTGGCTACTAAAAAACTACATTCTATTTCAATAGTAATGAACCTTTCATATTGTACATTTTAGTCATTTCTTATAGTACTATGAAATGAGCGGGAAAAATATTGTGATACTATTTCAACAATACAAGTTCAATATGAATACACACGTTTCACACACACACACACACACACATATATATATATATAATTGTTTAGAGAGAGAGAGAGAGAGTAGTAATATAGAGATAAATGTAAATTGAATATAAACGAGATTAATTTGATATTTAAATTTATAATTGAAATTATAACTTTGAATCTTTGATAGATAAATTTTTGTTTTTATTTACCTTATATAAATATTACTATTAATATAAATTGACTGACAAAATAATAATATTAAAATAAAAATACACGTGCAACGTACGTGCGGGATTACTAGTTTAACTAAATTGAAGAGGATATATTATTGAATTGGATACCAAAATTAAGCTCCCCTATATGTTTTATCCTTAATTTTAGTATGTATACCAAAATTAAAAAGTCAACCACGTTAATTTATATTCCAAAACGTAAAAAATAAAATAAAAATATTCGGAATTTTTTTTAGAAAGTGTCATTTAGGCCGAAAAACATATTTAGAAACCATTTTGCTTTTATATATATATATATAGATAGATAGATAGATGTAGTACATTTCTAGTTTGATGAATATTTTATATTAAGGTAAGATTTTGTCAATTGTTTCTAAATGTATTTTCAATTATTTGACTGCATGACATTGTCAATTCCGATTAAAAATATAAATAGATACTTCAAATTTTTAGAGTTGCATGTGTATTTGTTGTAGAGCTAGCAAAATTCAGCCCAGATCGTGGGCTAGCCCGACTGGCCCGATGTTTGGGCTGGGCTGGGCTGCACTATTTTAGGCCCAAAAAAGTTTGGGCTTTTTTGGCCCGACATGGATGGCCCGTGGGCCGAGTTTAGCCCGACCCAACAAATTTAGTGTAGAAAATATACACAAAGACTCGGTTGGGCCACGCATTTTTGCGGCCTGACCAAAATCAGGTCGGCCCATTCCGACCCAAAATTTTCAAAAGACCAACGGACTTGCCCGATCAGACTCATTGCCAGCTCTAGTTTGTTGCCTTCCATATTATTTCCTTTTTCAGTTGTTATCTTGAGCAAAATCAAACAAAAAGATTTTTGTGGATATATTAACTTATATTGAGTATTTTACCTATATTTATAATAACGAATTTGAATAACAAATCAAGATTATTTTTCAAAAAAATTTGATGGTTAGATTTACGCATAAAATTCTTTTTTTTTTCCTCTGTTCCTATAAGATATGGGATGGTAAATACAAATAGAACTTGTGCTAAGAAATTACAGAACAAAAATAAATCCGAGCATTAAATTATTTCGTCCTATATTTTTATCCTTTAAAGTGAAAAATATTGTACATTTAACAAACTCATAAATCATAAAACAATATATTATTAAAACAAAATTAGATTGTAAAAAGATCAGAAGAATAACCAATATGCTCCTTTTTTTTAATCAAATGATAATGATCTATTTAGAAAGCCACTCAACGAGGTTTTGATTTCGGATTGTGTACGCCAATCTATTATTGCATTTTCTGATGTAAACATAGTTATATATATTATAATAGAATAATATAATACAAGTTATTTCTTTAAGATATATTGGCTCAAATCAAAGAAATATTGTCAGTTATAATTAAATTAACATTTGATATTTGATAGATACAATTGAAATTAAATTAGAATTTGATATTTAATTGATACATTGACAGAATGAATTTAACAAATAAATATCTTGAAAAAAAATAAATCAAGATTTTCTTGTTTTTTTTACAAAATTGTATATTGTTGAAATAATATTCGAGTTTCAAAGTTTAATTTTAAAAATTTCCATCTATTGATTATTAAATCAATAGTTTAAACATTAGGAATATATATAAATTTTTAATATAATTCAGCTAAATAGATCGATGATATGGATAGTGAATCGGCAAGAAATCAGGGGTGAATTGTTGAGTCGTATATTATGTGGGATTTGATTTATTTTATATATATTTAGGATATTAGATATATACTAATACCAATATTAATTTTTAGGATTTTCATTAAATATTTATTGAAATATCTACTGTTAAAATTTTGCACTAAAGTAATTTATCAATTTAGCAGGTGGAAATAGGAGGGAAAAACCAATTAGCCAATAAATTATACCTGTTAAAAAAATATAGTCATTAACTTACCAAAACAAAACACTGCTAATTTTGGGTTACTCTAAACATGCGTCGGTTAGGAGAATTTTCTGACTGATTAGTCCAAATTTGTCTATCTTATTTTGTATCGTGTATTTTTTTATTATTTCACTTTCAATTAAGTCATCCTATATTAAATCATATACTAAAAGTTTATTGTATGTTCAATATGTTACCAGTATGAAAAACTTAATATTAATCCACCACCATTATTACTTTGGTATTCAGATTTATTTGAAATAATAATTAGGTAATTGTTAATAAAAGAGACAATTTAATCCATAAGCCAAATGGTTGAGTTTTAAAATCAAATTCAATAATCTCTTTTAGAAGAATAGTTGCTTATCGTGTCTATCGAACAATTGATGCTATGATACACTATAGAGAGAGGCTACATAATTTTGTTGTTTAAGAAGATATTATTAGTTATCATCTCCATCTAAATTAAATATTGAATTTCAAAATGAGGATAATTCAAAATAAACAAAACATAAGACACAAAATATAACTTAAGAAATAAATGCAACAAAAACCTAAGGAATAAACAAAAGGAAGAAAAATTTATTTATTAGACTAACCAAAAAATGTTCATGCAGTTCCACAAGATAGATTATAAAAAAACTTTTATTTAGTGCAGAATTGGAGTTCAATTCTGCCGATGTTGGTGGGATATTTTAGAAAGACAGTAGTAGGGGAAAACGTGAAGACGAAAGCATATTTGCTAGTACAATGTTGAAGTATCTCTCTAAAACAATTGAAGTAGTATAATATGAGAGAATTTTGTATAAAATATACTTAAGTTAACATAAATAATAAGGTGTCAAAAATACATTTAAACAAAACATTGGCTATAATTAATTATTTTTGTAAGCCATGCATTTAAAATTTGGTAACTTTTGATATATTAATAAGCTGGAATACAACTCATAATCTTTTCCTAATTTATGAATAATGATCTTTGAACAAAATATTGACTTTAAATATCATTTTCTATTTACTTAGTTAACAATATTTTCTAAAAATAATTGTTATGATAATTTGTAAATCTGATCTTTGAATATATATGTTCATATATCTATCTCTATGTTAATATGAATATTAATGTTCAAGATTATTATTTAATATAGATTGTAAGATCTACGGTAGGATTTTGCAGTAAGTTAATTTCCAAATTTAGGAAGTAAAATGGCGAGAATTTTTTTGGACCGAACTTTTGCTATTATATATATGTATATGATTTAGATTTGGTGAGTCCAAATAAGTTATGTAAGTATGTGAGACCAAATATAGAGCGTTAAGTTATTTTATATACAGTCTTGATTAATCATTTTTTGTTTTTCTAATGGTTAATTTATTGAAGAAAAAGACTTTTTTTTGGTAAATTCAACTTTATATCAATTATTAGAGGGAGAATTATATTTGGTGGTGGCTTTTCACATTCCTAGAATTAAGGATTGGTTCTCAACGTGATATCTCACTTCCAAATCTTCTCTTTTGAGTCTTGGAAATCTGAAACAAGTCCAAATATTTTCTCTCAATTCTTCTCTCTCGGACGAAACACTATCTCTTTATGTGAAAGAATTCCTCACTTATCTCTCTCGAAAAAATCATCTAATCATCTTTTTGACGGCTTTTCTTCGAGGCAGCACCAACTCGATGGTAATTATTTGAGGCGGTACCATCTCTTCGAGTCGATTGAACGGCCGCTTTCTTCATTGAGTGGACAACCAAGTCGTCATTGGAACAAGGTTTTTTCCCATCATTTTTTTGAATTATTTTTGAGAATTTTCGGGTTAAGTCATTTGTACAAGTATATGATAATGTATAATATTTCTGATTTTATTATATTTTTTATTGGTGCAATTTTCAAAACATAGAACCCTAGAAAAATTTGTTGGTTTCTGTTTTTTACTTATTTTTTTTTTGTTTAGGGTGTATTGTTGCAGTTTTTAGGATGTTGATATGTTTTTGATTTAGTTTTGAGTTTGAGTAAAAAAATTTGTTGGGTAAATTGCTCTTTTTTGAGTTTGAGTAGATTGCTATGTTTTTTTATTTTAGTTTTTGATGTAATACGATGAAAGTTTAGGGAAATATGGTTTAAATTGCTCAGTTTTTTCAAATATGTGCAAATGCTTATTGATTTTCTTAATATTGCTTATTTATGTTCTTCTAACTGCTTAGCTAGGCTCTGTTTTAGGTTTCTGTTTAATGTTTTTTATAATTAAGATTTTTAATTGAAAAACAAAGTGGAGAAATTGGGGGTAATTAGTATTGTCATGTTTTTTTAAGTCTTGAAAAATGCTTATAGAGGTTTTTCATTGCTCATTGTTTGTTGTTAATTATGCTTATGTATGGTTTATTTCTGCTTATGTATGCTTTATGTTCTGCTTATGCTTAGTTGGTTTTATGCTTATAAATGATGTTTGTTAATGAATGCTTTATATAACTGACTAGTGCTTTTATTTTTTTTTCCATAGATTTATGTTGGAAATGACAAAAGAAAGTAGAAAATATACAACTACAATATGTTTGGATGTCATGAACGAGTAGAGCGAGTTGATTTTGGGGCGGACGAAGGAGTTTGCTGGAATGAGTTAGGATCACAACGAAACGTGACAGCTTGCACCACCAATCATGAATCCGTCGGGACTTGAGTAAGCCACCAACCATTGTTCCTCAACTGAATCAGGCTTTCTGTAAAGCATGCAACTCCCCTCTAATGAGCTTGATACCTTATGGGGCCTTCTAAAGGCCATCTATACCACACCATCTTCATCCCGCATTATTCCTCCCACAACAATATCTTACACTTAAAAATGTTAATGGAATTGCCGCTTTTAGAGGTTATAATGCCATTAGCGCCTACACTTTAATTTTTTTCCAGAAGTTTGTCAAATACCTTACAAATATAATTTCGTGGGGTATTTAACATTATATGTTAAATAAGCCTCTTTATTCTTACCAATTAACTAAAATTATAATTCATTTTCCATTTCTTAAGATGTATGCAGATATCGTTCGAGGTTTTTACAATATTAATTATTTTCAAAAATTAGAGAATGATATACATATATAAAGATAATTTTATTTTTCAATATATCATCAAATTATGTTAAAATAAAAAAATAAAGTGTCTCTATGATATATTTTTCAATATATCATAGAAATTATGTACTTGTTATTTTTTTTATAGGCATCCAAAAACCTTCCAAAGAGTCCAAATAAACATGGAAATAATATATATAAATATATGACAAGTATATCACTTATGTTAGGAAATAAGATAAATATCAAAGAGTCCTAATATATCTATACCATATCAATATGAAATCTTTCATAATCAAATCTTACCATTGTAAGTCCAAGTGGCTACAATAATCTAGAGGGGGGTGAATAGATTATCCCGGTTTTTCAGATTTTTGCCCTCTTTTTCGAAAGACTCAAGCAAAGATGAAATGCTAAGTGCGGAAATTAAATAGCACGCGTCGATTTATAGTAGTTCAACCCACCTAGGGCCTAATCTACTACCACCCCAGTATATCCGGGATGGATTTCAAAAAGAAAAAAAGATTTTAATAATTTACCAAAAAATAATACAACACCTTGAGAATTACCACAACCCTCTTACAACATGATAAGGGTCTTTTTATGCACGTTTTATGTGTATATTTGAGTAGAATTCGAGTTATTTTATTGTTAGTTTTGTAAATTTTTGATTGTACATAGTTCATATTACTCCGAGGTGCTTTTATTGATGTAGATTGACCATTTGGGGCTAATTTTGGTGAATTTCGGACCATGGATTCATGTCAAAACATACCGGGGAGTTTAAGGATGCAAAAACGCTCGAAATTCCAAGCCAAACGCGTCATTTCGGGGCCTTTTTGGTCCAACACGGGCAGGGGGTGTCGCAACACGGCCGTGTTCACGGAGCTAAAAACTCGATTTTTTCGCACAAAACAACCTCCGACACGGCCAGGCCGTGTTCCCAACACGGCCGTGTCAGAGACACGCGGCCTGGCCGTGTTGGGAAGCACGCCATGTCTCCTGGTTCCCTGTGTGATAAAACAAAGCCACGGCCGGTCGTTACGGGGCGACACGGGCGTGTCCGGGACCTCTTTTTGCAACTTTTCTTTGCGGAATTTGGGGGAAAACTCACCAACCAACCCATTTTGGCCACTTTTGTACACTTTTAACACCCTATTTTTTTGAAACATGTCTCCATGTCCCCTCCTCATCACTTGAATACAAGAATTCACCAACCAACAAGGAAAATGGGGGTGATTGTTTAATAAAAGAGAGTACTATCAATGTATTGGTTGCTATAAAAGCCGAGGTTGAAATTGGGAGAGGCATTCAATTAGATACTCGGGGAAATATTCATTGTATTCATTTCATTAAGTAGAATTGGGATCAAGGGGTCTTGGAGGAGAAAGCTTGGGACAATATTGGAGAAGAAGGCTTGGAGCAACATCATCAATCAAGAAAGAAGTCAATTGAGATTTTGAGAAAGATAAGTACACCATGTCTACAATACTTAAATCTTCTTGTGTAATTTATTCTTTGGTCAAAATCATGTGTAGCTAAACTCTAGTGTTTGAATGTAATGAACTCTAGAATGGATTTGTGATTAAGGTGTGTATGTTTTTAATAAAATCTTCATATTTTGTGTGATTCACCTATATTATGCTTCGTTCATTCGAATTGATATATGCGCAATATTGATTTGAAGTTTATTTTTCATCCGGGAAATCGAGAGATTCATGGTGAAATAGAACCTATATAAGTGAAAAGAGTTGCATGCAATCCTAGATATAGGACGACATAAATCTTCTGGATTAGGGTCAAACCTAATATGGGAATTCACAAATCGTTATAATCTTTGTCTTGGGGTTTTAACTAGAAAGAGATTTCAGTTAATCAACTTGAGATTAGAAGTTTTTCGCCTTGAGAAAGGGTTTAACTTAAATTGGGAATTTCTACGGTCCACAAGACATGAGATTTTATTAAAAGAGGTTGGTTTTTGCTTAAGGGCTTATGGTTGTATTTTTAACTTGTCAAATCACAAAAACATTCTAGAGGATTTACATTCAAACACATTTCTATCTCTTGCTTTCTTATTTTATAAATCTTCCTTCATTTTTACAATTTATAATTTGTTTTCCTTTTTCATCAAACAAAAACTCGAAAATTGTTAGATTAAATAACAAAAAGACGGTAATTATTAGTACTTACAATCCTCGTGGGAATGACACTCGGTACTCAATAATCTATACTATAAAACGATAGGTGCACTTGCCTACGGTTTTAGAGGTAGCTTTTGAGCCATCAAGTTTTGCGCCGTCCGGGATTGTAATATTAAGAACGCTTTATTTTTGTTAATTTAATCATTTTTTGATTTTTTTATTTTTTTACCATTATCTTTCTTTTTATCTATCTTTGTAAGTCTTGGTTTATACTTATCCTCTTTGTTTACCGCAGTGTATGCCTACTCGTCGCCGAATTTGGGCGCGCGACAGCGGTGGCAACACGAGGAGGAAAGTACTAACACGGACATCACGAAGAGGATACTAACGAAAGTAAAGATTTCGTCATGGAGGATGAACAAAGAACTATGTATGACTATGCCAAACCATCCATGGACGGCACGTCATCTAGCATCGTAAGGCCCATTTGTTGCCGCCAATAATTTTGAAATCAAATTGAATGTCATTCAAATGGTGCAACAATCGTTCAATTCGACGGCCTACCAGGACGAAGATCCGAATAATCATATCGCAAATTTCCTCAAAATTTGCGATACATTCAAAATCAATGGGGTCTCGATGATGCCATACGTTTACGCCTATTCCCATTTACTCTTCTGGGATCGGGCTAAACAATGGCTAAATACTTTGCCAAAGGGAACGATTACAACGTGGAACATCATGGCCGAAAAGTTCCTTTTGAAATATTTTCCACCGGCCAAAACTGCACGATTGAGGAATGAAATCTCTTCATTCACTCAAGAAGATGACGAGACCTTGTACGACACTTGGGAGAGATTCAAAGAATTGTTGCGGAAATGCCCACATCATGGTCTTCATATTTGGATGCAAGTCCAAACATTTTACAATGAGCTACTCTCGTCAACAAGGCAAATGATTGATGCGGCGGCCGGGGGAACTCTTAATAACAAAACACCGGAAGCCGCTCAGGATTTGATTGAGGGAATGGCCATGAACGGCTACCAATGGCAATCTATACGAGGTAAAACTAACAGGTCAGTTGGTGTGTATAATGCAGATGTGGTGTATACGAAGTAAACTCTCCGTTAAAGGCATTTCATACAAAGCTCCCCCTATCTATGAGCATATCAACAAAAGATTATTATAAGTTAGAAGCACAAGCTATAACAAGCTTATATAAGATGCATATAGACATCATGAGCTAAGAAGCTCCCCCTGTCACAATACTTATAATCTTTTGCAATTTAGTCCATAATACAAGCCATGGACTAGGTATTCTTGGCTTTAGAAAGCCATAGCTTATAGCTTTTATTGTGAGCTTTTAATAGCTTCTTTTGGCTAACGAGCCAATTTCCTGTTTCTCCCCCTTTGGAATCATCAAAAAGAATGTTAGGATGATAAAAACATCATACAATTATATCAAAGTGCGCAAAAGAGACGGTTTATCAACCATTGAGCAATTTATGCTTAAAATCCAAGGAAAATGGGAGAAATGTATCATGAATAGTTCATACGCTCGTTTTATTTGTCAAAACATGATCTCAATAAGTATTGAAGACTTTTAGAAGCAAGAGTATCATGTAGAAGTTGAAATATTCATTGTGACATTTCATCGAACACTTTGTGGGCGTGAAATTTAAAAGAGGTTGTATATAGCCCTTGTAAATGATTCAAGCCAAAAATTTTCATCACCAAATTACATCAAACATCATACAAAACAACATAATAGCAAAGCTCAACAAGATCATATGCAAAATATATCAAAAAATATACAAGAAAACCATAAACTCAAGGGTCCAACCCAATTGAGCAAAGTAAGGAAAATTCTTACCATTTGATCGGAGAAGATGAGCTATGATGATGATAAATATGCTATATAATGTCCAAGTTGTGATATGAATGCATGAAAACAAGTATTGAGTGAAATTTGTTTGAATTTGGCAAAGGGGACAAAAAATGGCAAAAATAAGGTAAAATGGCGAATCTTTCAAGACAAACGCATTTTAATCCAAAAAATAGCTCAGGGCGACCGGTCGACGTTGAGGGCGACCGGTTGCCCTCAACCTGTTTAGCCCACTGTCTTGACTTTTTTTAGGAAATCCGAATTTCCAACCAAAAAATCCGATTTTTTGCCCCTAAGTTTTAAAAACATGCAAAATGCAAACATAAGCCTCATTCAATATGCATTATGCCTAACCGAGCTCGTATGGACGCAAAAGTCTCGGAAGATAGCGGTTTTGTAAAAATATCCGCTAATTGATCATGAGATGGTACAAACGATATCTCAATTTTACGTTTTGAAACATAATCCCTTAGAAAATGATGTCGAATCTCAATATGTTTAGTACGGTTATGATGAACCGGGTTTTGAGCAATATTTATAGCGAATATATTATCACAAAAGATAGGTACGTTTTCAAAAGAGCAATTGTAATCCGCTAAGGTTTGTTTCATCCAAAGAAGTTGAGTACAACAAAATGCGGCTGAAATATATTCGGCTTCGACCGTTGAAAGAGAAACACAGTTTTGCTTCTTTGAAAACCAAGAAACTAGGTAATCGCCTAAAAATTGACATGATCCGGAAGTACTTTTCCGATCATCAATATTTCCCGCATAATCCGAATCACTATAACCTTTAAGAGAAAAATTTTCATTCTTTGGATAAAATAAGCCATATTGAATAGTGCCTTTCAAATATCGAAAAATCCTTTTAACGGCACTCATATGAGATTCTTTGGGATTGCTTTGAAAACAAGCACATAGGCATACGACATGAAGAATGTCCGGTCTACTAGCTGTTAAATAAAGTAAACTACCAATCATACCTCGATACTTTGATTCATCCACGGACTTGCCTTTCTCATCTTTGTCAATTTTGACATTTGTTGCCATGGGAGTAGAGACGGTTCTTCCTTCTTCAATGCGAACTTTTTCAAAAGTTCTTTTGTATACTTAGATTGTGAAATGTAAATACCTTCTTGACATTGCTTAATTTGGAGTCCAAGAAAGAAGTTGAGCTCCCCATCATGCTCATTTCAAATTCTCCTTGCATCAACTTAGAGAATTTCTTGCACAAAGAATCATTAGTAGCACCAAAGATAATATCATCAACATAAATTTGCACAAGTAAATAATTTTGCCCTTTTTCAAAAACAAAGAGAGTTGTATCAACTTTACCTCTTATAAAACTATTTTGTAAAAGAAAAGAGCTAAGTCTATTATACCATGCACGGGGTGCTTGTTTTAAACCATACAAGGCCTTTTTAAGTTTATAAACATCATTAGGCCTAGAAAAATTTTCAAACCCCGGAGGTTGTTTTACATAGACTTCTTCTTGAATAATACCATTTAAGAAAGCGGATTTAACATCCATTTGGTAAAGTTTGAAATTTTTAAAACAAGAATAGACAAGTAAAATACGAATAGTTTCTAAACGTGCTACGGGTGCAAAAGTTTCATCATAGTAAATACCTTCTTCTTGACAATACCCTTGAGCTACTAACCTTGCCTTATTTCGAACAATGTTGCCTTGATCATCAAGTTTGTTCCGGAATACTCATTTTGTACCAATAATAGTTTGAGATGGAGGACAAGGTACTAATTCCCATACATCATTTCTTTCAAATTGATTTAACTCCTCTTGCATTTCTAAGAACCAATCCTCATCCTCAATGGCCTCTTTAGCGTTTTTAGGCTCATTTTGAGAAATAAGAGCTTTCTCGGCAAATTTTCTCCGGGTCATCACTTTGTCAAGGGGATCACCAATGATAAGATCTTTTGGGTGATCTCCCTTAAATTTCAATGCGACGGAAAGATCCGAGATATCACCTCTATCTTCTTGATGACCATTTGAAGTGGACGGTTGATCATTTGATGTAGACGGTTGATCATCAACTTGAACAATTTGTTCAATAATATCCTCTTCATCACTTTCATCATTAGGTATTCTTTCAACACCCGAAGCTTCATTAAATTCGACATGGATGGATTCTTCAACAACTCCACTAGTCTTATTGTAAACCCGATATGCTTTGCTTTTTGTTGAATATCCCATAAATATCCCTTCTTCGGCCTTAGGATCAAGTTTGTCCAATTGATCCTTGGTATTCAAAATAAAGCATTTACACCCAAATATCTTGAAATAACTAATATTTGGAGTTCTACCTTTCCAAAGCTCATATGAAATTTTATTCATTTTAGGACGAATATAAACTCGATTAATGGCATAGCAAGCGGTACTTACGGCTTCGGCCCAAAAATATTTTGGAAGTGAAAATTCATTGAGCATGGACCGACTCATCTCTTGTAATGTCCGATTTTTCCTTTCGGCTACTCCATTTTGTTGAGGTGTCCTTGGAGCCGAAAAATTATGAGCATATCCTTTGGTTTCACAAAATACTCTAAATTCACCGTCAAATTCTCCACCTCGATCGCTTCGAATAGACTTGATAGTGTCTTCCATTTCATTTTCAATAAGTCTACACAACTTAACAAACTCATTAACGGCATCGCTTTTATTGGTAAGAAAAAGAGCCCAAGTATATCTAGAAAAATCATCGACAATAACGAAAGTGTAATGTTTTCCACTTAGACTAGCCGTACCAATATCCCCATACAAATCAAGGTGAAGCATTTGTAGGGGTTTGGTTGTGGAAATTTCATTTTTGGGCTTAAAACTACTTTTAACTAATTTGTTATTTTTTTGACAAGTGTCACATAAGCCAAGATTTTCAAAATTGATTTGGGTAGTCCTTTCACATGTTGATTTTTGTAAATATTTTTCAAATTCTTGTATCCAACATGTCCAAGTCGCCTATGCCATAAACTAGTTAAATCATTATTGGCGACTAAACAAGAAATATTTTGACTAACCAAATCACTTGTACAAATTTTGTAAAGATTGTCTTTTCTATTTGCTTCACAAATAATTTCACCATTTTTAAGTACAAGGCATTTTTCTTTATTAAAGGAAACATCATAATTTGAAACACAAAGTTGGCTAACACTTATCAAATTAAACTTAAGCCCTTCAACTAAAAGAACATTACTAAGAGAGAAAGAAGAGTTACCAATTTCTCCATTTCCAAGAATTTTTCCTTTGCCATTGCCGAACATGATCATACCCTCCTCTTGGAGCTTGATGTTGGAAAAAAAAGTTGTCTCCTCCCGGTCATATGGCGTGAACATCCACTGTCCATGAGCCATTTTGAATCTTCCATTGTAGTTATAGCCCCTATTACCTACAAAAGAATTTCTTTTAGGTACCCTATTATTTTGGGGTCCATGGGGGTTAGTCTTGAGACCTTTGGGTCTCCAAACATGTCTAGAGCTATTTCTCAATTTGCAATTATTAGCATAATGTCCAACTTTGCCACAATAAAAACAAGTAGGAGTATTATAACTATTAGCACGTATAAAAGTCGGACCTTGGTTATTTTTCTTAAAAACACTTTGAAATGGCTTATAACCAAGTCCTAATTTGGAATGTTCACCTCTTTGTGCATCTAAAATTTTTGTGACTTTATCCGTGCTTATGTTGAAACGATGCACATCATTTTTCAAGCATTCAATATCTTTTGTGAGCGATTCCTTTTCGGTTTCAAGAGAGTGAACTCTAGTAAGAGTAAGAGCATGAGCTTTGTCTAGAGATTCATAAGAGGTGAATAATTTTTCTTTTTCAACCTTAAGCTCCTTATGCTCCTTTTTCAAATTTTTGTATTTAACAATTAAATTTTGAAACTCAATTTGCAATTCATCAAAATCACATTGCAAGTCATCAACTATGGAGGAAGTAGAAGAATTAGAGTGTACCTCATTGTTTTCATCGTCTATGGCCATGAGACCGTGTTCAGTTTCTCCTTCCTCATCGGTTGTTTCGAGTAGTTCATCCCATGTTTTGACCTCGCGTTTAGAGCCTTCTATTTCGTGAAAGGCTTTTTTTTTTCTCATCTTCATCGAGCTTTGGGCAATCGGCAATGAAGTGCCCGGGTTTTCCGCATTTAAAGCAAGCATTATCTCTTGGTTTTCTCGCTTTATTTTTATTCACAAATTTTGCAAATTTTCGAACAATGCGGTCGTCTCCTCATCATCATCATCATTATCATAGTATGCATTATTAGAAGAAGAAGCAAGACCTTTAGGAATAATTTGCATACCCGATTGATTTATGGATGGTTTGGAATTTTTCCTCTCCTTGAGATAGACTTCATAGATGGGGAGGTTTCCAATGAGCTCGTCAAACTTGAGTGTCTCAAGGTTTTGTGCCT
Organism: Rehmannia glutinosa; assembly: GCA_016081115.2. Classification (NCBI taxonomy): domain Eukaryota; kingdom Viridiplantae; phylum Streptophyta; class Magnoliopsida; order Lamiales; family Orobanchaceae; genus Rehmannia; species Rehmannia glutinosa. The sequence goes on from JABTTQ020001891.1 coordinate 91,086, forward strand.
CCGTGATTGCCGTTACTTTTTCGGACAATGAGCCGGGAAGAGCATTCAATACCTTAGTCATTTTGTCTTCTTCGGAGATGACTTTACCATGGGCCACAAGAGGATTGACAATATTATCAAGCCTTTCCACCATCTTGGAAATGTTTTCACCATCATGCATGTTAAAGTTTTCAAAGTCTTTAACAAACATGGTCTTTCTTGCTTGCTTGACCTTCTTAGTCCCTTCATAAATTGTCTCTAATTTTTCCCAAACCTCATGTGCCGACCTTATGCCTCTTATGCGATTATACTCGGTAGCCGTAAGAGAACAATGCAAAATATTTAAGGCCTTACCGTTTAGAGAGAAAGTCTTTTTGTCGTTTTCATCGAACTCCTTGAAAAGTTTAGGAGTCAAGGTGCCATCCTCCGATTTCTTGGTTGGTTGATCAACTCCTTCAATGACTACATTCCAAATATCGAACCCGCACCCTTGTATAAAGCATTCCATACGGTCTTTCCAAAATGCGTAGTTGTTGGCGTCGAATAGTGGTGGCTTGTTGGTGGAGGCGTCGGTGGTGAGATGAGCATCATGTGTAGCCATGGATCTTTCCTCTTTACTCGGAACGAGCTAGCCAAAGAGTTTGGCTCTGATACCACTTGTAAGTCTAAGTGGCTACAATAATCTAGAGGGGGGGTGAATAGATTATCCCGGTTTTTCAGATTTTTGCCCTCTTTTTCGAAAGACTCAAGCAAAGATGAAATGCTAAGTAAGTGCGGAAATTAAATAAAGACGCGTCGATTTATAGTAGTTCAACCCACCTAGGGCCTAATCTACTACCACCCCAGTATATCCGGGATGGATTTCAAAAAGAAAAAAAGATTTAATTAATTTACCAAAAATTAATACAACACCTTGAGAATTACCACAACCCTCTTACAACACCTTGAGGATTACCACAACCCTCTTACCACACCTTGAAGATTACCACAACCTTCAAACACCTATCACCTAGATCACCCAAGTGTATTCTTACCACAAGAATACTCATAAGGATGTCTTGTGTTGAATGATGACCAAAACTCAAGATTATAACTCAATAATGATTGAAACAATATGAGTACAAGTGTAATCAAGAATTGAAAGCCTAGACCTCAAATTTGTGCAAGTGAAAGTGCTAGGGCTAATACAACAAGATATATGAAAGTGTTTGCTTTGTTTGCTCTTTGCTTGTATGGAGTGTTATGTCTTGTTGCTTGAATGAAGCCTCTATTTATAGGAGAGGACTTGGCTTTCATTTCCGGACATTGGCTCCTCCTCGGGGAGTGATTTTTGCAAAAGAAACCATTTAAAATGATCAATATAGTTGTTAGAAATCAATCCCACAAAATAGGGAAAAGTTGTCCAAAACGCATAGCGGATAGTTTCTTTCGATAAACGGGGGTTCGACCGGCCGCACGAAATAAGATTGAAATTGAATTCTCGCGAATTTTTACACGGGGGACCGGTCGGAGGGGGCGACGGGTCGCCCTTAGTGTGACCGGTTGGAGCTAAAAGAATTTACGAAAGAGAAGATTGAACAAGAGGGTTGCTCAGTGCACGGTCGCCCAAGTCGGCCCTGTCGCCCACCTGGTCGGCCGTCGCCCCTCCTTTTTTTTTTCTTACGTCCCATTTTTCGATTTCAAAACTCAACTCAGTGCGGGTTGCCTATAGGGCGACCGGTCGAACTGAAAACAAATGTGTTGTCCAATTTTTATCGAAAATAAACTCCAAAAATACTCAGAAAAATAGTAAAAACATTTTAAGACGATCGGAAGTATTTAGACAACATTTAGGGACATTGTTTTGGTTTAAAAACTTATTTGAACAAAATCTAACAAAATCATCAAAATCATGATAAAAACATTTATCTAACAACCATAAGTTTAGAAAGGCAAAACAAATCAAAAACCAAAATTTTATTTTGGAAAATTATTTGAGGCGTAAAAATATACGTCCTAACAATCTCCCCATTTTTGCCTTTCGGACAAAATACTTTTCAAGCACAAACCAATTAAACTCTCCTAAATTGCATGCTAAGTAAAACACGAAATAGATGTAATCACCTTTCGACAATATTTAAAACTGCAAAGAAAAATCCAAAGCAAATCGAGGTTTTATCAAACAACCAAATACAAAAGCAATTATCCCTAACTAGATAATTATTCAAATACAATGGTGAGATATAAAAATTATATAAATCGTCTGTATACACATTTGCATCTCGGCCCTTCCCCTTCAAAATCGGACTAAAGGCCTTCATTGTCTTTAACATTTCTAGTAGTTGGAGCAACAGCAACAACAACAACATTTGTATTAGGGATGACAATGGGGCGGGTCGGGTGGGTCGGCCAGTACCCATGCCCATTCCTTGCCTAGAACGGGGCAGGGCGGATCGGCCCGTCATTGGTCACGGGGCGGGCGGGGCGACCCATTCTGCCCCATTTTGAATTAAATTAAATTAAAAATGAAAAAAATATACATTTATAAAATATTATATACAAAATCTATTATTATCAATTTATAAACATTAAATATAATATAAGAATGCCTAAAAATTATATTATAATATATATTATATATGTAAAATATGTATTAAAATATATTTTTTAACTTAAATTATAGGCGGGCGGATACCCGCGGGGTAGAAGTGAGACCCAGACCCGTCCCGTCCCGCCCTGCCCCGGGGCACGAGTCGGGATGACCCAAACGGGACGGGCCAGAGCGGGTATCCACGGGTCGGGTCAAAATTGTCATCCCTAATCTGGATTCACATTCCCAGGAGCAATATCTTCAGCAGTAACTTCCCCTGCAACATTGCTTGGTCGAGCAGTTGATACTTTTAAATATCGTCACTCATGTCTATTAGCCTAATAGTTATAAATTGACACTGGGCTTTTTAACTGGGTCATGGGTTATGGGGGATCTGTCTCACAATGCGATATAAATTTTTGTCATCCGAGTTTAAATATGAATTATGAAGCATGAAACGGATAAGATTAGTTATAAAAAACTTAGGAAATTAAATTATGAAGTTGAGGAAAACTCGGTCAAAATCAATCCATTACTATAACCATTAACCAATTATACGATTTGTTTGACTTAATCTGAGTAGTTAAAGTTGAAATTCAGGTTGAGAAAAACACGGTCAAAACACAATCTACTATTATAACTAGGCATTCCTAAAATACGATTTATTATAATTGGTCTATATAAATATGGTAGTATTAATAATTAATTATATAATTGATTTGGATAACATGTGATAAAATTGATTATAACTTATATGGGAATGGCAAAGATTCTACCTATAAAATGCATAATATCTAACACTTATTACTTTATTATAATTAATAATAAATATACCTGTGAATCACCTGATGAGATAATATGTCAAAATTTAGATTATACATAATAAAGATAATTACAAAATCAGTCCACAATTAATATTAAGGTTATACTTAATAAAGATAACAAGATTAGTCCATTAAGATTTAGAAAATTGTGTGGTGCATATTTTGTAATTAATGAATAATTATATGCAAATCGGATGTACTATTATTTTATCTGGTGTTTTATTACATTTGTCACATATAAGTGAATTAATGGTAGAAGAATTCGGATAGACATATATACTATAAAACCCTTTTTCTGCATACCAAATAGAGGTCTCTAAAAATTCCTTATAACCCCATTAGGTATTATCCAAATAATTATCTACTACTGGTTGATAATTATCTAAATAATCATTTCTATAGTTATAAATAAGGAATAAAACCTCAAGTTCGAGATTCATTCTCACAAATTGTTAGGCTCTGAAAAAACAGAACACGAAAACCCTTCTTAAATTTTCTCTCTTCTCCTCCCTATTCGAGTCTCTGAAATGGCAGAGCAGATGGTGGTTTCCGGTGGTTATCCGATGGCCAAAACCTTTGTCGGAAAAAAACCTAAGAGAAATATGTACGCATTGCTCATCTCTATTATGGCGTCCATGACATCCGTCCTTCTCGGATATGGTAATTGTATTTTTATAATTTTTTCAATAAATCTCGAATGTTACAAACTCATTAGATCAGGGACGGATTCAGGGGGCCTCCTTGGTCTCGCGTACTCCAAATTTTTTTATCCCATTTTCCTTAAGAAAAAAAATGGGATAAAAAAAATTGGGCTAGGTTTTTTATTTTATCTCCCCTTTTTTCTAAGGGGACAAAATCTGGGATAGGGCTAGCACAGACGGAGTGGATTAGGACGTTTTTTTTAAGGGAAAAAATAGTCGAATTAGGCGGAAAAAATTGAGTTAGAGAGGATAGCTGAGCCGGCTGGCTGTGCCAAAGGGCGGATGTGGAGGGGCCATCTGGGCCCTGGCCCCCATTTTTTCAAAAAAAGAAATTCTACACTAGAATTTTTTTAATTTTTTAATTATAATATATATGATTTTTGTGTATCGACTCATTCCGTTTTCGTGTATATCGACCCACCCCATTTTTATTCATGGCTCCGCCCTTGGCTATGCCCATGCATTAGATGTATAGATTTTAATTGTTTAATATGAATTATGCAGATACTGGGGTTATGAGTGGGGCAACAATTTACATAAAAAAGGACCTAAAAATCAGCGATGTACAAATTGAAATTTTGGTGGGTACGATTAATATCTACTCGCTATTGGGCTCGGCTATGGCGGGCCGGACCTCCGACTGGCTGGGCCGTCGCATCACCATTATTTTCGCCTCGGTGATCTTCTTTGTCGGTGCTATTGTAATGGGCTTCGCTAGCAACTATGCAATCCTCATGTTGGGCCGATTCGTGGCTGGGCTCGGCGTGGGCTACGCCCTCATGATCGCGCCGGTATATGCGGCTGAGGTGGCGCCGGCTTCATCTCGCGGCTTTCTGACTTCTTTTCCTGAAGTTTTCATCAATTTCGGTATGTGATTCTGTTTTTATCTGATTTCCCCCACTTAACAATTCCAATTTACAACCCCTCAAAAAAAAAAAAAAACAATTCCAATTTACAAGCCCGAATTTATATTAGGGATAATTACAAAAACACCCCTGAGGTTTGGGCTAATTATAAAAAAATCTAGACATGTTTCAAAATTACCAAAAAATCCTCTCGTGTTTTGATTTTGTCTTAAATTTAAGAGGGTAATTGTAAGTTTTTACAATAGTCAGGGTTTTTCTGAAATATTTTTTTGGTTATGGAGAAGAAAATGTAGGACAGAATCAAGGGTTTTTTTGTAATTAGCCCAAACATTTTGGGTGTTTTTGCAATTATCCCTTTATATTATGTTTTTTTTTCTTGTTTAGAAAAATCCAGTCCAAATTCAAAGTTGTTTTGATGTGTTTTTTTATGATTTTGATTTGATTAATTGAACTGGGACTAATATTTTTTTTAGCGATTAGTAGAATGGTGATATCATCTAAATTAACTTTCAAAAATCAAGAATATAAAATATAGCCTTATGCTAATCATATATATTGGGTCATAAAGTGATTGATTTGTCTGGGTTACAATTGATCAACCAACCAAGTTATAATCAATTCCCTTAATTACCTTTTAAATTACTACAACCAATGTGTTTTTTTAATTTTGAAAAATCATTTTTTGTAATTAGACTACAGTTTGGGGTTATTTTTGTTATTATTCTAAATAATAATTCATAAGCTGAAGTCATATTCATTCCTTATATGTATATATAACGAATTTTCTATTATAAACCAATTACATCAAACCAATAATCGTTCTGAGAATTTTGTATTTCAAACTCGTTTTAGAATATTCCATGCCAAATTCTGATTTGCTTAAATGAATTTGTATTAATATTCTGTTAACAATTATATTCCAAGAATACACGGCGATAAAAGAGTTTGAGTTCCACCTAATATTGTGGGTTGACCATGTGCATGCTGAAATGAATTCTCTATGTGAGTAACTATCATACTTTTATTCTCGTTGTATACAAATTCACACAATCACATACATTAGATGTGTACTGTATGCAAATATGCGATAAATACTATACCTAATTGGATTCAGATTTCCTGGTCCATATTCTATAATTACCTTCCAATAATTGAAGTCTCCTTTAATGTGGACGTATTTCTTTTACTTTATGGAGTGTGTGAATGTTGAATTTCTTTATTATAACTGTTGCCATATTATTGGTTTTTCATGCCAAATATATTCATTAGCTTATTTTCATATTCATATTTATATTGTTTATATATACATGCAATATATGATGTAATAGGAAATTTGACCAAAGATATAGGATGCAATACATTCATACTCATTTGATATCCTCCATTCCATTTAGTATTACATCATATAAACAAATTAACTATGTAAATATTACGTGTACAAATATGACGTCAAATATACACATGACATTTATTCATTTTAGATGTGTGAAACGGGTCGAACTGCCGGGCGACAAAAATTTAGTCTGGTCAGGCCAAACAGTGATCGAGCCTCTATTTTGGGTTGATAGGTGTTTTACTTGGATACTAATTTACTAATTTCTCATTGTTTTATTGATAGGTGTTTTACTTGGATACTTATCAAACTATGCATTTGCCAAGTTTTCCTTAAAATTGGGTTGGCGCCTCATGCTTGGAGTTGGGGCAGTCCCGTCTATCTTCCTCGGCCTTGCGGTTTTCGTCATGCCCGAGTCCCCTCGTTGGTTAGTCATGCAAGGCCGCCTCGGCGATGCCAAGAAGGTGCTCGACAGAACCTCCGACTCACCCGAAGAAGCCCAATTACGTCTCGCCGACATCAAGGAGGCGGCCGGGATACCGGAACATTGCCACGACGACGTGGTCAAGGTTCAAAAAGGCGACAACGGCGGTGGCGGCGTCTGGAGAGATTTGCTCGTCCACCCAACCCGCCCCGTCCTCCACATTCTGATCGCGGCCATCGGCCTCCAGTTTCTCCAACAAGCTAGCGGTATAGACGCCGTGGTGATGTACAGCCCTAGAATCTACGAAAAGGCCGGCATAACGAGCGACTCCAAGAAGCTGCTCGCCACCATAGCCGTAGGAGTCTGCAAAACCATGTTCATTTTGGTAACGACTTTCTTCGTGGACAAAGTTGGGAGGCGCGTGCTGCTCCTCACCAGCTGTGGTGGCTTGGTAGCGTCGCTTTTCACGCTTGCCACTGGGCTGACGGTGATCGAACAGTACGGTGCTGACAAGTTCAAGTGGCTCGTGGGGGTATGCGTCGGCGCGACTTATACCGCGGTCGCGTTTTTCTCGATGGGAATGGGGCCCATCGCCTGGGTATATAGCTCGGAGATTTTTCCTTTGAAGCTGAGGGCTCAGGGTTGCGGTTTGGGAGTGGCGATGAATCGGTTCACGAGTGGGGTGATTTTGATGACTTTTATATCTCTTTACAAGGCAATTACGATTGGTGGGGCGTTCTATTTGTTCACTGGAATTGCCGTCGTAACTTGGATTTTCTTCTACACTCTGCTGCCTGAGACAAGAGGGAGAACCTTGGAGGACATGGAGGTCCTGTTTGGCACTTTCTTTAGGTGGAGGACTACCATGAGAGATTTGAAGAAAAAGGAATTAAACACTAATGATGCTGCCTAGATATATAATTATTAGTATCAATTGATTGATTTTATTCACGTCAAATGCATGTATTGTGGATAAATTAAATTCATTAAACTTATTTTGACTCTTCTGATTCCACTGGAATAATGGAGTGTTTATTTTATGTTTATATATGGAGAGGAGATCAAAGATTATGATAGAATATGAATATATGTTCACTAGTTCATCATGTACAATTGTACATACATATTTCATTATATCCTCTCATATTTGTTTTTGTAATTTTTTTTTTGTGCTAATTACTACTCACTCTGTCATATTTGAACTGTACATAGGTTAATTTATATTTTATGTGATTTGAGAAAAGTATGGATTTACTTTATTATTGTTTTTAACATAATTTTGAAGATTTTCTTAAAGGTTTTAGTGACATGGTACGATTTTACTTACCTTTAAAAATAAATATTAAATTACCTAAACACCCTCTCTTAAAAATCAGTAAATTATGAAAAATACATAAATACCCTTAGTAACCTAAAATAACTGAAAAGATCCAGGCATCAAAAAAACTAAATCAATTGTTTCACCTAAAGGGATTTGTCTCATTTGAATCAATCTCTCTCTATATATATATGGATCTTTTCAGTTATATATATCACCATTACCTTGAATATAGGATACATATTTTGAAAAGGAAATATATTATATATATCATTCTTTATTTTTAAAAATAATAGATATTGTGAAAACATCAAAATATATCTACAGACATCTTAAGAAATGGAAAAGTAATTATAACTAGGATCAAATTGGTAATAATATAAGCAAAAATATCTGCTTAAAAAGAAAAAGGACAAAAGGTACCCTATAATATAATCTTTTTCATTTTTCTCCTTGTCCAGTAAGAAACGTGAAAGCATAATAATTTTGGGGCGTAAGCAAATCAAGTTGAGCATGAAATTATTATTAAGATTTATTTACTAAATTACATAGGTTGTGCTTAATAACTCGATTCACGAGTCAATTACAAAGATATTATTAGTCGAATCAAATTCGAGCAGAATTCAAAAAGGCAAAATATATGTCGTTAAATTTAGGGCAAAATACAAAAAAAAAAAAAAAAAAAAAAAAAAACTAACTTGATGCTACCCATGTGTGTAATGGCCAAGAACTAACTCTCATGAATTTGGATGTATGCTCATTCACCCCCTTAAACTTGACAAGGTAACACTTACCTCTGAATTAAATTTGAATTAATATTTGGATAAATTTGAGTCGATAAACCAATATGACTTCTTTGAACACATCGGAAGGTCATACTTATTGAGTTGACCTGATAGCACGTGTTAATTGGGTGTCAATGTTAATTTCTTGCATAATCTGCACACACCAGAATTCTTAAATGGGTTAAGATATTTTGGCGTTACTAATCATGAAATCCATTTGAAGATTGGGACTCCTGTTATGCTTCTTAGAAACATATATAGACCACTCAATTGGTTTGTGTAATGGTACAAGATTGGTGATTACAAGGTTTGGTAAACATGTGCTTGAATCTAAAAATCTGGCGGGAGTTAATGCCGGTCATAAAATGTTGATTCCGCGAATGACTCTTACCCCATCTGACCTTAGGATGTTCCCTTCAAGTTCCAGCGAAGACAATTTCTATATTATGCATTTGGGTTATTGGATAACAATTTATATATTCATGTATTTTTGCTATTTGATATAGTTGTTAATTGGGCTTAACTCATTCTTTATTATTATATAGAATTATGCTTAGTAAATTTACATATAACTTCCCCATATATTCGATTAAAATATATATTTAGACAGTATAATTTATTAATTTAGTTTTTATTTTTATTTGTTTTATTTTTTACATTTATAGTTTATTTTTTACATGTATATATATATATGGGCCAACCGATTTTTTAAGAATAGTTTAACCAGTTGAACCAATAATCTGGTGACCCAATTATGAATCCAAATCAACTATATCAAAGACCACAAAAAACCAAGAGACCTCGAAAGTGTCTCTAAAATGACACATTCCTCAAAAAAGAAAGTCATAAAATGACATTTTAACCTAATTAATCAGAAAATCGTTGTTGATGAGTTGTGAAGCAATTTGGTATTGCCAATGATTGATTGCTTTTCCCAAAATGGTTGTCCTGTTAGATATGGTAATTCAGTTATTAGAAAAAATATGGCTAGATTATTTGCATTAAGATTATATAATTATGATTAGGGGCTAATTAATGATTATTAATAGGATCGGATCTGTCCTACGTACCATGTATAAATTCAAATCTAATCCAGACATGTATACAATCTCTATTTTTTTTTAAATAATATCTGAATTTTTGATAGTATATTTGAAAAATACATATCTTTAAGAATTTTCTAATTAGTATTATTGTTATTTCTCAGAAAAAAAAAATAGTATTATTGATAAAACATACAATTTTAACGTTTTTTATACTTCAAACACGAAAAAGTAGTTAAAAAACTTAAAAGAAGTAACATCAGGTCTCTTGTAAAACGATATATGTTTGTTAGAGATATATCACTTAAACGGATAAGAGTAGTTGAATTTCAGTCAAACTCAATACATTATATATATCCATCCTTAAATACGATTTCTTTTATCTACTTAGAAATGTAGTAAAATTATATAATTGATTTGGATAATAAAATGGATTATCTTATACTATTTATTTTAACTTATATATGGGAATGGCAAGGATCGTCCCTGTATTGCATAATATCTTTTCTTTGAATGGATATTGCATAATATCTAAGACTTATTACTTTATTATAATTAATAATAAATATACTTGTGAATTAATCACATGAAAATATAATATGTTAAAATATAGAAAATTTTATAAATTTTATATCCAGAATTAAAATTGAAATTATACGTAATAAAGATAACAAAATTATCCATTAAAATTTAGGAAATTGTGTGTTGCATATTTTATAATGAATAATCATGATATGCATACCGGATGTACTATTTAGTATAATATTATATATTTTATCTGAAATTTTATTACATTAATGTCAATTATAAAAGAAATCCAATAGACATAATACTAAATAACAAAAACCTTTTCAATATTGAACTCTACTTACCAAAAAGAGGTCTCTTCTAAATCAAACCCCTTTTCACACATACAACTCAATTAGATTTAATTTAAAAAATTATCCAAATAATTATCTACTATTGGATAATAATTATTGAAATAATCGTTTAAATAGTTCTATATAAGGAACAAAATCTCCAAGCGAAAGCTCATATTATTATTCACTCTCACAATTAAATTTTCTCTCTTTCTTCTTCTTTTTCACTTTTGAGTTTAGTAATGGCGGTGGAGCACACGACGGCGGCGGTGGATCAGCCGACAAAAACCCTCGCCGGAAAAACTCCAAAACGGAATATGTATGCTTTGTTGATCTCTATCATGGCCTCCATGACGTCGGTTCTTCTCGGATATGGTAATTGTTTTTTTTTTTTTTTTTTGAATCTTTTTTTTCATAATAAATCTGAAATATTACAAATTCATAATTTTAATTAGGGGTGTCAATTTAGATCATTGGGTCGGGGTCGGGATCGTTTTTTGTTTGGAGCAATGTTTTGTAACCCGGACCGATCGGTTCGACCGGTTTAACCGAAAACCGGTCACATGTCTCGTCTGGTTCTATATTAAAATCAGATGGCTAAAAAGCCATTGTCACCCGGTCAAATCTAGTAAAAAACCTAAAAAATGGTGACTCAGTTAACCCGATTTATTTATTTTTAAACAAAATTTTCTTTGTTTTATTACAAAAATTGAATGTAAAGTATTTGGCATATACCTTTATTTTTATTTGTATCTGTCTTTTTTTTACTTTTGTACTTGTATTTATCTTGTATATGTGTACATATTTATGTGTTATGTATATATATAAGGGTCAACAAAGATTTTTAGAATGATTTAACCGGTTGAATCAGTGACACAATGGCACAATTATTTATCTAGTTCGATGTTCCGTCCGAGTTCAAAAATATTTTGGGTTGAAAAGATAAAAACAATAATATTTTAGATAAATTGATAATTTTGTGTCAGATTTGTGTTAGTCGGGTTGAGTGAGATTGGTGTTGGTAGAGATTGACGTACCTAATTTTAATTGTTTTTTTTTATGCAGATACTGGGGTTATGAGTGGGGCCACCATTTATATCAAAAGAGACTTGAAAATTACGGATGTTCAAATCGAGTTATTGGTGGGTACTATTAACATATACTCGCTATTGGGCTCGGCCATGGCGGGCCGGACCTCCGACTGGCTGGGCCGCCGCATCACCATCGTCTTCGCCTCGGCGATTTTTTTTATTGGGGCTCTTGTAATGGGCTTCGCCAACAACTACGCGGTTCTCATGGTGGGCCGGTTCGTGGCGGGCCTCGGCGTCGGCTATGCCCTCATGATCGCGCCGGTGTACGCGGCGGAGGTGGCCCCGACGTCCTCCCGTGGCTTTCTCACGTCTTTTCCTGAAGTCTTCATCAATTTTGGTACGTGTTTTTTTTATCCAAAATTTTGGGATAATTACAAAAACACCCCTTAGATTTGGACTAATTACGAAAAAAACCAGAATTCTTCGAAAATTACATAAAACCTTTTGAGGTTTGATTTCGTTTACATTTTTCCCGATGATTTTCAAACACATTTAAAAAAAAAAAACCTCACATTTACAAAAAATATTACACTTACCAAATTACCCCCGTTAAATTTAAGATAAAATGAAACCTGAGGGATTTTTTGTAATTTTGAAATATCTCTGGTTTTTTTGTATTAAGCCAAACCTCAGGGGTGTTTTTGTAATTATGCCAAATTCTTATCCATTAGTGAATTCGTATTACTTATTTGATTCAATGTATATGTTTTGGTGAATTTGATTTGATTAAGTGAATTTGGATTAATATTAGCAAATCACCATCTAAATTAACTTTCAAAAATCTAGACAAGATAATATATATAATCTTGTGCTAATAATACTTATTATTAAAGCGAATGATTTGTGTTATTATGTTTGGAAAATATGTATATAAGCACATGTATATAGAGTCTATTTTAAGACTAGATAACATATTCTTATGCTAATCATACTGAATATTAAAGTGATTGATTTGTATTTTTGAAATGGAAATATGTATAAGCACATGTATATAGATCTTATTTTAAGACTGGATGATATATGTGTTGTAAAAAACGGGCTACAGATATGTTTAGACGATCAAAAATATCGGGGAACACGGTGTATGGCCAAACATATTTTACTATAAAAAAATATTAAAAAAATAGAGGTAGTCTCTAACTCTCTGTTGTTAGATAGTCTAACGGTTAGATGGATCTAGCAATCCAGCGGCCCATCAGAATATTAATATTTTTATATGATATACTAATATTTGATGTGGACTTATTTTTTTTACTTTGTAGAGTGTGTGAATGACTGAATGTTGAATTTCCTTACGATAACCTTTGTTTTATTATGTGTGTACTTTTTTCGTGCCACGTGTCGTGTCAATCAATCATTGTCGCATACATGATACATGCAATATATTTAGGATGTAATTTAGCACTAATTTCATTTGACTATATTTTGAGATTTTGTTCTAGGCTCAAATAATTAGTATGTTACTAATTTCTCATTGTTGTATTGATAGGTGTTTTACTTGGATACTTATCAAACTATGCATTTGCCAAGTTTTCCTTAAAATTGGGTTGGCGCCTCATGCTTGGCGTTGGCGCGATCCGTCTGTCTTTCTCGGCCTTGCGGTTTTCATCATGCCCGAGTCCCTCGTTGGCTAGTCATGCGGGGCCGCCGGAGATGCGAAGGTGCTCGACAAAACGCTCCCGACTCACTAGAAGAAGCCCATTAAGGCTCACGACATCAAAGAGGGGGTTCAGGTTTTAAGATTGCCACGACGACGTGGTCGAGGTTCCTAAAAGCAGCCGCGGTGGGCGGCGTCGGGGATCTCGCTCATCCACCCCACCCGCCCCGTCTCCACATTGTGATTGCCGCACTTTTCGGTCTCCGGTTTCCCAACAAGCGGCATAGACGCCGTGGTAATGTACGGCGAGAATCTACGAAGAGGGGATAACGAGCGATTCCAAAAAATTGCTCGCCACCATAGCCGTTGGTGTTTGCAAAACCGTCTTCATCCTCGTGACGACCTTCTTCGTGGACAGAATAGGTCGTCGCGTGCTGCTACTCACGAGCTGCGGCGGCCTAGTATTGTCGCTCTTTACGCGCTCTCTTTGGTCGACGGTGATCGATCAAGACGAGTCTTTGACAAGTTCAAGTGGCTAGTGGGGATATGCGTCGGTGCGACGTATACTGCGGTTGCATTTTTCTCGATGGGGATGGGCCCCATCGCCTGGGTTTACAGCTCGGAGGTTTTTCCTCTGAAGCTGAGGGCCCAGGGTTGTGGTATGGGAGTTGCGATTAATCGTTTCACAAGCGGAATAATTTTAATGTCGTTTATATCTCTCTACAAGGCTATAACGATTGGAGGGGCGTTTTATTTGTTCACCGGAATTGCAGTTATAACTTGGATTTTCTTCTACACTCTGCTGCCTGAAACAAGAGGGAGAACCTTGGAAGACATGGAGGTCCTGTTTGGCAGTTTCTTTAGGTGGAGGACTACCATGAGAGAGTTGAGGAAAAAGGAATCAAAAAACCCAAATGATGCTGCCTAAAAATTAGGCTGTGGTTTGATGTAGAGTTCTTTTATATCCTAGCTTTCTTTGGACCACATTTTGTCTGTTTTTATGATTAAGTTTTTACTAGATCATAGATTGTTATTAGGACTATATTACATAAAGACCCTTTTTCTTTTTTTTATTTCCTTGAAAAGAGATTTATGAAGATATTCAAATAATTTGTTTTAGTGTGATATTTTGAAGAACTTGATGCATGTACGTGTAGAATTGTTACTTAACCCCTGAGAAAATGCATCAATTTCACTTTGCACTAGAACAAAAAAAAAAAGGTTGTTCGATTACTCTTTCACCAATATATAGTCTGTTAGCAAGTATATTCAATAGTAATTATTTCTCAAATTTGTCTCCATTTACTACTCTATTCAATTGAACAGTTTGCTCCTTAAAATAATTTCTCTGATAGCACTTTTACCCTTCAAAACTTATATATGTTGGTTTTTTTTTTTTTGTTTAAGACATATAAAGAACTGTTTTACGGATTTCTATCCATGAGACTGGTCGGAACGGTCAAGTCAATTGAAAGTCATTGCGGGTCAACAAGGCCATGAGTCAACAAAAAGTAATTGTCCGCCAAAAATATTCCGGTAATACTTTTTGAGAAAAAAGTAATACTTTTGAGTATAAAATAATACTTTAATTAGCAACATGTAATACTTTTGACACAAAAATTGAAACGCATTATTAAAAATTGTGCTCAAGCCTGAAGATGATTGATATTTTGTAGTTAAACAAGTAATATTTTTTACTTAAATATTTAATACGTGTAATAATTTTCCACTTAAATGTGTAATATTTTTCAATTAAAACTCCAATACTTTTTAGTTCAACATGCATATTTTGTAGTTCAACATTTAATAACTTTTTCTTGAATGTATAATACTTATCATTTAAAACTATAATATTTTTAAGTTCAACATATGTGTAATACTTTTTACTTAAAACTCTAATATTTTTCAATCCAAATTTTAATACTTCTCCATTCAAATTTGTAATATTTTTCACTTAAAACTATAATACTTTCAGTTAAAATGTAATACTTTTCAGTGGTAGTTTTCAGCGATATTTTTCTTTTTCCTCTTTTTTCTTCTTTTTTCCTTTGTCTCCTCCTTCGTTTTTCTCTGTATTTCTTTTTCGTTTCCCTTTATTTCGTGGCAAAACCAAAGTTCCAAGAGAATAAAAAAATCATATTAGAAACTTAAAATCTCCACTAATGTTATATCACGCCCTCGTGCGCCATAATCAACTTTTTCTCATAGTGATTGTTTATCAGATCCATGATCACATTTTGCTCATTTGGGCTCTCATTCACCCTCCATTGAATGATACATTTACATGTGTACAAAGGCCCTAGCTTCAGCGCCATATTTAACATATTGTATCACTTTTTTTTTATCAAAAGTATTACATTTTTCAAATAAAAGTATTACTTGCCTCAAAAGTATTATTTTTTCCTTAAAAAATATTACCATGCGAATTTTGGTGGACTGTTGATTTTTGTTGACCGTGGATCCATTGTTGAACCGCGAATTTTATGTTGACTAGATCTGAACCGACTCGTTAGAGATCTGTGAGACAATCTCACAAGAGTCCTTCTCATTTTAGTATTAGGTTATCGTGTCACTAACAGGTAAACGTGTCATTATCAAATACGTGTTTGAAATCGGATCAAGTCACTAAGATTATTAGATCGTTAACAGGAAATTTCATCAGTTATATTGGGTTGACATAAACACGATGCGCCATGAAACGATAGTTTTTGTGCGAGACGGCTAAATACTAACCCATGATTTCTGTATCGATCGGCGCGACGGCGTCGTGCTATCTTGTGATATCAAGTATTGTTACCCCTACTTATTTATACACCAACTCCAAAGTTCAATGCATAGACAATGTGAGACAAATGCACGAATAAGTGTATGTAGCTAAAAATGAGGCTATCATCGTGGGATGCAAGTAATGTAACACAACAATGTGAGATACTTTATATACACCATTTTCAACTTATAAAATATTATGAATTAACCTACATATATAATTCATGAGGTCCTATGTGAGACTGTCTCATGAAAATAAATTCATGAGATGAATCTTACAAACATGGGCGTAGCCAGGATTTCCGGCCAGTGCGGTCGGAAGTTCTCTCATTTCGGCAGGACGAACGTCGGACCGCTATTTTTAAAGAAAAAAGAAAAAGGAGGCAAATATGGAGGTTAATGTACCTTACAACAATTTTTTGTGGGTTTTCATAATCTCCAATTATGGTTTCACTATAATGAACTTTTTGGAAGTGATTTATCCAAAATATATTCTAAATTAACCACCAAACAAATATTTTTTTTTTGATCGGTAACCACCAAACAAATATTATTATTATGGAATAGATTTATATACAAAAATTTATTCGAAAAATACTTCCAAAAAACTGTAAGTTCATTATCAAGTTTGGAACATATATCTATGTGCATAACAAACAAGATAATCATTTATCCACTAATATACCTTAACTGAACCAAGTAATTCTTAATATTTTTTGAGCCAAGACAGTAAAGTTTAAAATACTTCAATTGAATTTTCAGTGCGGTCCAACTCAAATTTAACAGGGTCACTCCGAGATTGAGTGCGGTCCGCCGACCGCACTCGTCCTATGGTAGCTCCGTCTATGCTTACAAATCACAAAAGCATAAGTCTTTTTTATGGATTTGAGTTTGGGTTTGGGTTATTGAACTTCTATTTATATTTAGAACCCGTCTCATGGACAATGTTAATGAAACTGTCTCATACAAATTTTTACTATAATTCATTATGGGTCGAACAAAGTAGTTTTTCTTTTTCCCAACCAAAAGAATTGAGGATATAAAGAATATTATACATAAACGAAAAAAAAATGACGTCCCCACCAAAACGTGGGGCTGAAAATAAAGCAACCAAATGGATAAAACATCCAGCAAAAACAAAAACGAAACATTTTCATAAAAAAATCCCAGAAGAGGATGCTACTCTATGGAGCAACGCCCACCAGATGCTCGATGATATGTCCCAGAGAAAGCCAAACTCAACAACTACCCAAAAAAACGCCTATTTCTCTACCTTTCACGCGCATCACTGCCGGCCATTCGATAGCTGCTGCGGTCGCTGCCGTCGGTTTCGCGGCATTGGTGTTCTCCGCAGGAGCCATTGAAGTGGCAGCCCCGGCACAGCCGGAGGAGACACTGTCGAACATACCGCAGACGTTATCGAGCGAGTGCACCCCTGAACAGAACTGCAAGAAAAGGTACAAAATCCAACGGCCCAAGTCGAGGAAAGCGGAGACTTGCACGGGTAAATGTGTCACCACTTGCATTCAGGGTGGTTTTGGTTCTCCCGGCGAAGGCCCTTTCAACATCAGGAGGTAAAAAAAAATGTAGTTGTTTTTTTGTATACTACGGGTTTAATTGTCGTACGCGTTGGCTTTTGATTCCGGCCTTAGATGTTTGATAGCCATGATCATGACTTGTACTACCTGTGGCTGCTTGCTATATAGAATCACAATTAACATTCATGCTTGAGTTGCAAATTTTCAAGTGAGATCCTCTGTTTCAAGTGATGTTTTCATCACATTCTTCAGTATCGCCATTACACGTGAAGCGTATAAAATGATGTGATTAATGCACACGTGACGGGTATTGATGCTATTGAAACAAGATACGAAACGTCGTATGAAATAGAGGATCTGAATTGACAAAATTTGAGCGTTGAAGTGCCTAATTGGAATATCGGTTGGAATTTGTAAGTTTCGGGATAGTGAATAGCACTTTGGATCTTATGTTTCAATCAGGTATTGCATGGCATAGTGCTCTTCACATAAATTCTAAGTTTCAAACTGAATCACATAGGAATATAGCTTATTGTTTGAAGTTAGTTATGCTGCTTTTTGGGAATCGGATAGTGGTCGAGTAGTTAATACTCTTAAGTTCTTAAGTTCAGACCAGAGGTCTAGGATTCGATTCCCACCACCCCTCCCCTCCATTATATGTACTAAAAAAAACAAAAGTTATGCTACTTATTATTTACCTTCTTGATCCAATCCTAACTTGACTGGTAAATCAAGAAATTTGGTAGCCTTGAGGCTTCACAGAAAACAGGGATTATTGACAAGTCTAAAGTCTCAAATTAATCGATTGCTATATGTGGCCTTCAAAACTAGCAAATATGAACCTAAATCTCCATTTATCATTAGATGGTCTAGGGTGATACTTTCACTCATTTTTGCATCATACTAGGACATCCTCTTAAGAGATAGCAAATAACCACCCCTTGGGTTTAGCCCAGTTAAAAAAAATTCAGTTATCTTTTAAAATTACAAATAACCCCCGACATTTGTTTTTATCTTACAAACTTGCATCCTCATGAGGGGGTATTTGTTAGGTAAATACAAACCTCAAGGAGATATTTATAATTTTGAAAGATAACTGGAGTTTTTTATAATTAGACTAAACCTCGGGGGTAGCTTTTGTAATTATCCCTATTGTTTTTGGTACACTACAACTTGGAATTGAGTGTTTTCATTTACCTACAGACCTCTAGTTGTTTTCAAGGACGGTTTTCGGAGTCGCAAATATTGGTAAGTTATTTTCCTTCCATTTAAAAATTTATTATCACTATTACCATACCTTATATAATTTCATTTGATTCTTGATATATTAATACCTTACTCCTTTTCATGCTTAATAATGAAATATCATTTTCTGCAGTTTGTCAGAGTGCTCTGATATTTGTAACTTGATTGGAGATGGTGATGACGGGCAATGATTCTGGTTCATTCTTTTTTTGATTCCTTTAGTTAGTCCGAAAACATTTTTTCATGCTAATTTACAAGTAAAATGAAAATATTGTTTGTCAATACGCACATTGCACATTAGAGGCTGCTGTAAATGCACTTTTATTCCTTCACACATCACAATGTGATGCTTCAAAGTTCAAACATGTATGTATATCTTGTCTTCCTCTTGCAAATGAATGATTTTTCAAACTACTGTATCTAAGGTTGCATTTGGATGCGAGGATTTGGATTTGAGGAGAGGATTTGGAGGACGGATTTCAAATGACTTCATCTAATAGAAGAATTTAAAATCCTCCAAAATGACTTCAAAAATAGCTTCTAAAGATTTGAAGTCCATTATAGTAAATTCATCCAAACATCCTCAATATTGCTCCCCCTCCCTGTCTTTTCCCGCGTTGCTAATCTTCCCCTACAACGCGGGCCAGGCGGCAGGTGCGCTTTTTCAAATCCTTGTATCTAAGGTTGCATTTGGGATGAGAGGATTTGGATTTGAGGAGAGGATTCGGAGAACGGATTTCAAATGTCTCCATCTAAAAGAAGGATTTGAAATCCTCCAAAATGACGCCATAAATAAATAGCTCGGGGATTTGAAGTTCATTATAGAATGACTTCATCCAAAAAACGACCTCAATGTTGCCCCCCTCCCTCTGTCTTTTCCCCGCCTTGCTAATCTTCCCTATAATGTGGGCGGGCGGCGGCGCGCGTTTTCCTCCCGCTCCGAAGCCTAAAATCCCTCTCGGAACTAAGCACCTTTCCAATGCCTAATGCCGCTCGTGTTACTATGGATTTCTTAGCTCCAAATCGTTTAATCCAGATGGAGCCTAAAAGAACTCAACGAAGGCTTGAGATGAACAAGGAAAAAAAAACGAAAGAAAAGATATACCTCTTTTACTTTTATTGACATTTTGATCTTCTAGTTTATGGCCAGACCCAAGTAAAGCATTACATATTTTCTTTTCTTGCAGAACTAGTGTCACATGTGATCAAATTAACTTCTAAGGTGAGTAAGTAATCTTTCCAACATCACAAGTCATTTGGGAATTCTTCTTAAGCTGAATTCACTTATGAATGAAGAGCAAGTCTATTGTGAGACAGACCTCCTAAGAGCTCCGTCTTGAGAACATGAACTATGAGAATAAATTTAAAAATAATAATGAACCACGAAGAAACAAAAATAAACCCTAAAAACATGAACCATGAAGATTAAACCCGAAAAACAAAAATAAACCCAAAAAATAAAAAATAAATTCTAAAAAAAACTAAAAATCCTAAAAACCCAAATCAATTAAAAATAAACCCAAGAAATAAAATAAACCCTAAAAAAATAAATATAAACCCTAAGAAAAATAAAAACTGAAAAAAAAAAAAAAAAAAACTTTAAAACTTCACAGGCTCCGTCTCACGGATCCAAATCCGTGAGACCGTCTCACGCAAGTTTTTGCCATGAATCAAACTATGTCAGATCCATTTGGAAGTTTCACAATACTCATTACATAGATCATACCCTGTCAAAATAAAATAAAAAAAATACATAGATCATAATCCTTCGAATATGATGACATTGAATTATGTCACATAAAGTGCAATAAATTATTTTTTGAAAGTTGGTTGGTTTCATTGGGAACAGATTTCATGTTCCAATTTGGTGTTCCACTTCCTATCGTTCATCCGGATGAATGGAGGAGTGGAACACCAAATTGGAACAAAATCAACCCGGTTTGATCTTGCTTTCACCTATGGGGACTACATTATATTCCACTTCCTATTCCACTTAATTGGATGAAACGTAGTATTGCAATAAATATGTGTTGTTAATTCTTTTAATATATCTACACATGTCATTCATCCGAATGATGGAATAGGAAAATGGAATAGGAAATCTGAATCTTCACCTATAACACCTATGAATGCAATTTCTTGCACATCTAAATCAATACTCAGTTAGGATCTATTTCCTTCCCACTGTTTTCCTAATGCGGATTCCATTTTATTTCCATCTTCTGTTTTCTAAAGGAAGCCGAGTGTTATAATGGTTGGCATTCCAAATAGTATTTCATCTTCTATTTCAATATCTCGAAAAGTAAAATAAGCCTCAATTGCTTGAAAGTGAGTGAAAATAATGAAGCTACAAATGCTTGAAAGTGAGTGAAAATCTAAGTTTAACCAATTGAAATTTGATCTCTAAACATGGAATGCATTTACGGTACAATGATATGATCCACACTGCCAATAGTAACTTTCTAGAAAGGGAAAAAACAAAAGGACCACGTTTAATTTCAGCTCTCAAGTGAATCCATTAATTTCTGTATATTCCCAATGTACAATCAATATGTCCTCAAACTACGTACAAGCATATCAAAGCACATTACAGAAAATCAAAAACAACGCCAGATCCAATTCAACCGATCTATACTTTTATCAGTAGATTCAACCGATCTATACCTTCTCGGTATACAAAGAAACTCGTAAATCGGAATATAAATTAAAAATCGTAGATGCATTACAGTAAGAATTGTAAAAAAAAATAACGAAACGGTATTTGACGAGATCAAAGCTCTACCTTGTGGCGGCGGTGCGGTGGGGAGAGATGAACCGGGAAATGGCGACGCGGAGGCGCGGGTAGAAACTGAGGGCGTAGGAAATAGCGTCACGCAGGAAATAGTCCGCCGTCTGTACGAACAGATTAAGGTTGCGGAGCGGCGGAAAGTAAAGGGTGAGCGGCGCCGCCGAGAAAGCCACGGTGAGGAACAGCTGTATCATCGGGTTTTTGTTTTTTCTTGCGTGTGGGGTTGTTATTGTGAAATTCGTGGGTGTGTGCGTTTTTTTTTTATGTGAATTGATTGCAGAGAAATTTATGGCTGCTAAGCCAATGGCTAGTGTCACGGGTGTTCGGGTGAGCTTATAAGCTCTTAAAACAGCTTATAAGATGTTTAAGAGCTTATAAACTCTTAAAATGTGTTTAATAATTTCTTTTAAAAGAGCTTCTAAAAAAATATGTTAAAGAGCTTATAAGCTCCTGTAGACATGTAAATTTTGTTGGCCAATTAAAGATTGACAAATATCAAACTCTTGTAAATCAAGATTTATCTTGATTTATTATTATCTCTTTTGATAATTATCACAATTTGTGATTAAAGGGATAATATTAAATCTTGAAGGACCAATCAAATTAGAGTCCTCACCATATGAGATATCCAAGAACCCCTCTCCTACAAGTATAAATAGGGGTCATTCTCAAGGAATTAAATCACAATTCAAAGAGAATAAATCCAATCAAGAAGGTGGTGGATGAAATTCTCTCAAGTCAAGAAGAACAAATTCAAGGAGATCCACGGTGTTGAAGGCGGAATTCAAGGTGTTCATCGCGGAGTCCACTCAAATCATGGCGTTCAATTCGGAATAAGCTTTTCAAGCCCTCGAGTTAACGTTATAGAAGTCAAATCCATCTTGGAGGAAGATCAAGAGTCAAATCCACCAAGAAGTTCTCATATTCAAGTCAAATATCATCATATATATTACGTTTGATTCGAGATCGTCGCTGCCCCTCGAATTAACGTTATTGAAGTTCAAGTTTGGAGAAGAATTCATCTCCAAATTTTCAAATTCCAAATATTATATTCTTGAAGAAAAGAATCGAGAGGGTTTTATAGAGATTGTAACCTATTTTGATATTTTGATTTATATAAATTAAATTTATACTATTTTCTTGTTTGATATCATAGACAATAAAAATTTGTGTTACAAATTTTTAAGCACGCCAAATGGGGACAGTCTCTCTACCTCTCATCTCTTCTCTTCAAACCAAGTTCATATATCAACAAAGATGGCCAACCATTCCAAGTCCACAAATGTTAACCATTCAATGCCGAACTACGAAGCTACTGCTCCAATATACAAGCATAAAGGGGCAAGGAAAGATGGCGAGTCATCGAACCATGAAGGTCTTGCTCCAAACGAAGGGGCATGGAAACAAAGTGGCAAATATGGAGTCGCAAATAAAGAATTGTTGGGCCTCGACATGCACACATATTCTACAAGCTCAAATTTTGAAACTATAGCAGCCAGGGTGGTCCAAGCTACTTCACTCGAAGAGCAACTTACAAATTTGACAAAGGCCATTGAAGGACTTACAAAATATGTTCAAGAGCGAGACTCCCAAATCTTGAAGTTGATAGACAAAATTGACCAAGTTGATTCAAGTCGTATGATGGGCAAGGAAGTCGAAGCTCAAGATGTTGTTGAAACATCCACAAGACAACAACCAAACGAAAAAGAGGAGTCTCCCGCAAAGGAGTTGCAAGTTTCATCCGATGGCCTGATTCCGATTGACCAAGTGAAGGAATTTATTAAAGGGACTATCAAAGAAAAGTTCGATGAAAGCTCCAAGTCAACTTCAACTTATGTCAAGCCATATACTTTGAGAATTGATAATTTTAAGATGCCTATTGGCTATCAACCCCCGAAGTTCCAACAATTCGACGGTGTAGGCAATCCAAGGCAGCACGTAGCTCACTTTATCGAGACATGCAATGACGCTGGAACTTATGGAGATTACCTAGTAAAGCAGTTTGTTCGATCATTGAAAGAAAGTGCATTCGATTGGTACACCGACTTGGGGGCAAATTCAATTGATTCTTGGGAGCAGTTAGAACAAGAGTTTCTCAACCGTTTCTATAGCACACGACGAACTGTTGGTATGATTGAACTCTCAAAATCATGCCAGTGGAAAGGAGAACCCGTCATTGACTATATCAATCGCTGGAGGGACTTAAGCCTCAACTGCAAAGATCAATTGTCAGAGACCTCAGCAATTGAAATGTGCATCCAAGGGATGCATTGGATCCTATTCTACATACTTCAAGGAATTAAGCCAAAAACTTTTGAAGAGTTAGCAACTCGAGCACATACCATTGAGATGAGTTTGAATTTTGACCAACAAGAATGCCCGAGTGATGTCAGTGATGATGATGATGATGAAGTGGAGCCATATTTAACTTCTCAATGCTCCTAGATGCGAGCATAAACCATCTAAAATTGTCAAAATAAAATATGCCCAAATGCTCCTTGATAAGAGCCTAAACTATCAATAGCACTCCTTGACATGAGTATAAAAGGTTCATATCTCAAATTCAAATGATTACTCCTTGATACGAGTATAAACTATCATCATATCTCAAATTCAAATGAAGACTCCTTGATACGAGTATAAACTATCATCATATCTCAAATTCAAATGAAGACTCCTTGATACGAGTATAAACTATCAATATATATCAAATTCAAATGTCTACTCCTTGATACGAGTATAAACTATCAACATATCTCAAATTCAAATGAGTACTCCTTGATACGAGTATAAACTATCAATATGTCTCATATTCAAATGATTACTCCTTGATACGAGTATAAACTATCAATATATCTCACATTCAAATCAAGACTCCTTGATACGAGTTTAAACTATCAACATATCTCTAGTTCAAATGTCTATTCCTTGATACGAGTATAAACTATCAGCATATCTCAAATCCAAATGAAGACTCCTTGATATGAGAATAAACTGTCTACAAATTCAAGAACTTCTCAATATGAGTATAAACAATCTACAAATTCAAGTACTCCTTGATATGAGTTTAAACTATCTCTATGTCCTAAGTCCAGCGAAATATTGTGAGTTGATCATTGGATGAAAGAGTTCGAGACTAGTTCACTTTTCACATTCGCCGAAATAAATGCACGTGAACAAGTCTCGAGGGGTCATTTGTAGACATGTAAATTTTGTTGGCCAATTAAAGATTGTCAAATATCAAATTCTTGTAAATCAAGATTTATCTTGATTTATTATTATCTCTTTTGATAATTATCACAATTTGTGATTAAAGGGATAATATTAAATCTTGAAGGACCAATCAAATTAGAGTCCTCACCATATGAGATATCCAAGAACCCCTCTCCTACAAGTATAAATAGGGGTCATTCTCAAGGAATTAAATCACAATTCAAAGAGAATAAATCCAATCAAGAAGGTGGTGGATGAAATTCTCTCAAGTCAAGAAGAACAAATTCAAGGAGATCCACGGTGTTGAAGGCGAGAATTCAAGGTGTTCATCGCGGAGTCCACTCAAATCATGGCGTTCAATTCGGGAATAAGCTTTCAAGCCCTCGAGTTAACGTTATAGAAGTCAAATCCATCTTGGAGGAAGATCGAAGAGTCAAATCCACCAAGAAGTTCTCATATTCAAGTCAAATATCATCATATATATCACGTTTGATTCGAGATCAATCTGTCAAGCCCTCGAATTAACGTTATTGAAGTTCAAGTTTGGAGAAGAATTCATCTCCAAATTTTCAAATTCCAAATATTATATTCTTGAAGAAAAGAATCAGAGGGTTTTATAGAGATTGTAACCTATTTTGATATTTTGATTTATATAAATTAAATTTATACTATTTTCTTGTTTGATATTCGCAGACAATAAAAATTTGTGTTACAGCTCCTACAAAAAAAGTACATTCACCCCAACTTTTTTTAAAGACCTTATAAGCTCCTTATTTTTAAACATTCAAAAGACAAAATATCCTTAATAATTTTATAAGATATAATTTTATCCAAACACTAAGATCTAATATTTTATAAGCTCCTAAAACAACTTATAAGATATAGGAGCTTATAAAATGTTTTAAATAAGCTTAGCCAAACACCCCCTTTCTATTGATAGGGGTGGGCCGAATTTTAAAAAGGAAAAAAAATTAAGACTGCTAAGAAATTTTTATTAATGCCCGGTTTCAAAGAGAACGAAATGCCAAAATCACCCATTAATTATTCCTAATGTTGTTGAGTCGAGCTCAAGTAGCTTGATATTTATACACAGTTTATTTTATTTTTTTGATTAATCAAGTCGAGCTCGAGTCGACCTTTACTTCTTATCGAAAGCAAAAATGCGTTCAAGTTTACTTCATTATAGTAACAAATTGAGCTCAAACGAGCTTTTAACGATCGATCTCCGAATAATTCGGTTCATTTTTCAGCCCTATCTACTATCTAGTATCTACAAATGTCAAATATAGCATCTAATAGATTGTAGTCCGACAATTTAAAGATACGTTCTTCCTAAAAAAAAAAATTTAAAGATACGTTCTTTTGGAATGGATATAAAAGTGGAAAATGTGTCTGCGTAAATTACTTTTAAATTGACTATAATAATTTTATTTTTAATTCCTTCGTTGTCGGCATCAACTTTTTATAATATTTTATATCATTATATGTACTGATATATGGACAAGAGTCAAAGTTTTAGTGCTAATGAAAGGCGAATGATGATCAAATATGAAAAACGTTATTAATGTTGGAAAAATTGTGAAGGAAATTGCACATTTGGGGTGCGATTTTCTTGGGACCTTGATTGTCTAATGACAAAAGTAAAAGTCGATTCTTGTTCTACTCCGTGAGAACATTAAAATCGAATATTTATTTGTCCAAAATGGTGTTTGGATGAAGGAGAAATTAAAGCTTAAAGATGATGTATTGGAATTAATTTAAAAGAAAAAACCATGTGAGTTTGTCTTCTTTTAAAGGTGGGTTTGTCCCACATGGAAAACAAAGGCATTTTAGACTAGTATATATAATGCCTCCTTTTAGTAAGGTGTAAGATTATATTGCATAGAGGCTCTCTCTACACGCGCCCACAGCAGAGGGGGTGCAAATCACACGTCCGGTTCGAGCTCCAACCACCGACTTGTGTGCGAGCGCGACCTGCGTACACGAATGTCGGATCGAATCGAGCCACATAGTCTAGCCTATGTTTTGTTGATTTAATTTATTTTCGAATTTTAAATTCTGTAAATAACAAATTATTATTTTTCGAATTTAAATTCATTATATGGCTTGAAACAGGCACCAAAACAATGACATGAAAAATTTGATAATGCCATGAAAGAGTGTGGATTTAAAATAAATGAATGTGATAAATGTGTTTATGTTAAAGACACTGAAAATGGCTATGTCATTTTGTGTCTTTATGTAGACGACATGCTTATCATTGGAAGTAATGATAAAATAATTAAATCCACTAAAGATATGTTGAACTCGAGGTTTGACATGAAAGATATGGGTTTAGCTGACGTGATTCTCGGGATAAAGATTTCTAGAACTTCAAATGGACTGACACTTGATCAGTCACATTATGTGGATAAGATTCTAGAAAAGTTTAGTAAGGATGACACGTCATTAGCTAGAACTCCTATAGACACGAGTCAACATCTACCGAAGAATAGAGGTGAGGCTGTGTCTCAATTGGAATACTCACGAGTCATAGGAAGCCTGATGTACTTAATGAGTTGTACAAGACCAGACATTACTTATGCAGTAAGTAAATTGAGCAGATACACGAGTAATCCAGCACATGAACACTGGAAAGGTATAGTGAGAATACTAAGGTATTTAAGATACACTCGTGATTTTGGATTGCACTATACAAGATATCCTGTTGTTATTGAAGGATACAGCGATGCTAATTGGATATCTGATATTAAAAACTCTAAGTCTACAAGTAGATTTGTAATTTTGTATTCACTTTAGGAGGTGCAGCCATATCGTGGAAATCTTCTAAGCAGACGGTTATAGCTAGATCCACAATGGAGTCTGAATTTATAGCTTTAGACATGTGTGGAGAAGAAGTTGAATGGCTCTCAGGAACTTCTTAGAAGATATTCCAAAGTGGCCAAAACTGTGCCAAGAATTTGTATACATTGTGATAGTCAATCGATCGGCGATTGGCACGAGCAATATGTATAATGGCAAGTCTGACACATTAAATCGTAGACACAATACCATTAGACAACTACTCCCAACCTGGTGTTATCTCTATTGACTATGTGAAGTCAAAGGATAATATTTTCTTTGATTTAATTTATTTTCGAATTTTAAATTCTGTAAATAATAGATTATTATTTTTCGAATTTAAATTCATATGTAACAACCATAATAATTCCTGAATTGAAATCTGCTGTAATAGCAAAAGTTATTGTTGTGTAACAACAAATGTAATTGATGTGTAACAGCAATTTGCTTTAATTTTCAGGTCATGTATCAGCTTATAAAAAGCTGAAATTCCAGCAGTCCAAGAACCACTCTAAACATCTGCACTTTGATATTTCTCTGCATATTGTTCTTAGAATTCCTTTGGCCTCCTGCATATTTTGGTGATAATTTCCAGGCGTAAATTCAGTTCGCCGGACAGAAAGGTAGTTCGGTTTTCCCGTCTTATCCTGGGAAACAGCGTCGAATAGGGACGAATGCATTTTAAGGATAGTGTGTTAAACACACGATTCGGGCCATTGCTTTTTATCTGGTTCTGTAATTTTCAGTTTATGCAAAATTATAAGTCTTATTCTGTATTTTCCTGTTTTCGATTATAAACTGTACTGCGATATTTTTGGTAACAATTAAGGACGTCAGCGTTTCTTTTAAAGTCCTAGCAAATTCTTTGGGGTTGAAAAGTGAATTAATATGAGAAGTAAATTGAGAATTCATATATGTCT
This sequence comes from Rehmannia glutinosa, assembly GCA_016081115.2. NCBI lineage: Eukaryota > Viridiplantae > Streptophyta > Magnoliopsida > Lamiales > Orobanchaceae > Rehmannia > Rehmannia glutinosa. Next base: position 119,787 of record JABTTQ020001891.1, read on the forward strand.
CATGCCATATTAAGTATAAATTAGGAATTACGTAATATATAGTACATTTATGATTAATCTATGAAGATTTCATAAAAAAATGACTCAATTTTTATTTGTTTTTAGTTGAAATTGATGTCACCTTGAATCTCATTTCTGACATTTATCAAGATAGTAAGAACTTTTCATATAGTTTTCTAGTAGTTAAACAAAAAAAGTATTCATATTGTTGAGCTTCTTTTTTAGATGGGAGTATAATATAATTATAATCTTCAACTTCACAATTCATGGCATGTTGCTTACGATTATTTGCTTGTTGGTCAACAACTATACATTTTCAACATATTTGCAGTGGCATAATACATGCATTACAAGATCGAATCTTTTGATGTTTTATTTGGTTCCAATAAAAATAATTCAATACTTTGGAATCTTCAATAGTATTTAGATGAACATGACAATTATTCACAATCAACAAAATTTTCTATGAGTCATATTGATTATCAAGTTATCGATTATTTATTATGTTGCTATATTAATAAATGTTGACAGTTCCAAAGTTATTAATTTATAGAAATTTAATTGTAGTGGGCCTTTCATTCTTGTTTGAGTTAGGCTTAATATAAGTACTCCTTGGGTGGTAATGAAAATGTTATAAATTGTCATTATTTCAATACACGTGAACAACATTTAATTCCACTTGAATGATTCCTAACTTCAGTTAGGCCTATGGGTTTGTCTAAATTGTTTGGCTTTGGATTTATTGCCCTTTATTTATCTTATCTTATTTATTGTTGGGGGTGAATTGATTAGGTAATTTACTAATTTAGCTATAAAATAATCTGAATTCTACATATAATTTACTAATTTATGTCATTGTGACTCCATTTATCTTATTTCTTCCTATGGACTTGAAATTTATGGATTAAAAGTCATATGATGCGAAAACATGTCAAAATCAATCTTTTTTCCTTAATGAAATATGTGCTCAACTGCACAAATTTATTATGTTACTTTCATGTTCTAGGTGTTCTTTGGTCACCTAGCCATTAATATCTAGTAATATTTTAAGGAGCAAGTCTCTTGTGAGACGGTCTCACGGATCTAAATCCGTGAGACGGACTCTTAAGGGTCCGTCTTCGGAACACGAACCGCTGAAAATAAATTTAAAAATAATAATGAACCATGAAGAAACAAAAATAAACCCTAAAAACATGAACCATGAAGAATAAACCCGAACAACAAAAATAAACCCAAAAAATAAAAAATAAACCCTAAAAAATAAACCTAAAAAAAAACTAAAAATCCTAAAAACCCAAATCAATTAAAAATAAACCCAAGAAACAAAATAAACCCTAAAAAACAAATATAAACCCTAAGAAAAATAAAATCTGAAAAAAAAAAAACCTTTAAACTTTGTGTAAGGGCTCCGTCTCACGGATCTAAATTCGTGAGACCGTCTCACGCAAGTTTTTGCCTATTTTAAGTGCTTCAGATTTTTTTATATAATATATTTATACATGCATACAACAAGAATACCTACATAATTAGTATTTTTCCCTAATTAATTGGAGTTTCATCCTATTTAAAATAAGTGACGTTTTAGGGAGAAAAAACATATTAAGAATTGTGTAAAATACCCAATATACCCTTAATTAATCATATATGCTGCTTTCGAACAAAAAAAAGGCATTAGTGTTAATTGAAAAATGATACGTTTAATTGTAATTTGGGAAAAATATTTTCCACCAACCTTGAAAATGTCAAAACCTAAATTTTTTTGAAGAAGTTTTACCAAATATATGATAATAGATAAATTAGTTATTTTGTCAAAAACAAAATCTGTGCCCTGTTTATTCTGTTTATATATCTCACGCATGGAATATGACAAAAAATTGAGTGGGACAATCGCACTGTGCGAAAAAAAAATATACTTTTTAAGTTTAAAAAATAATATTTTTAACGTAAAATGCAATACCTTGTCCAGACTTACCTTTTAGTTTAAGTTAATTTATTAATTTTAAACTAAAATTGTTATTCTTTATATTAAAAGTACTTTTATTTTCCACGATACAACCGTTTTACAAAAGACATGCTCAAACAATATTTTAGAAAATACACCTAAAATAATAGAATAAAGATGAAGATGAACAACTTTTGCTAAAAGTACAATATCCCACATTTTGAACTCCTCAAACTTTCAAGATGCATGATTGTTTTGTGTTGACATAAACCCTCATGACATAAAGTGGGCACCCCCATCAAATGAGCATTAGTATTCATGCCATCATCCCTTGCAAACTAATAATCATAATTCTCTTGGCATTAAAAAGTCCCCCCATGGCATCTAATCTCAATTAAAGTTCCCAAAACATTATTAGAAAAAAAAAGACAAAAAAAAAGTTTATTCTCATTTTAGGAACTCTCAAAATCCAACTTTTTTGGATATGGAGAATCCATTGATAATCCACTTATGAAAAAAATATATACAAAAACACCACTAAAAATGTCACATATTATTGGCCAATCAAGAATTTGGCTTATTGAAAGAAAGAAAAATGCCACAAAAGAAAGAGATAATGAAAACAAAATAGTTGTTATATATCTTCCTTTTTTACATTATCTTGGACAGAAACTTATTTCAAAAATTACAACATGAAACAAAGAACTTCAAGAACATAAACCAGATACCACTACTTATCTCCCAACTCAAATTACACATACACCAAATGACATATACTGCAAAACTTTAAGGGATAATTACAAAAATCCACCTGAGGTTTGGGCTAATTACAAAAAAAAAAAACAAGAGGTTTTTGGAAATTGCCAAAAAAAAAACCTTGGGTTTGATTGTGTCTTAAATTAAGGGGATACATGTAATATTTCAATAAACGTAAGGGGAGCTTTCGAAATGTTTTTTGCATGTGAAGGGGTAAAATGTAAGACAGATCAAACCTAAAGGGCTTTTTCGTAATTAGCTCAAACCTCAGGGGTGTTTTTGTAATTATCCAAAACTTTAAGTTACAAGTTTTTCAATTGCATTGGGAAATTATGCTGACTGCATAATAAGGGGAAAAAAATAGTATGTATTAGTAATTCAGAGATTAGTTACCTAAACTGAGCCTTTTCCCAAAAAAACCCAGTGACTACTCATTCTTTTGCAATATTTAGCTTAAAGAATGAATCAAAAATAGCAAAAATTAGTGTTTTCTTCACATATTATGAAACCTTCATCCTTTTTCTGGCACCTTACCAAAAATCTCGGTCACTGAGCCACCAGCTGATCGAGCCGCAGCTGATCGAGCTGCATCTGCTCGAGCCACGCACCCAAAACCGACTGATCGACTTGTTCAGTTGAATCTTCACACTCGCCAACACGAGACGAAGATTTCTCCCTCGGATCTTGCGGAGATTCTTTGACGAGCGACTGAACCCACGACAAATCGGGTTCCTCCACCCCATTGTTGTGAAGCTCGAACGACGAGGATCTCTTGAACTTTCCATACTCATCGGTAGCCGGGGCCCACTCCGGTCTCCCGTGAGGGGTGTCCCACTTTGACCAAGTCTCTTCCAAGGAGGCAACAGCTGCGGCAGCGCTGGATCCCAGCTCGCGCGAGCTGAGGCTCCGAAACTGCTGGTGCTGCTTTTCACGTTGAGCTATCATTGTCATCCGAGCGCTCATTGGCGAAACGGGGTCCACATTGGACGGCGACATTCTCCCAGGAGACGGAAGCCCGAAAGGTGAGAATTTTGTTTTAACCGGAGATAGCATGCTCTGTTGTTGATGAAATTGATTGAGGATCGCCGATTTGTGGTTAGGCGAGAAAACAGCCGACGGCGGCAATGCTTGATTGGTGTATCTAGGAGAAGACGAGCTTTCTGCACAAAACATATCATCCAGATTTGACGGAGTTAGGGTTTTCGGACGAGCAGAAATATTCAACGAACTCGGTTGGGACATAAGGGACAGCTCATCCAAGAATTGCTGCTGCTGCTGCAAATCGGTATCTGGATACAAACACAAGTCTTCGGCAGGGAAGTCTCGAGCATTAAAAGACGAACGCAGACGACTTGACTGGAGATTGCTTCCGGGCAGATGCAAAACCGGAACATTTTGTTGGGGTGACCATCCCATGCTAGAAATGTCGTTGTTAGATGGAGACATGGGCGGCGTGTATGGAGATGGAGACATCAGAGGGACTGTCGAAGGCGAACCGGGTAAAAGTCCCATTGCTGCAGCAAAGTCCATAGCATTAGCAGCAGAGGCGCTTCGAGGAGAAGGAACAGCCGAACCAGTCGAGACATAAAGGGGTCGGAGTTCTTCTTGCGTGTGGGCGAAAAAACAAACTCTCCGATTGCAACTCGTACCATCTTTGCATAACCGAGTCCTGTATTGAGCGGGGTGTAGCCAGCATTCGAAAACCCCGTGCGCGTACTCGCACATATCCCCTCTCCGACAGGCACCCTTACGAAAATCCGGACACGGACGCAGCTGTAGTGGTACTTCCTCGGATCCCTTCGCGGCGTTTTCACCGGGTGAACAAACGGACACTCGGTCCAATCGTGCGAGTAGGCACGCGAGCACGGTCGGATCTTAAACGAAAACATTCTAAATTCATCCGTCGAATAGATGCTATTTTTAATGTCGGGCAATGACGGGTCGATAGGGTATTCCTTTTTCTCCGGCGGAGAATTTGTATTTGAAGAGCCTATCGATACTCTCAAATCGTGCTCTTCTTGAAATGGCGAGTCTGTTGTGAGCATCGTTTGGAGGGAATTTTTCGTCCCTTGTAACACTGGAGAGACGATAATGGCATCGACCGGTCGACGACCGTTGGCGTCCGTACGATCTGGATCAGCGCCAGCTGCTAAAAGTAATTTCACAACATCAACAGCATTTACCGATCCACTAGACGCCGCACAGTGAAGTGTGGTGCACCCGTCAACACCACACGATCGGTTCACGTCGACTTCGGGTAAAGAGATTATATTTTTCAGAACATCAATGCTACCATAAGTGGCAGCAACCATCAAGGGAGTCCTATGCTGTAAAACCATTTGACTCGACGAGCCTTTTCGCCGTCCATACCACAGTCCAACCTCATCAACACTAGACGGTTCGCGATCGACTTGCTTTTGAAAGCCTTCTAAATCGTTGTTGGCTGCGAGTTCGAGCAAGCTCGCGAAAGCGTCTTCCTCGGGATTTAAAATATTAACATTCATAATTACAGATCTTCCAAACTCCACCTAATCCAACTTGCAAATGTCTTAATTTGGAAATCCAGCTGGAAGAAAAATGGAACAAAACAAGAAATACTAATATTAGAAATGGGAAAGGGGATAAAACAGCAACAATAGATTGAGAAATGACAAGATTTTGATAAAATTATAAAAGCCATTGATAGACATTCATAGAAATTTATCAAGCTACCCAAAATCATCAAGACATACAATAGGAAAAAAATATTATTCTTTTTCTAAAATGAGAAAGGTAATAGATTTTATTGATTGATAACCAAACTTTCTCAGCAAAAGATAACTATAAAATGTAACTATAACAACAATATTGGCCAATTTAGAAAATTGATCAATACAAGAAGATAATCATAGATACAAGAGATTATTATTCTACTGAATTCCAAAAACAAGAAATTGTTTTAGGTAACTAAAATCATTCAAAGATTGACATAATATGAACAATTTAATCTGAAAACTGAAAAACTCTGAATAAAATATCAAGAAACGGCTCCAAGATTACAGCTACAGAGTTACACCCAAAAAAAAAGTACTCATATCATTCAATTCTTGGCCAAACCTGAAACCCCAATCTCCACACACACACACACACACACACACACACACATGAATAAAGAATAACACAGGTAATCAATAATTCTTGTATCAAACATGCCCATGAATTAAAACTCCAATACAAAACCTACTATAAAACAATCAAGATCTGAGCTATACAAGCACATGCAAAAGTAAAATACAACATAATAAATTAATCACACACAAAGAAAAAATTATTACAAGCAAAACCCAAGTAACAGTTGAACAGATAAATCTTTTATTTACCTTTTAATACCAAAACGAACAAGAAAACAGAGAGCCCACCAGCAGCAAAAGCTTCATTCTTGAATATGTATATATATACACTTCTAATTAAATGATATGTGAAACTAAAAGGGGTTTCACTTATATGGGCCAATTTGTATTTACAGATCCAGTGAGAGGAATTTAGTGAGAGTATAAAGAGGAGAACTTCTCCTTCTCTGTTTTTTTCTTCGCCATTTCCTATGTTTTTATGTTTTCTGGTAATTTCAGTACTACTTTGTCATAATTTATTAAAAAGTAAAAGTAATTAAATGCTAATGTGTTGAAATAAAGAAATTCTAAACTACTGTCTTTTGCTTTTTTGTTATTGGCAATTTTTATTCTTAAGTCAGTGGAGAAATATTATAATAAAAGAAGAAAAAAAAGGTTTTGATCACGTGTTTCCTAGTGTACTCTTTCTCCATGGAGCACTAATCAAATTATTTGGCCAGCTTTGCCCCGGCATAGTTCAACTAGCAAAAGATCTGATGTTCGTTTCGTTGTCACCTACAGATTGGAGGTTCGAATATGTATGATAACAGGTTGTAGGATGATTTCTTGTGTGGTGACTCATTCTAAAGCAGCTCAGATCCCTGGCTCGATGAGGCATATTCCGTGATTCACCTCCTCCACAAAACTCTAAGGAAGGCACAGTATAGTCCTCAGGGATAAGGTTCATCATTTTCTTATTTTTATTATTTGTCCAGCTTTATTTTCTGGGAAATAGGTTTTGGGGCAACAAATTTTCTGGGAAATAGTTGAATGAATGTTTTAGCTCAATAAACCGTGTCAATTTCCACCTAAGAAAATAATTATATTTGTTGCCTTATGATTTATGAATGTATTAATATGTTGAAAGGTACTTGTCAATTGTGACTTGTGCGACTTATTGATAATTGTGAACATTAAGTAGTAATTTAATTTGTTAGTTTCAAGTTTATTACCAACGTCAAAAATATTTAATTTGCTTTTTAAGAACAGGTTTTTTGAATCGAGCACCAATCTAAACGTTAAGAACATCCCAAAGGAGTCTTCGAATTTCAGATGGGACAATTGTCACGTGTATAAAACTTTCATATTAATTCTCAAGCATAAATTATCGGGTTTTAACATCAGAAATTTTATACACATGTGTCAATCATCTATGGGGTAAATATGTGATGAAACACAATATTTGAATATAAAATCCCATCTGTTCAATTTAAATTTAAGAGTGTCTCATGTAAAAAAAAAAAATCATCTTTATATTTAAAGAGTAATATGTTTGGCATCTTTCAACACACTCAAAATTTGTGTGGTTTACATTATCATCATTAAAATGGCAAGAAAAAAACAAACAAGATATTGAAATGTTGATTTAGTCCTCTAATTTTGGAGAATGAAAATTCCTCATCTAAATTTAAAGGTTAAAGTAAATAATTTGTTGAGGATGATTTTTAGTGAATCACTCTTCAAGATAAATAATTTTTTTCAATTAAAAGTTTATTGAGAATGCTCTAAGGAGAGCTCCAAAGATTATACACTTACCAACATCTCGATTCCCAAACGGAGGTTTTAATTTGTGGTATACACTCTCTTTATATAAATGTCATTTATTAAATTAGACGTAAATAAATAAAAATTTTAGTTCAAATTCTGAAATTACTAGTTGTAAATCTTATTTATAGTTTAATTTAAATCATGTCTATATTACCACATTTTTCTCTAAACTAGTCATTAATACCTATCCCTAAACATCGCCACGCTGTAGTGGGAGTATTTGTAAAAACTTATGCTTTTAGAAAAAAATAATTTATTATTGTAAAAGTAGAAGTGGTTGAGAATCAGAAGTTGGTAGTGTTTGAAAATATAATCAAAAGTTGAGAATGAAAAATTGTAAAAATACTTATTTATTTGTAAAATTCAAACTACAAGCATAAGCAAAATTACAACATTCATCTCTATGCTTTTATATTCTGATTAAATAATGTAGAAGCAAATGTTGGTATTTGCAAACACTAAAAAATATATTTTTCTAAGCCAAAAAAAAATAATCACTTTTTTTTAGTGGTTGCAAACTTACCCAATATACTCTCAAAACTTATATCCCTATTTCTAATCAAAACGGATAAACATTTGAGAATTTTAATTAAATTTTATTAGCACGATGCAAGATGCGGATAATTTTATATAAACACTCTAAATTTCGTGCAAAACACTACTTATGCTATTAAAATAGTGTAATTATTAAAAAGTATTCATGGGATTTCATCATTTAAAACTTACCGTGTAAAATAAGATCGTAAATTTATATTCTACTACAAATCAATATTTTAAATACTGTATCGGTGACCAAATAGGCCAAACCACCGGGAAGTTTGTTCGATAATTCGGACTTGTTCAACCGCTACTTCAACCGACTTAATTAAAATTAATTAAAAAAATTCAGTATATTGTATTAAATAATAATATATTATGTTTTCAAAATAAAAAATATATAAATAACCCACTAAAGTACTAAACTATCTAATATGACCCAAAATCCATATAATCACATAAAAATAACGTACAATAAAATCCAATTTAGAAATTTTTATTAAAATTATCAAAGAAATACAAAATGAGAAACCAATTTTTGCCGGATACTAACTAATTTTGGCCGATTCAACTGCTAAAACGATTTTTGGAAGTTCACGGGACCGGTATGGGTACCATGCATTATTTAAACATTGCTACAAATGTTGATTATGCAGATCAACAATCATATTCATCATAAAGATCAACATTGTGCTTCAATGGTAGATTTATGTGTTGTATAAGTAATTGACTCAAATTCGATCTCGCATGAGTGTGTGTGTCTCTTCCCCTATTATACTCATTGTAGGGTATCAATATCTGACCCGATACGAATCCGACCTGAAATTATCGAGAAAAACACAAATCTGACTAATGCAAAACTAACACAAAGTTATCAATTTGTCTAAAACATAGTCTCCATTTGTCAATAGAGTACTATGACACAAAACACTTACGGTGGTCCAGCAATTCATAATAAAATTACTTTTTTAACGAGTGCCCTTTTAGGAGACCGTCTGAGGAGGTGAAAAGGCCCTTAGTAAATACCGCAAAAGGAGCAGAAATGTTGACTGGTCGAACCGGTAACCATTTTAGGAGATTAAGATTAAACTGAAATGAAATGTTGCTTTGGGTTCCGCGAATCAGAGTCGCGGACTTCAGGCATAAGTCGATTCTGGTTAAACGTCGAGTCAAATCGAAAGCGAAAAAAGAAAAAAAAAATGATCCAATTAATTTTGAGAAATTAGAATAAAATACTTTGAATATATTCACTTTATTCCAGTCCAGAAAAAATATATTAATAAAGGTTATAAATAATATTCTAAAAGGATATAGTGTTTATTTTTTTTATAATAAAAGGACATATTGTTTGGATGAGAATTATTGGTCTTCTATTATTTCATAAGGGAAATTATAAGAAGTTATGGTTAAATATTTGACGCCAACTCTTAGTGGGGATATAAATGGAAGTTTTTTTAAAGAAATTACCTTTTTTTTCCAATATATAGTCCAATAGGAATTTATAAGCTTAAAAAAATAATTTGTTGAAATGTGATTATTAAATCTAATTATTGCACTTAGATTGGATTTTGTCCAAAATTTTCACGTCTATACATATGACCAATGTTCTAAAAAATGCTAGGCGCTAGTTGGCGGCAGATTGGGGTCTAGTGCCTAGGCGGGGACTAATCAGGGTTAGACGAGACTTGGGCGAGGTTAGGCGGGGCCTAATCGGAAGAATAATATAGGCGGACAAGAGGGGCCTAGCGCCTAGGTGGGAATTTTTAGAACATTGCTTAAGAGTGAATAACGAATCAAGCTACTCGATACTCAAAATCGGTCGTTAAAAGATCGTTTGAATTCGGTTCATGAACATAAAAACCAAGCTTGAACACATTTTTTCCGTTCGATAAAATATAAAACTCAGCTCGAGCTTGAGCTCGATTAATAAAAAAGAATAAATATGTGCATATATCAAACTACTCGAGCTCAAATGATGTTCGACTCGACTAAAGTTTGGTTGAACTTGATTCGATCTCGCATTTTATTCAAACAAGTTTAAACATTACCATGTTCGGCTCAACTCGATTTATTTTTTGAATTATTTGGCACGTTTTAGAAAAATATAATTTAATGGCGAAATTTAAGATTAAAAAAAAAAGTTAATTGGGTGGTGAGGTGTATTGGCTACTATATATAAACAATAATGTACACTTAGAAGTTGGAGTGATTAATAAATGTTTTATTGTCTTTTAAATTACCTACTCCATCCTACCTTTTTAGATCAGTTTTAAAGAAAAATTAATTTAGATTAAAGTCTTTTTTTAAATATAGAAAAGGGGCACTAAAGGTTAAAAATATAATAAACTCCACGTCCGGTAAGTTGACTACAATATTATATATTGTTTGAAGCTCGACCATGATTATATTGGAAACACGACACTTCTGTAAGAACGGCGTAGTTGTATCGGTACGTATTGAATAAAATATCTATTTAAAATATCTTATCTAATACTCAATGGATGTTCCATAGACATAATTGGTTTTATTGCTGATAATTTTAACATATTTTTGTGTGTTTATATGAATTATCAAGTTTTAGATTCAAGTATTTATGAAATTTTATTTTTCACGGTTGAAATGTTAATTTTTCAAATGTATTTAGTGCATCCATATTTTCTAAAATAAAATATATAAATTTATATTTTTATATATACCGTATATGTGTTCTTAAAATTTCAAAACATGACGTATTAATGTGTCGTGTTATACCTGTATTCCGTTCCCCATATCAGTGCTTCATGGATGATTATTGAGTTATACTTCAATATATTATATTCATGAAAATGAATATATCATTTGCATAGCCCATAGGTAGATGCTTCATGAATTTTAAATATTTTGACCTTGGAAGATGCTTTACAATTTGCATAAATTGTAGACAATGTTTTCTCGACAACATTTTTTAGCAGATTAAAAAATGTATAATACATATTGTACGTACCTTATAAATATTATATCGAATATTTGAATAATGAATAACATCTTATTTTATAATAAAAAAATATTTATCATCATTATCAACCATGAGATAGCATTAAAAAATGAAATCAATACTTAATTTAACTCTAACAATTTCTTAAATGACTAGCATATAGGCAACATTATATACTTTGAATAGTAACTATCAAATAACTAGGTGGTTTAGCCCACCTGGCTACCACAAGCAATTGTGAGATGGAGGTCAGGGGTTCAAATCCCTGCTCCATCAAATTGTTTGTGGGGTGGAGGTCAGAGGTTTATATCCTTGCTCCATCAAATTGCTTCCCGGGGCATATGCGAGCTGGTGAAGATTTGGTGAGAACTCATACTGAATAGCATCCGTGTGGGTTGGGGGGTCGAACATAATTGTTCTCTTTACCTGGGAGGATCTGGTTGTACGTCAGTGCGTGCACATCCCGCTGTTTACCTTGGTGGCAGCAATGAGGAGCCGAAGCTGTTGTGTCTCGAAAAGATAGTCAGCGTAAGCGCGGAAGTTCTCGAGTTATCAAAAAAAAAAAAAAAAAAAAAAAAAAGTAACTATCAAATTTTCAATAACGTTCTCAAATTTTCTTAAAAGGATAGGATGTCGGCAAATAGTAAAATAAATTTAACTATATTAAGTATATATCAATGGTAACACAATCTTAGGCTGCGATTGCCTGTCAAATCTTTTCTAAATGTTCATCTTTAAACGAAAAATTTGTTAAATATGTGATTGTTATAAAAAAATTAATATTAAAATTTTATTTATCTCTAAAATTAACTCACTTTTCTTTTTCTCTCTTACACTTACTAATACTCAATCATACTATTTATTTCTCCCTCTTATTGATATATAAAATTTCAGTAATTCCTTACTTTATCACCATTATATTATTTACTCTTAATTTTGATAACAAAATACATAATATTGTATTCATATTTCCTATTTTTTGTTCAAATTTCATTTTTATTTAAATTTCCAGCAATATATTTTACATTATTATTTCCCCAAAAAAAAGAATCCACAAATAATCAACATTCTTAAAAAATTTCCATCACATCATTACAATTATTGTTTTTCTCTATACATTCAACTCCACTTTTTTTAAAAAAATACATCACAATTTACTCAGAATATAAAAGTGGACGAAATACACGAAAGCAATCACAATTTACCACCCCTCTCTCTCTCTCTCTCTCTCTCTCTCTCTCTCTCTCTCTCTCTCTCTCTAATTAAATGGATACAATATTTGTAGCCGGATGGAATATATTTCATCGCAGTAATATTTACCTTTGTTTAAGTCCAAAAACATGAAAATAAGAATAATACACTTAATTCACTTACCCGTAGTGAACTAGCATATTTGGGAGCACGAGATAAACTTTTGAATTTAAAAGTTCATATCAATAATAATTGATGTTTGATGATTAATTTAAAATGAACTTTTGGATAATTTCATTTGGATATATCACTATTCCAAAAAGTTCATTTTAGAGAAGTTTGAATTGGATTTTTTTTTTTTGAAAAGACACTTATTAAAAAGAAAATTCTGAATGAACTTTTGTATAAATTACTAATAGAAAAAGTTCATTTAGAAAAATTAGAATTGGAGGTTTTTTGAAAATTCATTTACTAGAAAATTTATTTTTTTGAATGAGCTTTTGCATAAATAATTAAAATAATCGTGATTTGGTGTATATGAGTTATAGTTTTGTGACAATTGATGAACGAGGAATAAGAAACAAAGGGACGTCACTAACCAACCATGTGGCTTAGACTACTTGGCCACCATAAGTAATTATGGGGTAAAGTTTAGAGGTTTAAATTTCTAATTCATTAAATTATTCCTCGGGGTATATACGAGCTGGTAAAGATTTAGTGGGAACTTATAGTCATACTGAATAATATTCGCGTGGGTTTGATTCGGGAGAGATCATTATTATTAGATTGGGGATCGAACATAATTGTTTTCTTTATTGGGGAGGATCTGGTTGTACGCCAGCAGACCCCATCAGAACACTGACCAGTATGTGCACATCCCGAGATTTTCCTTGGCTTCAGCAATAAGAAGTCAGAGCTGTTGTCTTCGGACATAGTGAGACGTAAAACTGAAAATTGAGTTATATCTATATATATATATATGTATATATAAAAAAAGGACATCACTAGCCGACCTAAGTGGGCTCCGAATACGAGACACATGGCAGATAATGGTTGTCTTGGCAGCTTCAATCAACAAATATGAATTATGGGATCGTACAATAGTTATTGTAATATCAGTTTTTTTCTGGTGGCATGTGAAGAAAGCTGCTTTTACCAATGGGAAAAGAAAAAAAGTTGAGTTTGAGATGTTACATCCAGTGAAGGGATAATTACAACAGACCCCCTGAAGTTTGTGATAATTACAAAAAAATCCAAATATGCCAAGTCCGATCGATCTTAAAGCTACGAGTTCAGGTTTCAAAATTACAGAAAAAACTCAATTTTAATTTTTTTTAAATTTAAGGGGATAACTGTAACATTTTTTAAAATATCATGGGGGCTTTTGAAATATTTTTGATTATGAAAAAGAAAATGTAAGACATAATCAAATCTCAGACAGCTTATTGCAATTTTCAAAAACCTCTAGTTTTTTTTTTTTTTTTTTTTTTTGTAATTAGCGCAAACCTGAGGAATGTTTTGTAATTATCCCTCCAATGAATTGTATTATGTTTGAGCGGAAAGTATTTTATTTTTTCATTATTTGTTGATAATTGTGGATTAAGTTGAATATGCCTTAAAAGTTGATTGTTAAGTGGGTGGAATTATCCCTCCAATGAATTGTATTATGTTTGAGCGGAATTTTTTTTTTTCATTATTTGTTGATAATTGTGGATTAAGTTGAATATGCCTTTAAAGATAAAACCTAGCATCAAATATATTTATCATTTTTACTTTATTTTATTTTAAATGCATAATTTCATGAGCCCCAATTCCACTTTATACATAAGTTCACTTAAGGCACTTGATGATATGCGGTCCACTTAAGGCACTTGATGATATGCGGCCCAATTAAGAGTAAGCCCAACAAGATTGATTAAAATGCTCACCCAAAAGACCCAACCTTATGGGCCCATATGGGTTTATATGATTCTAACACATACCACTAGATCTGTCCAAATGGGTTAGCGGGACGGGCCATGACCCAGAAAAGCCCGTCAGTTGGCAGGGTGGGACGGGTCTGATGGCCCAGCCCAACTCACCGCAGGCCGCGGGATAGGCTAGCCAAAAAAGTTAAATAAATAATTTTTTTTTTGTATATTATGTATTTTAATGATTCAATTAATAAATAATTAATTCAATACAATCAAGTGCTAAAGTTCACGAGAAATTTCAAAATAAAGTTCAAGTTGTAATAAAATCTTGAATACAACATAAACAAACTTAACAAGTTAAATATAATTATTAATGATAAATATGTATTTAAAAAAATATTATATTCATTTTTATAAGAGATGAAAATAAGAAATATCAATTCTACTATTCTTCTTCTTCTTTCTTCTTATTATTTTTCTTCTCTTTTTTGATTTTTCTTTTTGTGGCGAGCTAGCCCACCGGCCCGCTGGCCCACGATGGGTTAGCTCGTTTAGGAGGCGGGCGTGAACCCTTCCCCCCTACATCAAGCCCGTTTTGACAGCTCCACATACTGCTAGAAAAGACCATCCCCAAATAGCTCGATTCATCTTCCAATTTTGTAGGTTTTCAACCTAAACACACTTACATATCATTATTTCCTACATTCAAAAAAGACTAATCATGTGTGCACGGATAGTTAATGCAATTTTAAGAAGGCCAAAAATACTTAATTTTTACTTTATTTATTTATTTACTAAAAATAACATTTTATGGATCAACAAGTGAAAGAATAACAAATAATTAAAATAAGAAATAGAGACGGACTGTTTGGGCCTTCACAAACTTATCAGGCCCATATATCTACTTGACCAATTAGAACATGGGCTCATTTGTTTTGTATTAAGATCCAACACATCACATTTAGCTTGGACAATGTCCAAACTTTTGGCCATCAAAACAGACTACCTTTCTCTGTTCTGGGTTCTATTTCTATATTTTGGATGAACTAAATGGACTAGTACAATATATTTCAACTTTTAGCCTTGATTTTTTTTTTTCCCCATTTAAATGATAGTTTCTTTTTTCAGCCCAACTTTAGGGCCCCATATTCGATTTTATTTAGTACATATCTTGATAGAGAAAGAGTAATCTCCAAGTTTGTTTGAATTTTAATAGAGTTTCAAAAATTGTGTTTGAACTTGGTTTTGATTATGAATCGAATCGAATCAAGCTTTAGTCGAGCTTTGCACGAATCGAGATTGAGTAGCTTGGTATTTATACACATATTTTATTCTTTTTTCCTAATCTAGTCGAGCTCGAACCGAGATGTACATTTTATCAAACGGAAAAATGTGTTTAAGTTTGGTTTGATATAGTTTGGTTCGTTATATTAATAAACTGAGTTCAAACAAACTTTTACCGATCGATCTCGAATCGAGTAGTTGGTTTGTTTTTCAGCCATGTAGTTGCCTATTTGGTCATCGAATCAATACAAAGTAATTATGTATAATTCAAGCTAAACAGTTCTTTTTTTTCCCCTCATGTAAGATTATATCTGAAAATTATCTTACCTATGAATTATGACGTGCTTCTTTTGTATTTTTTGCTACTCTTCTCGTCCAAGTCTTGTCAGATGAATTTAGAACAGCATTGTTTTAAATTGTTCACCAAAACCAATTCACATATTTTAATTTACCTTAGGAGTTTATGGAAAGGTGCCCCACAAGAAAGGTTAGTAGGTGAATCTTTCATGTGACTCGTTTCTGTAAATTTATGGCAATGGGCCAGACATAAATGAGCATCACGCCCAACAAGGACATAACAAATTTCCACTTGTGAGCCGGGGATTCTTACACCCCACTAGAGCTGTCAAATGGGACAGGTCAAGCCAAAAATCTGGTTCGCTATTTTTGAGACTCGAGCTCAGTCCATAAAAATATATACGAAATACACGAAATGACTAGACCGGTCGAAATTTTTGGACCCATTTAGGGCTTCTAATGACAGCGTGGTCCAGCCTTTTCACCGGGCTGGTCGGACTAGCTCATTCGCCATCTCTACACCTCACCTCTAAAATCATTGCCTTATTTTTTTATTTTTTTTAAGCAAGAAATCATTGCCTTATTTTGATAAGGAAATACTTGCAAATTTTCCCCACCCCCACAAAGAAAATAAAAAAATAAAAATTAATAAAAAAACACACACACACACAATATGTGAATTTACTTGGCAGCAAAGAATGATTTGGAATTGTTGTCGCCGTGCGTAGTCGGCGTAAACCTGAAAGCTGAATTATAAAAAAAAAAAAAAACACACACACACACACAAAGATGTAGTGACAGCTGGTGGGTCTCAACTCAACCCCCTTTTTTTCGGCTCAGTGAAAGCTGGTGGGCGCACCATTGACAAAGAGTCAAAAAGCATCAATTATATACCTTAGAATTTAGCTGCCTAAAATAGCATTTAGCAACTTGTAGGCACTATGTAGGGAAAGACTTTTTTGCTCCTTCACAAAATAAAAATAATGAAAAGACATTTTTGCTTCACTACATTGGCCCACTATTAATTAAGAGTGCCAATTTTCAAATAGTTGGTACTTGGTACATTATTAAGGGATAATTACAAAAACCTCCCTGAGGTTTGAACTAATTACAAAAAAACCGGGGATGTTTCAGAATTACAGAAAGCTCCTCAAGTTTGCTTTTGTTTTAAATGAAAGGGGGTAATTGTAACTTTTATGTAAGTACTAGGGGGTTTTTGAAATATTTTTTGTTTATGAAAGGAGAATAAAAAACAAAGTCAACTTCAAGGTTTTTTTTTTTTCCTGCAATTTTCAAATAACTCTTGGTTTTTGTAATTAGCCCGAACCTCAATGAGTTTTTTGTAATTATCCTTTATTAAAAAGATGAACTTCATTCCTGAGGACCCTAACTGTCCCGCCCCTAGTGCTACGTTGAGAAGGTGAATCGCGGGATATGCCCCCAACGAGTCAGGGTCATGAGTTGCTTTAGATTGAGTCTTCGAACCCCCACATCGCGGTTGCCATCTAAGCGAACATCACACATCACACATCACGCCCTTTATCCTTATATCAAACTAACTACGCCGCGGACTTACGACATAGTTGAATATGAAGAGAGCACCAACCACTAGGCTGGTTCTCGCTTTGGTACATTTTGTAATTAACCCCAACTGTTATACATAATATGTAGGGAAGGGCACCTCCCACTTACCATCCACTTATTTCTCATTCTGATTGGCAAGTTGTATCAAGTGTGACTTCTTTCAGAATATATTATGCTGGCTATATACTTCCCAATTGGTACATTTGCATATGAGAATTAGAATAACAAGAATAAAAAAAGATAGAAAGAACAAAGAATATGTAACTCAAAACCAGACCACTTTGGTCTTTGGTAGTTGTCCTAGATTTAGTTGCCACTTTTACATAGCCAGCTTAAGGCAGGTAAAACTATGACTGTCACATTGTCCCTAATACATATGGCTCAAAAGGGTGGTCCATTTTCCTTACTGTATTCATAAATGACAGCCATGTGCAGCATGAGGGACACAGGCACAATATTGTGGTTTATGCACATGAAACATGCATTTGTCCAATCCCATGTCATGTGTCGCGGAATTGTTCCCTTAACAATGATCATGTGGTGAGTGCAAATACTCACAAGGTGAGATACAAAAGAAGGATGCACTTTCTATTTTGGGATAATTACAAAAACTATCCTTGAGGTTTGAGTTAATTACAAAAAGACCCTTATGATTTTGAAAATTACAAAAACGAAAAAAACTTGAGGTTTGACTCTGTATTACAATTTAACCCCCTTCATAAGCAAAAACATTTCAAATACCCACTTGCATTTAAAACATAATCAAACCTCAATGGTTTTTTCTGTAATTAGGGCAGATTTTTTAGGTATCCCTACTATTTAACTTCTTTATGACATAAATCCTATTTTTAAAAAAATGACACAAACATATATAGGCATGATTTTCGCAGCTGACAAGGATATCACAGCCACACATCGTGTGGGGCTGCGAGTTCGACCGTGATGTGCGGTGACGACATTCCACAGCCACGGGTTTTCTACCACCCGACGACCGGTGGGGGCGGAAAGATGACCCAACATTGCACAGCAGACACAATCGGACTAGAAAGATCAAATAGACAACACCAACATCAGGCAAGATATGAGGTAAATACCAAAATGTGTAAGAAGATATTTCATATTTGCCACAAAGCTAAAAAGCCCTTATTCAGTCTGGCTATCATTTTAGCTATCAGCCCCAAATCTTTCAAAAGATACTAAAGTGCAAAAATGGTCAAAATAACAAAATATATTCTTCTCGTTGGTTTAAATATGGGACCAAAAGCATCTTTCCCATCAAAAAGCAAACAAACTTGAACAAAAGTAGCCAATCCATGGCAGCAATTTTTAATCAGCTACAAGATAGGATAAACTGGATAAGTAAATGGAAATACAAATGAAAAGTGAAACTTTATCATATTCTGATAGAGGGTCATCATTTTTATGTTTCCCATCACAAGAATTCGAGGGTGTTTGGCTGAACTTATAAGTTTTTCGAGGGTGTTTGAGAGCTTATACTATAAGCTGTTTAAATTTGTTTGGTAATTTTTTTAGAAAAAAATCTTATAAACTCCCAAAATAAGATGTCTGGAGCTTATAAGATGTTTTTAAAAAAGTAGGGGAACCCCAACTTATTTTCAAAATAAGATCTTATTTCAACAAACTCCTTTAATTTTGACTATTTTAATTACAAAATTGTCATTACTAACATCTTAAAAGTTACAACATCTTAGTTTATCGAAACACTTCAACAACTTATTCTTAAAATAAGATCTTACATCTTATAAGCTCTAAAAATAACTTATAAGATGTAGGAGCTTATAAGATCATTTAAATAAGCTTAGCCAAACACCCTCTTAGAGATAATTACAAAAACTACTCACGAGGTTTGAGCTAATAACAAAAGGAACCCGAGAATTTTGAAAATTACAAAAGTCCCCTTGAGGTTTGATTCTGCGTTACACTTTATCCCATTGATAAGCAAAAACATTTCAAACACCTCCATTTGTAAAAATATTTGAGTTACTCTCTTTCATTTTTTTTGGGATAATTACAAAAACACCCCTAAGGTTTGGGCTAATTAAAAAAAAACAGAATTCTTTGAAAATTACAAAAAAAACCCTTGAAGTTTGATTCCCGTCTTACATTTTTCCCCGTGATTTTTGAAAACTTCTCAAAAAACCCCTCTGACATTTGCAAAAATATTACAATTACCCCCCTTAAATTTAAGACAAAACGAAACATGAAGGTTTTTTTTGTAATTTTAAAACATGTTTGAGTTTTTTTTGTAATTAATCCAAACCTCAGAGGTGTTTTTGTAATTATCCCCTTTTTTGTAATTTTTGAAACTTCTCTGGATTTTTTTGTAATTACCCTAAACCTCAGGGTAGTTTTTGTAATTATCCCTAAGAATTTAAGAGTAGCATGGTTTTCCCATAATTAAGCTACAACGCCGCATGAATCATGAATCATCTTTGCCATTATGGGAAGTGATAGTTCACAAACTACTTCCTCACATTATCAATAAGCTCTACACTCTCAAACTTGCTAGCTACTCAGAATTTCAATTATTTTCAAATTCGGTAAACATAAAAAGAAAAAGAAAAGGGAGAAGAAATAACGTTAGTCGAACAGTTTGAATTGTTAGCTTGCAATTTCGGAACTAATAGCGCCATTTGTGGATGGTTCGGCTGCGTAAATATTTAGACCCCTTGTCCGTCCAGGGGCTCCCCCATTGATTGAAGACAAATCCAGCACGAACCTACAAGAAAAGCTCGAGTCGTAAGAAAAATTCACAAAAAATGTTACATTTATGTACTAGTTTCATGTCACGTACGTGTTTATATCCGACTTTTCTTGTTCGGGATCATTACAGTTTATCAGGATCTTCTGATCAATTTTCGAAACTGTATGCTCCAACGGCATGGGAACCAACTCTGGCACTGTATTGAGACAGAGCTCCAAAAAATCAATTTGTGTGGCACATTTTTAATACATGTGGAGCAAAGGTGGTTAATAGAATCAAAGAAATTATTCTTAGAGATAATTACAAAACACTCCTTGAGGTTCGGGCAAATTACAAAAAAAAAAATCATAGATGTTTCAACGAATATGGAGGGTTTTTGAAATGTTTTTAGTTTATGAAGGGGGGAAATGTAAAATGGAATCAAACCTCAAGGGATTTTTTGCAAATTTTTTACAAAAAGCCCCCGATCCTCGTTTTTTTTAATTATCCCTTATTTTTATGACGAAAACAAACCTGATATCTTGTTAATCTTGACGCCATTACTAAGGCCCAAAAGTTTCTGCAAGATGTTAAAAATACAAATTCATTATTATACGGAGAAATATATACAATCCCGTCGAGACGTAAGATGCATGGAAGTTTGAAATCAAGTATCAAGGAGAAAAACATCACCTTGAGATTCTCATAACACGTCTTCAAATCATCGTTAACCAAAATATGATCAAAGAGTCCAGGTGAATTTCCCTGTTCGATTTCTGCCTTAGCGTTTCTGAGCCGTTTTTGGATTTGTTCTTCTGTCTCTGTCCCCCTGTTTTGCATAATTACAAACATTTTGTCAATAAGAGGATATACAAATTACAAGGTGACAAGATTTTAGTATTTTGAATTTTAGCCCACCTCGCGCGAAGGCGTTTCTCAAGCACCTCAAATGAAGGAGGACAGATAAAGATAAAAATGGCTTCAAGAGAAGTAGCCCTCACAGATCTTGCCCCTTGAACATCAATGTCAAGGATGCATCTCTACATGAACACAAAACCGTTCTCAAGTTCACGAAAATGAAAACTCATTTTGGATGCATAAGCACTTCATCAGCTACGGATTAAAATCATAAAACAGAATGCAAAAATTAATGTTTTTCATGTTTCGTAAGACGGGCAGTTGAGGTAAATGCATTGCAGTGGAAGCCTTACGGAGTGTTTGTAAGCACTTAAAAAAAACGCGATTGTCAGCTTTTAACTGGAAAAGAAATAATGTTTAGTGTTTTCAAATGCCTGCTTCTGATTCTGCATAATTTAATTAGAATCTAAAAGGAGGGGGAGGGTGCTTTAAATTTTTTAGGGATAATTACAGAAACATCCTTGAGGTTTGGGCTAATTGCAAAAAAAAAAAAAACAGATTTCTTTGAAAATTACAAAAAACACTTTGAGGTTTGATTCCGTCTTACATTTTTCCCTGTGATTTTCAAAAATATTTCAAAAAAACCCTGACATTTACAAAAAACATATCAGCGTGAAGGGTTTTTTTGGAATTTTGAAACATCTCTCGTTTTTTTTGTAATTAATCCGAACTTCAGGGGTGTTTTTGTAATTATCCCAATTTTTTATTCTGCTTCTAATTTGACTTTTACACAAGTAAAACACTTTTACAACTTATTCACCAAAACACACTCTTTTAATTTATTCAATTTTTAGCTTCTATATAAAAAACAGTACCCACTTCTAATTATCAACTACTTTTCGTTTCCGCTACAGTAAATCACTTCCTCTAAAAACTTTTTTTGCACACACTTAGTTGATTCAAATTTAAAATTGCACCAAAATCTAAATCAGTAAACCGAAGAAACTATGTATGTACCTTCTCTCCGTCTGTAACCACCTCAACAGCTTCTACACTGGTTCCATAAAGATTTCCATGAACAGCTGCAAACTCGAGGAATTTCCCATCCTTTATATCTTTCTCCATGACACTACGCTCACTAAAATGGTAGTGAACACCGTTCTGCTCGTTGTTCCTCGGAGCACGGGTCGTGTGGCTCACTGAAAACCCGAACGTCGATGGAAACTCTTCCATCAGTTTAGAAATCAGTGTACCCTTACCGACTCCAGAAGGTCCACTAATAACAATCGGTATTTTAGCTTCGCCAACCACTGCTTTACTCCAAGCAACCACTTCCGTCCCCAATCTCGTTTTCTGCTCTCTAACAAATGCAGTATTAACCTGAAAAGCGAATTGAAAAAAGAATTGGAAGTTATGAGTATAATGTAGGGATAATTACAAAATCACCCCTGAGGTTTAGACAAATTACAAAAAAACCAGACATGTTTCAAAATTACAAAAAAACCCTTGAGGTTTGATTCCATCTTACATTTTCTCCCTTTATAAACAACGAACATTTCAAAAACCTCATGATATTTCTAGAAATATTACACTTAACCCCTTAAAATTAAGACAATCAAACTTGAGGGGGCTTTTTGTAATTTTGAAACATCTCTAGGTTTTTCTGTAATTAGCCCAAACCTCATAAGGTCTTGTGTAATTATCCCTAGAATATATTGAAATACAAAAAATGCATAAAGGATATAAAAAATGCTCATAATTATATGCTCTAAAAAACACCAACCTCCAAAAACCAAAAGCAATCATCAAAGTTGGTGTTCCCTTTAACAACCAAAATCCGATCGTCATCTACGACAATAGCCGAATGGCTCTCTGATGGCTTTGGTATTATTCCCAACACAGTGGGGTTCATCCTATGAGAATGTTAAACCAAAGTTATCACAACTTGGAACTGCACCAATATCAGGGAGAAAATTTTGAGCTAAAATTGTTACCATTCATTAGTCCATTTATCGAAAATCCGAATTCCAATCGTGCAAGCAGATTCTTTTCCCGTTGTACCAATGACATACTGAATCAAATTAAGAGGGTTAAGAAAATTCTTTTATAACCAAGAATTCTTCACCTTATGGAGGAAAATAAAAGAACACATTGAAGGAGAATATATTTCATTCAATATATTCGATCGATCATCATACTGTTTTATTGCATCCGACATCGATAGCTGTTTCACAGCCCTTAGAGTTTAAGAGAGGCCCATTTGGGAAATTGCCATGGAGATAATCTTCAAAGAAAGCTGGAGCTTCCCCCTAATCATAAAACACCCAAAAAAAAAAAATAATTAAAATTTAAGAAAACAAATCATTTTGATCTATCATCACTATTCTAAAAATCCCCGTCTAGCCCCGATTAGTCTCCATCTAACCACTAGGCCCCCCTTGTCCGCCTACGTTATTTTTCCGATCAGGGCCCCCCAGGCTCCACCTAGGCGCTAGGCCTCAATCTGCCGCCCGACTAGGGCCTAGCGCTTTTTAGAACAATGTCTATCAGAACACTTAATGAAAAAACCAACAAGAAGAGACCAGAGGTATGAGCTCACCATAATAGATACAGCGGATCCCCCAAATCAAGATTTAAATCTGTTAAAAAAGAAACATAAATTAGACAAGATATCAGAATCTAAATCTAATCCTTGGAGCTTACATTGCACAACAAATTGAACAGCAAAAAATGCATCAAAATCTGCACCTCACACACCCTCTCTCTCTCTCTCTCTCTCTCTCTCTCTCTCTCTCTCTCTCTCTCTCCCTTTTCCAGAAAAAAAAAACGAAGAATTGTGTAGTAATTGATTTATCAAACAAATCAAAGAAAAAAAAAATCTGATCTTTAACACAATAAACGTGTAAGCATTCATCATTAAACAAAAACCCGCCACATAATTAGAAAATCCTGAATAATAAAACAACATTTATAGCACATTCAGCTGCTTTTTGTACTAAGAAATCGAACACAGCATTGGTGTCACAGAAACATACGATCAACAGAAATATTAATTCCCTTGTCGCATAAATCGTCAAGAACCAAATTCTTGAAAACCCATTATGGAAAAAATAAAATAAACAAGAAAACACACCTCAATCTATATAAGGCCACCGGATCAGACTGTTAAATGAAGAAATGCCTGTTAAATTGCAATTTATGCGAATACAGGGGAGCTTAATTTTTTTTTTTTTTTTGAATTATTTGCGTAAAGGGTCAATGAGAAAAAAGAGTTTCAAAGGAAAGGAAACTTCTGAAATAAGTCAGGAAATTTGAAGAAGGCGATGAAGGTGCAAGAAATCTTGGGACTCCCATATTTGAAGCTCGAGTTATAATTAATGCTGTTGAAAGTGTGTGTTTTTGTGTGTGTGTGTGAGAGAGAGAGAGAGAGAGAGAGAGAGAGAGGGAGAGAGGTGGCTTTTTGGCCGCATTCAGTTCACCAAAACTTGAATTTGAGGACGATGTCTGGTTTTTTATTTAATTTTCAATTTTCTCGTCAAGTTGGGAAAAAATGATGGGTAGGGGTATAAACGAATCGAGTCGAGCCAAACATAGTATTATTCAAATTTATTACAATTTTAATTGAGCTTCAAAATTGTATTTGATCTTGATTTGATTATTAATCGAATCGAGTTCGAACGGACTTTAATTAGTTGAGCAGAGCATAAATCGAACTCGAGTAGCTTGATATTTTTATACATATTTTATTCTCTTTTTACTAATTGAGTTGAACTTTACATCTTATCGAATGAAAAAATATGTTCAAGTTTCGTGTGTTATGTTAACGAATCGAGCACAAACGAGCTTTTAAAGATCAATGTGAAATCGAGTATGAGTAACTTGTTTCGTTTTTCAACCATAGTCGACTAGTTCTACAAAAATCGACTAATGTAAACATTGTTAAAAAAAAATAGGCATATTTTATTTACCAAAGTATTTATGAAATTAAACTATTATTGTATTGATTGTCATGTACTTCTATTATATTTAAATTAAATATAAATTATTCAGTACATCATTCAAGTTATTTATTATTATGTTTCAAAACTAGTTTATATTAAATAATCAAGAATGTGAAGAAAAAAATTTGTGAGCACGTACAAATAAACACGTTCAACGGTTCCAAATCACCGGTTCCGGTTAGCCCAAAAGGTGGAACCAGAACCTAACCGTCTTAAAGACGATTTCAGTTAAGGTTTCGGTTTCGAACCGTCGGTTTCCAAACCGACGGTTTCCGATTTTCTATTTTTTTTTATTTTTAATATTAAATAAATTAACACAATTGATAAATTGACATAATTGATATGACAGAGAAATTTAGGAGCGAAAAGTTACTTAAATAATTAGTATATTTGTTGATTAATTACTGGATATCTTATATAGATCTTTTTTTATTCAATATAAATAAATTGAGTCGAACTAAATACATTATATTTAAGTTTATTTGATTTTTTATTGAGCTTAAAAGTTTGTGTTAAATATTCATTTAATTATTAATTGAATCAAGTTTGACCAAATTTTAATCAAATCAATAAATTGATCTCGAGTAACTTAGCATTTTGTCATATTTTATTATTAATAATTTACCACTCATATCATATTTAACGAAAAGGTTTGTTAAAATTTGATTTATTTTGTTAACGTTGTTAAATTTAAAAATTCAAACGAGCTTTTTTAGTGATTGATTTGATCAATTTATTTATTAGGCCTACTCATTCATGCGTAAAGACTAAAAAAAGTATTAGGCTGGATGACAATTTCGATTCGCTCCGCGGGTATCCTTGGCCCGCCCTGTTTGGATCGCCTCTTCCTGTAACTTGGGGCGGAATGGGGTATCACTTCCGTCTTACGGGTACCTGGCCCGCTCCGCATAGTATTTTTATTTTTTAAATATATTTTAATATATATTTTGCATATATATAGTATATATTATAATATAAGTTTTATGTATTTATATATTATATCTAATATTAATAATTTGATAATAATAAATTTTGTAAATAATACTTTATAAATATATATTTTTTATTTGTTTTATTTTATTAAATTTAAAAAGGATATAACGGGTCGTGGGGGTGGGTCGGCCCGACCCTGTCCCATTCTAGACACAGGACAGGTCTAGGTCTTGGCCGACCCACCTATTGTCATTCTACTGAGGCTGATAACCTAAAATTTCAACCGCAAGTTGGCACCATATGCCATCATTAATTAAAAATTTATTGGAATTATATAGTAACAATTGAGAAATTTCACTTAAAGTCAAACAATTAAAACATTACATCAAATTGAGTTTGGTGTGGGATTATATCATAATTATTGTTATATTGCTGGCCTACAAAGCTAAACCACTACATAGAACTCATATTTTTCTATTTATAAGTAAGTTCAATTTTATTAACTTAATTACTCTGTACTTTGGACTATCATTAGAATTTATAGTGATTTAAGTATCGGAGATACTTCTTCGATATAACCTCTTGATCCTTCTAATTGTTTGTTCATACCGCAGATCGGTTTATTACTAGAAGTGAAGCTTTCAGGAACTTGTGGAGTAATCTATACAATGTTAACCATGGTTAAGTTTTATTCGATCAATTTTAACACCATGGTTAAAATTGGAATGTAAGTTTTAAAAAATCAGTTTTATGTGCTTAATTGACAGTTTGACACTTGCACATGTTAACCATATTTTTCTTGCCGCCATAAGTCTTGGTCAAATAAATGTGGTCTCATCATGGACCAAAATGTTGACAGAATATTGCAAATACATGACTTTCGGCCATGCGAAGTGACAAATAAAATTGAAAAAGACTCAAAGAATCATAAAAATAATAATATGATTACAAAAGAAATGCATCATCTTCAAGATCTACTATGTGATTGGTACTAATTAGAAAAGCAATATTGAAAATCATTTTTTAATAAAAATGTCATCATCAAAGAATGATATTCATATGGCCTAACTATGTAATAATGTAAGCCTGCATAAAATGAGTTTTCTTTTAACAGTAGCACGGTATCATTAACTACATCAACCATATAGACGGATTATATACTCAATTGACTTTTGGGTTAACGAATTAATTGAGATGCTTAAAGTTCAATTGTGTCTTAAGTAACATGGTGAAATAGAGATGCTAACAAAACAGTACTAAAAAGTAGAACCGGCAAATGGGTTGGGCCGAGCCGGTCGAGTGCCAGCCCGCTGGGCTAAAGGAAAAAATCGAACCAGTAACACTGACTAGACGTGTCTGTTGACTGATTGTTAACTAGGCACAAGTGACTGGATGTGTCTGTCCAGTATGGAGGGATGTGTACAGAAGGTTGTGGACCTTCGAATGGTTGCAGTCTAGACCACTGGATTGCGACTATTATCAAGAGGCACAAACGGTCCAGATCGATCCGGCCCAAAGGATGCACATGTTATGAAAGAACATCTGAAATTCTATATAAATAATATTTCCTTTTCTCCTTAAAAAAAATTAAAAAAAATAAGCGACCTAATATCCTGTAGAACAAATTACAAACATTTAATATGACATCCTAAATAATTGTGCAATACATGCATTATAGAATAACTACTAATTCAGTTTTTAAAATTCAGTATACAATCTACTATTGCAGTATAATTCTACTCTCTCTATATATACGGAAAATTACAGATACTACCCTCAAGGAAGTTTAGCATAATTAAAGAAAATACATTTATCTTTCAAAATTGCAAATACTCTTTTGGTATATATTTCTATTTTATAAATTACACCTACTGAGGAGGCGTTGAAGAGGATAATTTGTATAACAAATACAAACATCAGTAGATATTTGAATTTTAAAAGATAATTAAACTCTTTTGTAATTAGACTAAACATCTCAGGGATACGTTTTGTAATTATCCTATATATATTCGGGATAATTACAAAACAAACCCGAGGTTGGGAAAATTACAAAAAAACCCAAATATATTCGGAATTACAAGAACCCCATTTAGGTTTTGATCCGTCTTACCTTTCCCCATTCAGATGCAAAAATAATTTCAAAAACTCCCCTTTACGTTTATCAAAATATTACAAATCCCTCTTAAATTTAAGACACAATCAAACTTCAAGAGTTTTTTGTAACTAGCCTAAACCTTATGGGCCTTTTTGTAATTAAACATACATATTATTGCTTAAAAGAAATAGTGTTTTTTTGGTGTTCTTCCAATGGATCTCATCAAATTGGCTGTTCCAAGAACCCTGGCTACTTTTGTACCTCTCTTGGCCTCAGCAGATGCCCTTTTTTCCTCTGCTTTTCTATGAGCTTTTGCAATATCATTCTCCATCTTTTCCAGGGCTTTTGCTCTTTTCTCCTCTATCTCCCTCTGCAAATTAATTTGTATATAGCTCAGCTAAAATGTTAGAAGGGGAAAAAAATGGAAAAACAAAAAAATCTCACTTGAGAGAGTCGCGTTTTTAATTCTACACTAAAAGAAGAAATAAATTAAAAAAAAAAATTCCATGCATTTTTCTTATTCTTTATCAAAAGCGACTTCTTTTAAGTGAAAAATTACTAAGTACACATGGACTGAAATTTATTTGGCTGAGCTTATAAGCTCTTAAAAACAGCTTATAAGATGTTTAAAAGCTTATAAGCTCTTAAAATGTGTTTAGTAATTTTTTTCCAAAAGAGCTTATAAGCTCTAAAAAAAAGCTATCAGAGAACTTATAAGCTCCTAAAAAAAAAGTACGTCCACCCTAACTTTTTTTAAAAGAGCTTATAAGCTCCTTATTTTAAACATTCAAAAAACAAAAAATATACTTATAATTTTATAAGATATAAAAACAGCTTATAAGTTCAACTATCTTATTTTATCCAAACACTCTAACAGCTTATTTTTAGAATAAGATCTAACATCTTATAAGTTCCTAAAACAGCTTATCAGATGTAGTAGCTTATAAGATGTTTTAAATAAGCTTAGCCAAACACCCTCTAAAACTTTAAATACTAAACATTTAAGATAAATTATAAAAAATATCCCCTCATATTTAGTCTAATTAAATCCAAAAAAAAAAAATCATTTATCTTTCACGAATAAGTATTTACTTTTGCGAGCTTCCCACCCTTCACTAATTCTTAAAACTGTCTGAAGAGGAAAATTTACTAATACCCCAAAAGGCATTTCAAACACCCTTTGAAATTGGTTTTGATTTCTAGATATATCAATATGTGCAATTTGTAAAATGTAAATAAATGTTAAGAGGATATTTGTAATTTGAAAGTTAATCGAGCTTTTTTAATTAGATTGGAATCATTTATAATCAACCCAAAATTTAATTAAGGATTAATTATAAATAGTACCCCTTAGATTTGGAGTAATTACAAAAAAACCCAGTAAAGTTTTAAGACTACAAACTACCCTTAATCTTTTGTTCCGTCTAACATTTTACCCTATTCATTAGTTGATCTAACGGAATTAAATAGTGTCATAAAAAAATTGACTTGAAAATCCAAAATGTTCCAACAATGTTGTTAAGATTTTCCACAAATTATTTAACATAAAAAAACCCTTCTCAAATTCTTACAAATACCCCCCTTTGATTATGAAGAAGAAATGATTTCCGCCCCTCTGGTTTTCCATAAACTATATAAAATGTCCAAAAGTTCAGGAGGGTAATTTTGTCTGTTCATTTCTTTTTTTCTCAATTTTTTTTCCTTTTTGGAATATCGTCAAGCATCATCAACTTTGCACAAATTCTATTATTTTTAATATACTCCTTCAAATTTCATGAATAATTTTGTAATTTTGAAACTTAGCTGGCCTTTTCAGAACTACCCCAAACCTTAGGGTAAGTTTTATAATTAACCCTTTAATTAGGGGTGTCAATCCCCGACCCGATATGATAACCCAACACGAACTCGACCTCATGAAGTTACTGAGAGAAATTCGAACACGACTAACACGAATCTGACACGAAGTTACCAATTTGTCTAAAACGTAGTTTTGTTTTATTTTTTACTTAACTTTTGATGTATATTGAACATAACCCGAAATCAACCTGAAACCAAACACGAAAAAAAAAAATACCTCAACCTTCTTCATCCATGAAGTAGCCTTGTCAACTTTCTCACCCTCAAAATTACTGATCGAGACATTCTCCCTCTTAAACCGATTATTAATCTTCGCCATTTTCGCATTTTGCCACGCACTAATCCTCGTTTCTGCCTCCTCTTTCTTCACACCTCGCCGCATCGATATTACTTCGCCGCCACCGCCGCCGCCGCGCAGCGGTTGCGGTGGATTTCGATCAAGCACAATGGCTAAGGGATTATAATTTTCATTATTGTGCTCTTCCCCAATCCTACCCAAGTTGTAATTCGGGCGGCCCGACGGGTTTTCGGGCCGGATCATGGAGCCCGCGAGGACGATGGCGTTGAATTCTCTGCTGATGGTGGTGAAATTATTCTCGGTGGAGGAATTAGATGAGATGGATAGAGACGATGATGATCTGTGGCCGTTGGTTGTTGGTGGGGTCAGGGGATGGACTTCTCTGATGATTGGAGATTCTTGATGATGATGATGATGATCATCTTCTTGATATATGCCTCTTTGATGATCACTCAACATTTAGTAATTATTAGCTAATTTGTTAATTCTATGAGTGTGTTTTTTGGGTTTGTGAAATAGTGGTTATTATGAGGATTTTGATGAATGAAAAAGTGGCACTAAGGTATGGTTAGAAAGCTACTTATATATACATCCGCCTAAATAGATGGTATAATCTAGCTTTCCAGATTAAGAGATATGTAGAAGTCAAAAAATCAAATCATTGTTTTTTTTAGCATCAGAGTGAATTTTTTTCGTCAGAAAGCTGAATGTAACATCGAGTAAGAAACAGTACACAAATAAATAAAATTTTAAAAATAGCTAGATAGATCTAACTAATCTGTACTATTCGGTAATGATTAATTATGCTATGAATCATCGAGTAATGATTCATCTGAATCTTCTGAACAGAAAACCACATATGATTTATGGGGACAAACAAATTAAACTGAAATGAAAGTCACATGTTGGAGACAAACAAAAACTACTTATTTGAGACAAACTTATTCATAAAAAGAGACTAAAAACATTGAAAATCACTTCTCTCGTAGAGAAGTCGGCGAGGGTTTGTTGGAGACTTGGAGATAAGCTATTAAAAACATATGATGTTTTAATCATTTGCCACAGCCACATTATGCAGTGTATATATAGTGAATTAAACACTTGTTTCACGAGGATTTAATATTTTAAGTGATATACGAAAGAAATCAAATTCCAACGAAATAATTCTAATGAAATAAAAAGCTGTTGGAATTTTCAAAATTTAAACGCAAATTCTAATGCTACCGCATACCATTGGAAAATTTCAACAGAAAGTCCAACAATAAGCAAAATCATTTGGTACTGTTGAAATATTTTTTCCATAGAAATTTTCATTGGAATTTTGTCATTCCAACGGCCATTATACCAATAGTACTTTTCCATTGGAATTTTTGACTGAGATCGATAGTTCCAATGGAAATTGGCCAAATACCAATAGATTTTTTTCGTCGGAATTCTCTTGTTTTCTTGTAGTGATAGTTAATTTCCAATCCAGATTTTCTATGTTGTAATTTGACATTTTATCTTTAATTGCACTTATTTCAGATACATACGAAGTATATTTAAATATTAATATTGTATTAAATATAGATAACAGATGAAATATACTAATTGATAAAAAAATATTAAATGTCAATTAAAGTGACAACTATTCTCACCATATATATAATGGCTCATTTACGAGGTTCTATTCTAATTTAAGTATTTGGACTTAGAGCGAAAACCATCAAGTTCTTGATCAAAATTTTGCAAATTACAGAAGCTAAGTGCACTGAATGTCAATTACCAAATAATTAAAGGAGCTGGATAGAAAATTGATAATTTTCAACTTCTGTCCTATATTTGAGTTGTCCATCTAAAGATTTTGTTAAGGAGTACACGAAATTGGGCTATTGGTTATGGATTAGTCACAATCTACACACGCGGCACAACTTAATAAACCTAAGACCTTTAATGAGTTGACGTGGCAGATATTATTGGACAATAATTAAGTTGATAAAGGACACATGTACCGATGTACGATGAATTTGAGATTAGCTAGACAATTAACTAGGTTTGCAACATGCACACGTCTCATACTGTATAATATAATTTAGTCGCCCCGGGCATAGCTCAACTAGCGTCCGTTTTGCTGGCATTCGCAACGTGAAAGTTCGAATTCGCTTGATTACAGGTTGGAGGATGATTTATTGTGTGGTGACTCAGTCTAAAGCAGCTCAGGATCATGAGGCCTAGTGCGGTCGACGGACCCAGGGGCGAATCCACTCATGGGCTCCACTGGGCTGGAGCCCAGTGCAAATTTGTGTAAAGCCCATTATTATTATTTACTCTTATGCTTATTTTAATGGTTTTATTATGATAAGCTCATCCCATAATTTTATCCCATCTGTTTTAATGTAATTAATGATATATTAACAAATCCCACTTTTTCTCCAAAAAAAAACCACTTTTCTTTATAAAAAAAAAAGAAAAAACAAAACTAAACTAACCACAATTAAAAGACAAGTCCGATTCTTTTAGTTTTTCTTGTATTACTTAGGTTATTGGAATATTGTCATATTTTGGCATAAATAAATATATTATTTTAAGTTTTATTGTATTACTATACTGTTGGCATGAATAAATTAGTAAAAAAATGCTAAAATTTAATAGAAAATTGATTTAGTTTATTGTTATGAATAAATTAATCGAAAAGTGTTTTAGATTGCGGACTGTTTGATGCTCTACATTGAACGAAATTTTATTAATAGTATAAATGTAAATTCAATTATTGATGAATTTTATGCTTTGAAGTCTCGTCGAGCACAACTTCAAAAACCACTAAAAAAATTATTATGCATAAATTTTATTGTACTAAATTTTCCTTGCTTTCTAGCCCAGCCCGTCATCGATTCCTGGATCCGCCACTGGATGGACCGCACTGGATTTCGAAATTGCCCTATTAAATTTAGGTTTGACCACACTGGAACTTGGAATGACCCTGTTAAATTTAGGTTGGACCACACTGAAAATTCAGCCTATAGAAAAAATTAAGATAAAATTTGAAAGGCCAAAAGAATTTAGCATCACCTAGCCGGCTGGCCCAATTAAGTATTGAACATATGACCTTCAAATTTGCTTTTTTTATGGAAATATATTTATGTTATGTTTCAAAATTTCTCGCTAATCGCCCAGTCGAAACATAATTTTTTTTACCGCACTGACCAAAAATCTTGGCTACGCCCCTGGTTGAGGAATATCCCGCGATTCACCTCCTCCACGAAACTATAGGGGCGTGGCAGTGGAGACTCTCAGGGTTGTGGTTCGTGTTTGGCTTCGGGTTGATTTCGGGTTATACTCAAAATATATAAAAAAATAAGTAAAATATAAAATAATTACGTTTTAGACAAATCGGTAAATCGTGTCAAATTCGTGTTAGTCGTGTTTATGTT
The DNA here is from genome assembly GCA_016081115.2 of Rehmannia glutinosa. Lineage (NCBI taxonomy): Eukaryota > Viridiplantae > Streptophyta > Magnoliopsida > Lamiales > Orobanchaceae > Rehmannia > Rehmannia glutinosa. The sequence goes on from JABTTQ020001891.1 coordinate 153,337, forward strand.
CAAGTTTATCTTAGGAACTCATGTCGGGTTCGTGTCGTATTTTTATGTCGTGTAATAAATTATCACCCCTACTCCGCCGGATACGAAAAAGGTTAAAAAGGTCATATTAATTTAAAGAAATTATCAATTAATATTTTCCCTTAATGGGTCCTCTCCCACTTGCGGGCTGCAGCTATATAATAGAACAGTTAAGAGATCCAGAAACCCAAAAAAGTCTTGGGCCAGGCGAAATTTTTATAACGAACCTAAGAAAGACGAATTGAAGCATGAGATTAATTTGCATGAATTACGGACTGAATTGAAGGAAACCTCACTCGATTGAATCGAGGGATTACAAGTGGCAAAATCAAGCTCGGTCCGCGGGCCGATCCAGTCAGCCTGAGGTTTGGTCCAAGTTGGACCGTATTTTTTAGATCCAAAAAAGTCGGCATATGTGGCCCGACCTAAATGGACCCGGCCAAGATCAGTCCGACCCAAATTTTGCAAAAACCTAATGGACTCGAACCGGGTTGGTTTGGTCCAACCCATTGACAGCTCTACTAGGGATGACAATTATGGGGTGGGTCGGGTACCCTCAAGGACGGACCCAAGGGGGGGCTGGTGGCGGCAACCGCCCCCCCTCGTCTTGCGATTGAACCCCTATAATATATTATTTAATAAATTAATATAGTATATAAAAATGTAAGCCAACATATTTTGCCCCCCCCTCCCCCAAATTTTCATGTAATTTTGTTATAAAAGCTTGTATGTTTTATTTTTATTTATATTAGATTTGATTTTTTGGAGCCAGGTCCAAGGTTTCAAGGGACCTAGAGCAATAAATAATATATATACAATCGCGGAGATAAGAGGAGGCCAACCCGGGCTCTGGCACCCCTTTTTTTTTTTTTTTTTTAAAAAAAAAAGGTATTTTTTTTTAAAAAATTAGTTAATATTTATGTGTATTTTTTAGTTTTTTTTTATCTGGCCCATTCCAATTTTAGTGTCGGCCTACCCTTAATAATTCCTAGATACACCATTATATAATGGCGTATCTAGGGATTATTACGGGGTGATCGTCTACAAGAAATTAAATGGGCCGATAAAAAATCAAATAAATATTAACTAAAAAAATTTGAAAAATTTTACCTAGTAATTTTTTTTAAAAAGAGGGGGCGGGTTGGCCCCTATCTCCGCCATTGATTGTATATATACATATATAAAAAAACCGGGGTCCTCGTAGGAGGGTTTCTCTGTCTTGTGGCACCATCTCGCGCCACCTCAAGATCGCCCGGATTTCGCCCCCAAGAACGAATTTCTGCGTCCGTCCCTGGCTACCCTGGAGACCCAGGGCCACCTCGTGCCTAGAATGAGGCGGGTGAGTCGGCCCGCCGCGGATCGCGGGGTGGGACAGATTGCTGCAAAAGTTATTATTATCAATTTATAAATGTTAGATATAATATAAGAATACATAAAAATTATATTATTATATATTATATATGCAAAATATATATTAAAAATAAAAATTTTAGGGGGGGCGGAGTAGATACCCAAACCCGCTCCATCCCATCGTAGGCGACCCAAACAAGGCGGGCCGGCTCGGGGCGGGTCGGAATCGCCATCCCATTTGAATTGTAACTTTATGCAATGACCAGACCAGTGGTTATCTTCCAAATCTAGCGAGTTTTGACGGAAAAAAAAAACATTTCTTTGAATTCGGTTATGTTAATTTAATAAAATATTTTTTTTGTTAGATCAACTTGTTCCAACTCGATTCATGTTTGACATGATTAAAATTTGAACTCGATTAATAATCAAAATAATTAGTCTTTTTTAATTTCATTAAAATTTGTCATTTACTATGATGTCTTTGTTATTCAGTTGTTATTATGAATGTGAAATGAGATATATAGCTTCACCTGTATAAGCATTGACTTAATTGGATGTTTCCTAGTTGATGACATTGTGTTCCAAGTTACTAGAATGGATTGATATCTTACTTGTCAAATATGGCATTTCTTTAGTCCAAATATATTTTATTTTCATCAAATTCAATAATTTGCTATAAGAAAAAAGATCAAATTCAATAATTTTTATAACTATGTTAAATGGAATAATGAATGTTTCTAGTAAGATGTCACTCTCAAGTCTCAATGAGAGTTAATTTACTATTAGTTTGACTTTGACCAAACCGAATAGAACTAATCTTAAAACGAATAGACTAATGACTTTTTTATTTCTCTCCACTTCATTTTTCTATTTATTAATTTAATTATGATTTTTTTAATTGACTAATGACTATGATGCCCTTCTTATTCAGTTATCATGAAAATGAAATAAGATATATAGCTTCACCTGTATAGTCATTGACTTAATTGGATGCTTCCAAGTTGATGACATTATGGTCCAAGTTACTAGAACGAAATTTTAATACCTTGTTGTGATAAACATGGGATTTTTTTTATTCTTTTCGTTATATTCAACAAATTATCTAACTATTGTAAATGAGTATTTCTTGTAACATATCACTCTTAATAAACCTTATTTTATGATTACTTTGAGTTCGATCAAACTGATTATAAAATGAACAAACTAACATGGGTTATAGGACTGCAAATGAACCAAGTTGTTTCAGAGCTACTTGGAGCTTAACTCGATAAAAATGTGTTTGAGCTTGTTTAATCGTCGTCCTTAAAATTAATGAATCAAACTCAAAACTTAACGAAATTCGATACTTTAGCTCGTGAGAAGATCATTACTAAGCACATGAGCTAGCTCTTATAATTTAAACTAATAGTTTGACTTTAATTTTAATTTTTGTAAATGTACTTATGGTTAAACAAAATTATTTGTTTGAATAAAATTATATAGATTTCAGTATATATATTATGCCCTTTAAAAATACATAATTTTATTATTTAATTGATCGAAAAATAATTTAATTTGTTGATATTTACCGAGCTCATTTATACTTGATTAATATCGAGAAATCTCATGAACTATCATTATATTCAATAAATTAAGCTCAAGCTCGACTCGTTAGCAAACGAGCCAAAATAACCTTCTAAGAAATATCCAAAAAGATTTTCTTTTCGTCCACTACACGTCCAAAAAAAAAAAACCTTAAATCACAATATATTTTCTTTTTCAACATTTCAATATGTTGTAAAAAAATAGTTAAAAAAAGAAAAAATTGAATAATTACAGAGAGGCGGGTAAGAAGAAAGTTTCAATGAAATGTCTTTGACTCCCGTGTCTCGCATGAGCTGATCTGCTCAAAAACTCTGAAACTTCTTCTTCAATTCAAATCAAAACCCTTTTTCGTTTCTTCCCTTAAATTTAAATCACCATTTCCCAGCAGCCCACATCGGGAATTCCAGTTTTTCACTGTTAGATTTGTCGCATTTTTCTTCGAAGTATTTTCATTAGCTCAGTTCATGTTTCAGAAAACACACACACAGAGACACACACACGCTTTTTTATTGGCTGAAATCGGTTGTTTTCTTGGTTATATATCTGAACCCAGAAGTTTTCCAAGGTGGGTTTTGAAGCTTGTTGAGGAGATTTAATTTTCTTAATTTTCTTGTATTTTTGTATTGTGATCTTAAGGATTGAGTTCAATTTGGCGGTTGTTGACTACTATTTTTTGTATTTAATCCAGAATCCCAATTCGCTGAAGATTTGGAAAAGCGAATAACTCTGAAAATTGAAGATTTATTGATCAGAGATAAGCTGAGACTTGATTGATCTCTGTTTGTGTTATGCTGGAATTCTGAAACCCTAAATTTGCAAAGCAGTTTTGATTTTGAAACCCTTTTTTTAATGGGTAATTGTTGTGCAGTACCACAAACTTCTGATGAGAAAAATAAGGGGAAGCATAAGGCGAACCCTTTCGGTGTTGATCACAATGATCAAGCAGTAACAAATGGTAGATATAAATCTTATGTATTGAAAAACCCAACAGGGCATCACATAGAAGAGTTTTATGAGCTGGGGCGTGAGCTCGGTCGTGGTGAATTTGGGATTACATATTTGTGTACTGATAGAACTAATGGGGAAGTGTTTGCTTGTAAGTCGATATCGAAGAAGAAGCTGAGAAATCGGGTGGATATCGAAGATGTTAGGAGAGAAGTCGAGATCATGAGGCGTTTGCCTAAGCATCCCAATGTTGTGAGCTTGAAGGATACCTATGAAGATGATAGTGCTGTACACATAGTTATGGAGTTGTGTGAGGGTGGTGAGTTGTTTGATAGGATTGTTGCTAGAGGACATTATACTGAAAGGGCTGCTGCTGCTGTGACTCGAACGATTGTTGAAGTTATTCAGGTGAGGATTTATGATTTATCTGATCGAGATTATTTTTTACGACTTTTGCTCGCATATGGTGCGTTGATTATCATGATTATTTGCAATCTAGTATTATAGGATATACATTGTTTAGTCAGTAATGCAGTGTCAGATAGATATCTACAAAAGACTTGTTAGTACAAGGATAGATGGAGCTAAATGTTTATGAAATTTTAGGCTGGTGAGCTTTTTGCTTGATAACAAATGCCTTTCAATTAAATGAATGTAGTTATTGTATCTTCATTTGGTCGTATTTATTTATTGGTAACTAAAACTTAGCAGTGGTTGTCGGCTTCTTTTGTTTTGTTCTGGAAGCAGTTTTCAGTCAAATACAAATGGTGTCCGGAGCTTTCATGGTTTGGTTGTTAGGAGAATTTGATTCGTTTTTTGAAAAATTCACTTTCATGCCAATGACATGCAAATTTGTCTTACATCAATTTAACCCGTTGTAAACTTTCTGTTGATGTTTTAGGCTTTGTTTATGCCATGTTTCATCGCTATTCATTTATAATTCCTTTTTAGGAATTTAGAAAGTCCTATTGTTTCTCAGTGTTCTGCAATTTTCTTTCCTGTATTCGTTGTGGAGATTTCTTTCAAAGCAATTGTATTTCTCTCCTGCAAGGTGTGAATTAGTTATCTTGGGCTTTCTTTTGCAGAATTGCCATGAGCATGGGGTCATCCATCGTGATCTTAAACCTGAAAATTTCTTGTTCGCGAATAATAAGGAAACAGCACCACTAAAGGCTATTGATTTTGGGCTGTCAGTTTTCTTCAAACCTGGTAATGCCTTTTACTATTCCATTCTTGCGTCCAAGTACTCATTATACGTAGGGGTGGCAAATCGTGTTATCGTGTCGTGTTTTGTGTCGACACGATAACGACACGACACGATAAGGACACACACGAACACGACACGATAAGGATCAACTCTGACACGAACACGAACACGAAAATTTTCGTGTCGACACGATAGTGACACGATAAGTCAAAAACAAAAAGAAAATAATTTATATGTTAATATACGATAACAAATTACACGGTATTACACGATAATACACGATACAAACATACAAAATATCAGGTTATCGTGTCACTAACAGGTAAACATATCATTATCGTATTCGTTTCGTGTCAGTATCGTGTTATTAATAGGTAAACGTGTCATTATCGTGTCATTATCGTGTTCGTGTCATGTCATTATCGTGTTCGTGTCCTTATCGTGTAAACACGTAAAAACACGAACACAACACGAATTTTCGTGTCCTTATCGTGTTGACACGATAAGGACACGAACACGATAAGGCTAAATACTAACCCGCTATTTTCGTATCGTTTTCGTGTCGTGCTATCGTGTCGTGTCAAAAATTGCCACCCCTAATTATACGACTGGTTTCATGGTTTATCTTTCGTTCATTACTGATTTTTAATAATTCTACAGGCGAGAGATTTGATGAGATAGTCGGAAGTCCTTACTACATGGCTCCAGAGGTGCTGAGAAGAAACTATGGTCCAGAAATAGATGTTTGGAGTGCTGGTGTGATTCTCTACATATTACTATGTGGTGCTCCACCTTTTTGGGCTGGTAAGTTTCCTTTTCCAACATATCTTCGTATAATGCCTACAACGATGTTGCCCAAGTTTACAAAATGCACTCTTAATGTCAATTTTATCCGAGGAGTGTGATGAATCACAGAAATATAGTGCGAAGTGATTTAGAGTGGTTTTGGCTTAAGCCAATATACTGAGTATCGAATGACCACTCTGTCTAAAAGGTTAATCTATTGAAGATAAGAAATTTTTGAATTATAAATATCTCTACAATGAGAATATGCAACTGAAAATCAGAAATAGAAAGATATGTTGGGACCAGATATACCGTAATTCATTCGGGTAAAGAAAAAACAGCGGGCCTACACACGAGTGCAAAAATCCATAAACTTTCTTTTCTCTCGTCGTTCTTGATTTGATTTCTATATTGTTATTACATATTCTTTACATGAACTATCATAAACTTGCAGAAACTGAACAAGGAGTTGCCCAAGCAATCATTCGTTCCATTGTGGACTTCAAGAGAGACCCTTGGCCTAAGGTTTCCGATAAAGCAAAGGATCTGGTCAAGAAGATGCTCAACCCTGACCCAAAACAGCGTCCCACTGCACAAGAAGTTCTAGGTATCTTATAGTCTATTTGATAAAGAGATATATAATTAGGAAAACTAACCCCGAGTTTTAGCCTAATTTCAAAAAATTCCAATTATCTTTCAAAATCACAAAACCCGGCTTAAGGTATTACAAACACCCCTTGAGGTTTAGCATTTGCTTAACAAATACCTTCGTCTTGAGGATGGAATTTCTAAATGGATGGTGGCATTTGTAATTTTGAAAGATAGTTGGATTTTTTTGTAATTAGACGGAGCCTCAAGGGTATTTGTTTTTGTAATTTTCCCTTTGATAAATGATAGGCATTTTTCTCCTTAAAATGCTCGATCCCTACTCCCAATTTCATTGCATAGCTGCTGGATTTTGCAGATCATCCATGGCTACAAAATGCAAAGAGTGCTCCAAATGTTTCTCTTGGTGAAACCGTGAGAGCTAGGCTCAAGCAATTTTCGATGATGAATAAGCTGAAGAAAAGAGCTCTAAGGGTAATCTCTCGCTTTTATAAAGAACGTAAACAAATTGATATTCTCACTTGCATTGGCATATATTAATTTTGTTGACCCTTGTAATGATGTACTCTAGCCGTTCTCTCCTAATGGAATTGATTTTCCTGATGTCAGGTGATCGCTGAGTGTTTGTCCGTAGAGGAAGTGGCGGGCATAAAGGAGGGATTCCAATTGATGGATACAGGCAACAAGGGAAAGATTGATATCAACGAGTTGAGAACTGGTTTACATAAGCTTGGTCATCAGATCCCTGATGCTGATCTTCTGGTTCTCATGGAAGCAGTAAGTGCCTTTTCTAACTAGAATATTATTGCTTAGGCATGAATCTTTTTTTATAGGTTTAAGACCATGTTTTAACAACCGGAACGGACCGGCCGACTCGATCTTGAACCGGTGGGTGGCCCGATCCATATAGCCTACAAAAACATTTTCTATGGTTGAACCGGTCCAAATCAGTTCTTTAGTTATTATTATTTTTTATTTTTATTTTTGTGTTTAGTGTTTATATAAATTTAATATTTGCTATTTTGTTACATTTATGTGATTATTTGGATTTTGGGCTAATATTAGATGTTTCTTTTAGTTGGTTATTTATATATATTTAATCTTTGACATCTTTTACGTAATAAATAATGTATTACAATATTATTTTATATGATATAATAAAAAAATATAATTAATTTTTATCAGACTGGTTGTCCCAGTCGGGCCAGTTGAACTGAACCGATAGCAAGTTCGATTTGTTCACCTATCCAGTTTTTAAAACAGAGGACCCCTTATCATGATCCAGCCAATTTCTAGTGGTGGTAGCTGGTTTGTAAGAAATTACCCAAATCATATTTTTTTTCCAGATCGGTGCATATTAAAGAACCATTTGTGGGCATATAGTTCTAAATTCTTTTATGGGGAAAATCACATAAAAAACCCTGAGTTCGGGCTAGTTACAAAAAAACCAGAGATTTTTTAAAATTACAAAAAACCCGTGAGGATTGATTCTGCTTACATCTTCCCCCTTCATAAGCAAAACACATTTCAAACCCCCCCATGTGAATAAATTTAAGACATAATTTAACTTGAGGGGGCTTTTTATAATTTTGAAATATCTCTAGATTTTTTTTGTAATTAGCCCAAACCTTGGGGGTGTTTTTGTAATTATCCCTTCTTTTATGCTACAAGCACTATATAGTTGTAAAATATGATGTAACGAGATTTTTTTCTTTTTTTTGCAGGGTGATGTAAACAAGGATGGATATCTCGACTGCGGGGAGTTTGTCGCAATTTCAGTACATCTAAGGAAGATGGGCACTGATGACCATCTCCGCAAAGCCTTTGAGTTTTTTGATAAAAATGAAACTGGTTATATAGAAGTTGAAGATTTGAAGGATGCCTTTGCTGATGAGGCAGACGCTATGAGTGAAGAGATTACAAATGCCATTATGCAAGATGTCGACACGGACAAGGTTAGTTATCGTATTATTTCTGTTCGAATTAATTTTCTATTTCATCTTCCGGTCTACTTTTCTCATTTTAGAGCTTGCCACAATGATCTCTAGGGGAAAGTTTTGTTGTGAATAAGCTCGCTTGTGATTGTTGAAACTAATTGGAGGTTATCTTGGGTAAATTACAAAAAATTATCTTTGAGGTTTAGCCTAATTAAAAGAAGGGATAATTACAAAAGAACCCTTGAGATTCCATCTAATTACAAGAAAACCTAGAGGAATTTGAAAATTGCAAAAAAACCTACATATTCTCCCTTCGTAAGCAAAAAAACATTTCAAAACCCCTCTTTATACTTATAGAAATATTGCAAATCATAATCATCATCATCAACTGCACCTTAGTCCCAACTATGTGGGGTCGGTGGCTTAAAGTTTATAGTGACAATTAATTGTCTAAAATTAGTTAACACTATAAATTCATGCAAAACGCGAAGTAGCAAAGTTTGACGCCATATCTCCTTCCCGTCGCAACCTTCATACGAAGGAAAAATGAGATGAAATTCCAAACCGTCATCAACATAGGTTTTTCCACTTGCATGGAAAATATCATGAGACGGCGATGAGTTGAGATAGTTTCTCTAGTCATGTCCCATTACATGATATTGTAAAATCAACATATATATACCAATAAATAGAGTTGAGGTTGTAGTTAAAGCCACTAGTAGAAAACCGAAATAACTAGTTATAATAAGCATGAAGGGGCTAAATGAAATATGGGCTTTTTATACATATGTTTCTAAAGCATTTACCTAAGTTTCCATTTCTGTAAAATGGGAGGATATGCAAAAATACCAATTGAAAGAATGGAACATGATGCATACAGAAATATTACAGATACCCCTTTAAATTTAAGACATAATCAAACCTTAAGAGTTTTTTTTTTTTTTTGTAAGTTTGAAACATTTTCTGGGTTTTTTTGTAATTAGCCCAAACCTTAGGGTCTTTTTTTGTAATTATCCCTAAAAAATCCTATTATTTTTCAAATTTACAAATACCCCCCTTAAAGTATTACAATTTACAAACACCTCATTGAGGTTTATATTGACATAACAAATACCCCATTCAATAAGGTGCAATTTATAAAATTGAAACATATATTGTAATTAGATTGGACCTCAAGGATATTTTTTGTAATTTACCGTAACTCTTCAGAAAATTGACTTGAATCTTGGAATGGGACATGAGCCCCCAAACATTCATCGACAACTATAATTACTCTTTTTAGAAACTAAATGTGCCGCCTTCTCTATTAACAAGACATTCTTTTAACATCCCTTGACCTTCACTTCTTATAATGCTATGTAAACTTCTTCGACGTCCCGAATCGTTAGTATCATTTGTACGTGATCTACATGCATAACGCCTATAATTTCTTGATCTGTTGTCCTAAAATTTGATCCTACTCGTACGTTCTTCCATGCTCAAATTTGTTTATTCGTTCTGCAGGATGGACGTATAAGTTATGAGGAGTTTGCCGCAATGATGAAAGCAGGCACAGATTGGAGAAAAGCGTCCCGGCAATACTCAAGAGAACGTTACAATAGTCTTAGCTTGAAACTGATGGAGGACGAGTCGTACAAATGAGCAATGAAGGTAAATAGCCAACTGAATTCAAAGAAGTTGCGTAACAAGAAATTATATTTTTCGGTTTATAAATCGTTTCATTTCTCTGTTTTTCGATTATATTTTACGTCACACTCTGCTTGTAAGATTCTTTCTTGGTTAGGTATAACGACGACGTATAGGTCTTTCGTGTTCATGTTATATATCCTGATTTGTATGTTCATTTTCTGCTTTGTTTGGAGGGCTCCAGAAATGTGAAGGGCTTTTTTCCTTATTTTTTCTGTTATTATAATTATTGTTTCTTTTTTGAAGGGTGTAAAATCTTTATGTAGTTGTATATATGCTGCTGCAGCCAACTGCTGTTCATATATATGAAATTTCTTCACTATTCTAGTCCTATGTGTTTTGCATTCTTGGAAATTTGGGTCCTGCAAGTTTTTGATTTGTGTAATTCTAGTCCTGTAAGTTTTAAATTGGTACAAATTGGTCTTGGAGGCTATTTCAATATTTTACTTTTTCCAAAATTGCCCGTGGTGGCAAAAATATTCAACATACCTAAGATCAAGTAGAAAATAGTATCAAAGTCTATGTTTTATATAGACTTTATGTACTTACGAGTTGAATTTATTTAACATTTATACTATATACCTGGATCAAATTCCGAGATACGAATCTACATGTATTATTTTATGTGGAAATACAAAAACATGTACAATTTTAATAAAATTTGATTATTTTGACTAATAGGACGAAAATTACTACAAGTAAAAAGTATAAATTGAAATTGTCAAATTCTAAATTTTATAGGATTAAAATTATTCTTTTTGCTGAGGGACAAATTGTCACATAAGTAAAATTACAACTTCAAAAGTCATATACTAATATTGCAGTATTCCAATAAGTACAGGACCACTCTTACAATTTTCCCTATCCTATATACATTTTAATTTCCAGCAGTAGGTCTCTTGTGAAACGTGATATTTTAGTGTAAGAATTGATATTTTTAGTGTAAAAAGTGATACTTATCTAAATAAACTTAATTTAAGTCTATTCAAACAAAGTATCACGTTTTACGGTTTCACGGTTTCGCACCATCACACACAAGTTTTTGCGAATCTTACTTATTTTTTTCACAAACAAGATAAAAAGAATGAGACAGTGAGGTTAACATCATGGTATAAACTCCACTGATTTGATGAAATTAGTTCATTTTGTCAGCTACTGTAGGACGATACATCATACATGGACTGCATTTTGAGGTAGAATTTAGGTTTGATTTTTTAGTTTTCTTTTTCTGATAAAATTTTGGTTGTATCATATCAATATATGACGGTGATCATTTTATCTCCCAGGCCCTTAATTATTTTAGGGTGATAATTGTTGACACGATATAAACCTAATACGTTATAAGTGGGTTAGGATTGAGGTTTGAAGGGTTAATTAGGTCAGAATCTGGCCGGACCCGAATACCACGAATAATAACATGTTGGGATACATTAATTTGAAAGCACACGATTAACACGTTTGATCCGATTGCATTATTATTATGTTGTGTTTTTTTTTTCTGGCAATATTTTTAATTAAGCGAATATGTTGTTAGTATAACAACAATTTTAAAAAATTATCAAAATGTATGTAAATATAGTTTTTAAATTAAAACTAACTCATACAAACCATATAAATAGATGAGTTATTTAGATTTATGAAATATACATGTCATTCTGGGTCGACCCAAGGAACATGAATAATATAGATGTTGGGTTATAGTTGATAAATTTGACACGAATAATTTAAACATGTCAGGGTTAGAGTTGTTCTAATTTGAACTAGAGGATTTTCACCGTATAGCCCTGGTGCCTTAACGGTATTATTTCACATTGCGTAGCAAGTAAGCTCAAACAACAAGAAATGTTAATTAGAGATTTAAAATCAAGAAAATACATCATCATATATGTATATTATTGGTATTACCGATTATGTTCGATGATGATCTTGGCAAAACTTCACCGTGTATTTTCAGCTCAAGCTCGTAAGTGCGTACCAAATACCTACAAAAAAGGGAGGGTCGGAGGGTTGCTCCGGCGTACCCTTTCCGACGCGCAAGTCATATATCACTTCTTAGTAAATAACATATCAAATATGTCACAAAGTATAAAAATGCATTAGCCTTAATCATACCTGGTAGATGCCTATTTATAATGCTTACCATTAGAGTTTCTGGGTTTTCTAAAAATGGTTAAGGAGAATCTGTCAGACGTTTGTTACCAAATCTTATCTAATCTGATGAGTTTAAATCATGCTCTGAAATATACCGAGCTCAGATACCAATCCCGAGCACTCTGGGCCTTAATACATCACTGGGCCTGAAAGAAGAATTCCTTATGGGCTTTGAGCTGGACCTTGACTGTCATGGACTACTCATCAGCTCGGCCAACTTTATGCCGAATCAATTATATAATTGCACATAGTGACAATTCGATCCATTGATATGTCTTTTCATTGATGTGCATGTGTGCATATATGTTTGTGGCCACATCTTTTGACCATAGATATATTAATGAACAATATAAATTGAACTCCATAATTTTTCTTCTTCTTATCTCTCTATTTTAATTTTAATTTTAATTCATATAAATATATCTATCATTATTTCGTCATTTTTTTTTTGGTTTTTGTTGGGTGGGGAATCTAAAAGGTATGATCTTTATGGGCTAGACAAGAAGTATATATGTGTAAGATTTGGGCGTGTTACAAGTGTACAAAGCTACAAAATGGTGGACCAAATTAAATAAATCATTGAAGAACTCAAAACGATCTAAGATATATGAAAATTATTAAAAATGATGAGGATGTTTTTGGAATGAAATTTATTAGAAACAAGAATTTGTGGCCACAAGCGATCTGATCAACAAAGTTACATTCGGAGTTTTTTTTTTTTCAAAATTAATGATTTTTAATTATTTTGTAGCTAAATGAATGTAAAATTCATCACATTAATTGAAAATAAAAAAAACTAGTTAAAATAGGAGTAGATGACTCGAAATTATTCAATCAAACTTAATAAATTTAGTGTTGTACAATTAAAATTCAGAACTCTCAAATACTTTCATTTTAAGACGATCAACGAAAATTTCTAGAAATTAAGCACAAAAATGTGAAGAAACCATGAAAGGAAAGGTTAAATTACTTTAGCCAACGATTTTCAATGTAAGCAATCATTTCATTGTTTTAACAACAATAACATGAATGATAATTTGTGCCGTATCCGAATTCGCGTGTCGTGCCGAGATATAATTCATATTATTTGTGTCATATTTTTCAACCCTAACTCGACATGTTCAAACTATATGTATTAGACTTCTCAACTCTAATCCGACATCTATATTAAATTTATGTTTTTTGGATCGACCCAAAATTATATGTATACTTTAACCGAGTAGGCGGGTACTATGTTAATCAAACAAGTTTTCGTGTACTAATAATCTTGATATTGAAGGCATTGACCTTTCTAAGAATTGATGAATAAAATATTTAAGAATTGACGCACATAAGATCAATAGGAAATGGAGATTTTCTTACAAAATCCCTTGTTTTAGGCGGATTAAGGTGATGAACTTTGAAATAATATGAACATCTCTTTCAAATCATGCAAGGGAAAAGGATATATATGAGCTTAGCAACTCTCACAAGTTTTAACTTGGTTATACTTTTATACTGGAGATGTCAAATGGTAGGTGCTAGCCGTCAAGATAAAGAAAAAAATCGGGTCAAGCCAAATTCTCTCAAATTTTGTTATTTTGGAGGCCCAACCCATCAACATATACATGAAAAGTTGAAAATTTGAGTAGGCCACTCAAGATTTCGAGCCTAATGGACTTAGTCAAATATATCCAGGAGTTTTTTTTGAGCTTATAATATTACAAATAGGACCAACCCTATCACGGTGACATAGTTTTGACAACTCTACTTATACCCATTACTTAACTTTTTGTAAAGAAAATTGAACAAAAATGTACTCTCCTTCTATCTTCATGCATAATTTTTAAATAAGGATACATATATATGATGTAAGTTCGAATTGTTTGGTTTTCAATTTTCACGTTATACATTTTTAGACGAATATTATTACGTACTTATATGTTTTCAAACTTTATGATTTTTACTCAATTATTCTGGAATTTAAACATTGTTGATTTTAATCTGGTCAGCTTCAATACCCGTAATTATCTCTCTTAAATATATTTATTGATCCATGTCGGAATAGCTTTAACGAAAAACACCATAATCCCAAGAGCGTTCATTTTGATTATCAAGAATCAGAGATGAATTTGAGGAATTGTACCCGAATCAATGATAAATGTATATCTAAATAATCTGAAATATGATCTTCCAAACGATCGATTCTCTCTTAAAGTTTTGTCTAAAACATATGTTGAAGGACTAAATATATAATTTTTCTCGCTTAAGAATCGTCGTTTGGGACCATAACTGGTTTTAACAATAAGTTTTCTTGATTTTCAATTTGGTCCCTCAACAAATTAAAAATTTTCTTATGGTATTTACACATTTAATTCCATGATAATCTGATATTGTTTTCATCCAACATTAAAACATTAGCAGATCATTTTAGTTAGATTATTATAAGACAACTGTGTAGATTAATTTAGCATATGTTAGTCCATACATTAGGATCTATGTATAAAATAGAGGTGTTGAAATATGTTACTTGTGAGTTGTTCCACGTTGATTAATTAGATAAATAGAGTTTTGTTTATAAGCGAAGTGAGCTACTCATTATATCACTAATTGGTTTACGACTCACTTGATGAGCTTGGACTCTCCGTCTCATATTGGGTATTACTTCATGGTGTGAGCCCTTACCACGCCCTTCCCCCCAAAAAAATTAATATGGCATCAGAGCATGCCTCATGTTCAGCCCAATATTGGTCATCGATATAATGTGATGGAGCATGGAGAATCATATGATGATGATTAATGAATTGATGAAGAACTCATAAGTGATGGGCATGTCAAAATATGTGACTTACAAGTTGTCTCACATTGATTATCTAGAGGAAAATGACATTGTTCATAAGCCAAAAGAGCTACTTCTTCTATCACCAAGTGGTTTTAGGATGAAACCTCACTTGATGGGGTTCCATCATGGAGAATCATATGATGATGATTAATAAATTGATGAAGAACTCATAAGTGATGGACATGTCAAAATATGTGACTTACAAGTTGTCTCACATTGATTATCTAGAGGAAAATGACATTGTTCATAAGCCAAAAGAGCTACTTCTTCTACCACTTGTAGGATGAAACCTCACTTGATGGGGTCTCTCTCTCTCTCTCTCTCTCTCTCTCTCTCTCTCTCTCTCTCTCTCTCTCTCTCTCTCTATGTGTATATATATATATATATATATCAAATTGGGTACCCTTTATGTGTGGGTCATACTGAGGCCCCCCAAATGTAGTAAGATGTGTCAAATGGGATGGTCGGGTTAGGGTTAGTCCACCGGGTCAAGGAGAAAAACTCGCGAGCCAAAATTCTATCAGGATGCCATTTTTGGAGTTCAACCAGATCCATACTTTAAAAATAGATATAGAATGTAGAGTCGACAATTATGGCTCATCTCGATGGGCCAACTCAATAAGCCAACATATGTGGCTGTAGGCTTCATTTTTAGCGTGCCTGGAAAGGACGGAGCCTACTTGGACCCGACCCAAATGCTCCCGTAAGCCCGAATGGCTCAATAAAAATACACTTAATGGATAGGGCCACAAGAAACGTGGTCCGATGAATTCTTCACCTAACTAACCCGACTCAATTTTTTCACTTGACCTAATGAGCTAAGATCGGTTGGCGGACCGATCCATTGATAACTCTAGTCGAATGTAGTGGGCCCTATCGAGCCCACCCCCGTATTTTCGGCCTAGATTTTGCGGTTCAATCCAATCTTTTCATCGGCTTGTTGGGGCGGGCTCATCGGACGAGCTGATTTTGACAGCTTTAATTATAAACACATTGATTTAATCCGGATAGGATCTTCTATTCCAAAACCGTATTTCATCTCCTATTCCAACTGTGTGGATAATTGACATGTGTATTACACTTACCATGTTTATTTTCAAGCATAAATCAAGCATAAATTGTGGGGTTCTAATATGGTAAGTGTAATACACGTGTCAATCATCCACACGGTTAGAATAGAAGATGAAACACAATTTTGAAATAGAAGATCACATCCGGATTTAATCCATATCAAGCAATTCCTCGTATAAAAAATGACGTAGTAAATGGATTAGTAATACTAAAAATGGGTCCCGCAGACAAAATATTCACTATTAGCTGATGAAGACCACACGTGTTCCCCAATTAGAGGACATAATTTTGCTAGATTCTTAATGGAGGATATGCTGTGATAATTTTATGCCGTGTTAGACCTTTTTCTATTCCTTTAATAGTTTTTCTTTTTAAATTATCTTAATTAATAATATTTTAAAATGCACGATAAGGTCACAATGCTTCGAGATATTACTACGTCCAGCATATTATTAAATATAAATAAGACAAGAAGTCTCAAATATTCGAGATATTACTACGTCCAGCATTCTTTTATTACATCGAGTGCCCATAAATAAATTAGAAAAATTATATTGCACAAAAAATAAAAAAAATGTATTAATTGTCTAAACACTGATGCTGCGGACAATAGATTATTAAATATATATATATATTTATTTTATATGATGAATTTAATTAGAACTCAACTACTAATAACATGTGATCAACCTTTTTTTTACAAGAACTAGCATTACATCGATAGAAATAAAAATAAATATGTTAAAAACCATAAAAAAATAAAGTATGAAAAAGATTCATAACATCTAAGTTAATAACAAAAATCGTGCGGCTTAAAGTTTACAATTTTAAAAAATTTGTAATGACTAGAATACTCATAATTCCAGATATGCTACCTGTTGAAGGCCATGCATAATTTGATTTGTTATCTATGTAGGATCAAAAACTTGTTCGTCTGAATTTGCACAAGGAAAACACCACACCAAGACGATGATAAATCAAACGCCGCACCTGACGGCGAAATCACAAACAAAAAAACTAACAAATAATCCGTCTAGGTGCAATGTTTTTTCTTGTGTAGACGATTCAGACAAACAAATTTTCAATTCGGTGGACAGAGATAACAAATCAGATTATGGTCTTCAATAAATTGCATATCTGGAATCATGGTATTCTAGACACTATAGAATTTTAAAAAATTGTATATATGATTTAAGTTGATTTTTGTTATTAACCTAAATGCTATGAATCTTTTCTCAATTTCTTCGTTTATGGTTTTTAATATATTTGGTTGGCAAAAACTTATATAAGACTGTCTTACGGGTCTTATTTACCCGACCCGCCTCATACCCGCCCAAACCCAGTTTTTTTTTAGTTTTCTTTTTCATTTTTTTCCAGTTTTTTTTTTCTTTTTACTAGGGTTTATTTCCAATCTTTTTTATGCTTTCGTTTTCTCTACTTCTTCTTTTCCCCTTCTTCTTCTTCTTCTTCTTCTTCTTCTTTTGTTATTTTCGCTTTTTTTTTTCTCTCTATTTCTCGATTTGCTTTGTGTTATTGTCGTTCTTTTTTTTAGTTTTTTCTCGTTTTCATTGATCTGAAGTGTATTTTGTCGCTCGTAGTCGAAGTATCTTCTCGATTCCACCATTGAAGTTTGAAGGTTTGTACATTAGTTTGATAATTTCTGGAAAAGAAATTACAAATACGTATGTAATATGCTATGGCAATTAATTCATTGAAGTGGAATAATTATTTTTCTCAATTGGAATAATTTGTAGATTTGTGTGGCGAATTTTTTTGATTAAACTGCATTTTTGTTAGATTTGTTGTTAGATGGTGATTGAAATTATGAACATTGTTGTTAGAAATACTTCAATACATACATTGTTGTTATAGTACAAATATGTGAATACTAATGCTTGAAAGTATCAGAAATTTCCATAAAAGTATCATAACCTGCCTTAATATCAATTTTATGTCACTGTATTTCGACACTGAATATATATTTATATGACTACGTGTATTTCAACATTAAACTTTTTGTTAAACTATATTTCATTTGTTTTATTGTTAGATGGTGATTTGAATTGTTAGATTTATTAATATGTGTGTTTAAGAATTTTGACTTAAAGGTATCGGAAATTGCCTCAAAAGTATCGTAATTTGCCTTCAAAGTATCTGTTTTTTCATATTTGTAGATGATACGACAAAAGCGGTTAGTGTACGGAGAGACAGGGGGAATGAGCAACCGAAAAAAGGCAATCGTAGTGGAAAAAACTTTGGAAACAATTGATGTAAAAAGGAAAGTCCGGGTGAAGAAGATAGCACAGGCGTAATTTGGAAAAGATGACTACCTTTAAGAGTGATTTTTGTTGATAAACTCGTTGTCATTTGAGATTATTTTATCATTGTATATTATTGAAGTTCATGTATTGATACAAAGTCAATTGAAAGCGTAGTTTAACATTAGAGTTATTGCATTACTAGTTACACACCAAAAGTACTCATTTGGATTAAAAGTATCATTTTTAATGCTAAAAGTATCAAAAATTGCGTAAAAAGTATCATCTTACAAAATAAAGGTTGCATTGTGAAGTGATTTTTGTTGATAAAGTATTGCAATTTGGTATTCTTTTTATCATTTATATGTGTGTTGAAGTTTCTGTATTGATACTAAGTCATTCGAACGTAGTATTCATTTGGATTAAAAGTATCATTTTTAATGCTGAGAAGTATCAGTAATTACGTAAAAAGTATCACTTTCTTATATTATAGTATTGTGCATATTCAACATGTAATATGTATCATTGTGCATCTTAAAAGTATAATGTTTAAAAAAATATTACTTTTGATGTTTATAATATAATTAAAATGTAAAATTATCAGAAGAGATCTAAAAGTATCATATTTATTGCTCAAAAGCATCACTTGCGAGATTTGTGGCTTTGTTAGAGGAGATTTAGACATAAAAAGAGAGATAAAGAGGAGATCTATTAGAGGGGATCGCAAAATAGGAGGGGAGAAAGAGAGATCTTCTCAAAAGATATCACAACTGGCGAGACTTATGGCTTTAATGGAGGAGATTTGAGGATAAAAAAGAGAGAGATAAAAGTATTTTATTGGAGAAGACCACTAAATAAGAGGAGAGCGAAAGTGCGAAAGTGCTATGTTGATAAGATCTCATAGTTGGCAGCAGTATCGGTACCCAGATCCGGATAGTAGGATCCGTCTTATCCTGATCCGTATGACGGTCCTACATGAGTCCTTCTCTATTTGTTTATGTCATCTATCAATGTATTCTTAGTTTGAACTAAATAATAAAATTATTTTTATTATAAAAAAACTAAAATAGAAAATAAAATGTCAAATTAAAACGGAACGATGAAATAAATCACCATAAGAACTTGGAATTTAAATATAGTAATCCACTCAAAATATTAAATATTTAGAGCGCGAGTCACTATAACCACCACGATATATAATAAGCTGCAATATTTTTAATACCACTTAAGTTACATTCGAATATTATTTTGTTTATTGATGAAACTTAAATAGTGGTGTCTTTATTGGTAATTATTAAAAGGAAAAAGGACTGGTGAAGGGCGGTTTGGATCATAGCTCCGACATTTGGCTCTTTTGATATGAAATGATTAAAACTTTATGCGGTTTGGTGTTTTTCACTCGTCTTGCTTCAAAGATGCTCTCGATATTGGAGAAAGATTATATGAATTAATTTGGACCAATAGAGTGAAACTTTGTTTTTATCTTCTACAAAGATAATAATAATATAGGGATAATTACAAAAACACCTCAAAGGTTTGGGCTAGTTACAAAAAAATCCAGAGATGTTTCAAAATTGCAATAAGCCTCATCAGGTTTGATTATGTCTTAAATTTAAGGGTAATTGTAATATTTCTACAAATATCAATGGGTTTTTTGAGATGTTTTTTTACTGAAGGAGAAAGATGTAAGGAAAATCAAACCTTAAAAGTTTTTTTTAGTAATTTTTAAAAATCTTTGGGTTTTTTTTTTAATAATTAGCCCAAACCCAGCGGTGTTTTTGTAACTATCCCTAATAATATATCAACTCCCATCCGGACATTTAGTCTTTCTATAGTAATTTTTATTCAATCAATTAATTTCATTCAACAACAGAACCTTGAACTAATTATAACGATCAAATTTTCGCTTTAGATATGAGTATATAATCAAATTTTACGACTTTATGGTTCTTTCTTAGTGTTGTACCTGGTTCGACGTGTATTGATCCATAGAAGCTTGCAATGGACTATATGCCCTCTAAGTGAGGGTTGCCCAAGCTGATTCTGCAAGCCGACATGATCAAAATACAAGGCAAACAACAATGGACGAAGACGAACATTAGAGACACCAACCTGATCGTGGACCACCTTGCTATAGACCTGCCAGACTTTTTATTAGGAAGATTTGAGATTGCCGACCTGCTCAAGGTGGCCGCTATGGCTGTGAATTCCGACCATGGTCGGCGGGGTTGCCCTTCAGAGATAACCTAAATGCTTAATAATGTTACTACAGATGCGGCTTCCCTATCGGGTCACAGTCACTTCGTTACCTGACATTATGTCCCCTATTTTCGAATGTCGGTTGGCTTAGTTTGCAACCAATGATTATGCCTTATTGGCTTACTCTACTTATATTATATGCACATAAGATAAAGTGGAATTCTTATGCTATAAATACCGTTATTTAATATAATGAAAAGGTTCATCAACTTTGTAATTTAAACATTTGAGAGCTGGCTGATTTGATTTATAAATAAAAATATATAATCCGACCAACCAAGTTGATCGATTAAGGAATTTTTATATGTTCTTGTTCTATTTGTTTTATTTACTTTCATATGTAGTGTTAACTCATAACCCATTTTCTTATTCATGAAACTATCATTGTTAAACCATGATATTAATTACTTGCATTTTAGTTTGATGATAACTAAATCATGAATAAGGAAATGGGTTATGAGTTTGATCAAGTGAGACCATGTTTCTAGGTGAGACACAATTGACTAATCTCAATCATCCTCCACTATTAATTAATGGGTATGATTTAATGGATAAAAAATATATTAAAATATTAATTTAATCAATATAAGGGTAGTAGGGTAAAATAACATAACAAATTAGTTACAAAAATGGAATCAAATCTCTTTCTCTCTCATACATCTCCAAATTTCCCCAATCTCACGTCTCTCTCTCTCTCTCTCTCTCATTCCTCCATTAACGCAAATAAAAAAAATTGTGAAGAACTCGAAAATTACAGTTCATGAAAATTACAGAGAATAAACAAGAAAAATCGGTGCAATACAGAGAAATAACGAACAGTGAGTTCGAAACTAAATATGCAACCAAACTCAACTAAATATGCATTATCTGAAAACTATCTATGCAGCGTAAAAAAACTAATATGTAGTACAATATATCCAACTATGCAAGACATCATAAACTATGCAACAAAATCAACTAACTATGTATTATCTAGAAACTATCTATGCATTGTGGAATAACTAAATATGTAGTACATTATGTAACATCCCATTTTTATAATTTCCAAAAGCAACATCCCATTTTCATGACTAAATATACATTATATTGAACATATTTATGCAGTCTAGTATAACTACATATGCAGTACGTTATATTCAATTATGTCTTGTTTTTAGTAAAACAGTGCCAACAAAATAACTAAATATGCATTATTTGATGTCTAATTATGCAGAGAAGAACCCTAACTATCTTTCAGAAAAATAAAAATATTTGGAAAAAAGCAGTTCCTTAAAATTCGCCACAAAAATCTAGCTTCCATTTATTTATAAAATTATTGGGACCACTAATTTGAATTACAAAATTACAATCTTACCCTTAAAATCAATGAAAATTAGAAAATAATTAAAAAAACTGAATTAATCGCATCACTTTATTTTTTAAAATTAATGGGTAAGATAAGTCCACACTGTCTCACCTAGAGATAATAGTTTTATTTGAACCAAATCCTATATATATACATATATTCTTTCTCAAAAAAAAAAATATATATATATACATATATTAAAAAATCAGCATAGGAAGTAACATTGCAATTAGAAATAAATGCGTCGATGCATCTTGGAAACAAGTCCAAAAGGAAAAGGTAAACATCACACAATAATACAAATATCTTGTTCGAATTGGACGAGAATTTTGACACAATGATTTCTTATATTAAGATTGCATAAGATACTTACAAGTGTGCAATAATCTTTCGGTGACCTAAAAACCCGTGTCGGATTTGATTTAATTATCCCAATGATTAAAATACAATCATTGATTTATAGTGTATGACTAGAAGAAAACAACGACGTTTGAAAACGCTTAAAGAAAGAAAATGACCTAACTCATACTATGTATAATGACATTATTGTATATATCTTTGACAAAATAATTCACATTATGTATAAACAAATTATTTTGTCTTTGATAAAGAACTTACTCGACACTTCCAGTCGTTTCTTATACAAGCAATTTATCAAATTGAACCTAATTAAGTAAACACAATCCATTTTAATTCAGGTTGATAACCGAACAGAGCTAGCAAAAGATGGGTCCATGAGAAACCATTTGTAGGACAATGGTCATTTCATCCTAACTGAGTAGGATCTCTCCGGGTTACGACCGAATAGTCTAGTCAACCGAGATGATCGGAAACTTGGAAACAGAGCTTGACAAGATGCCAAGATGGGGCGGAAACGTCTACGACGATCGAGATGAAATTTTAGTGACAAACACATGCGTTAGCTGTCAAGACAATGTTGAAACAACACAATAAATAACAAATTAATGATGTCAACCATGCAAGACCAAAAAATGACAAGTATCCAACTATCAATATGTGGATCTAATGATTGCTACCCCACTAATTGAACTAGTATAAGTAGATTTCATTTACGGTTAGAAAATGACTTTTGGCAGACTCAATAAATGCTCTGTAATTAATACACTTTACTGACAATCGACTAGAGTTCCAGCTCAGCCATTTTCAATAAAAGCATATTAGTTTCAGTTTTTCATATAGTCCCAGTTCTTTTACTATTTTATTTCAATTCTAATCACATTAAACGTGTCCTTGACCGAAACGAAAACCAACAATTTAAAGTAACAATTAGTTTTTTGGAATTAGGGCTGAAATATCTATAATCAAAAATCTCTTCTTCCTTTTTGCAATTTTATGTTTTGTCAATAACCTAAATAGTACAATTTTGTTTTGGAATATTGTGTTTGGAATAGTGGGGCCCATGATGACTTGGAGGTTTCTGAAAAATGGAGAAGTGCTTCACGTAACTATTTGGCGTGCTGTGCTGGCAGTACCTGACATGGAAAATGTACACGTTGACATAAATATGGATTATTTATTAGTTAAAATTCAAACCCACTTTGATAATTATATGTATTGTGGTAATTTAATGTCATTATAAGGCAATTTCAAGTTCAAGTTCATGTTTCAAAATGGGTCCTACTATCAATTTTTTTAATATAAATTTATTGTTATTTTTGTATATATTTTTAATAAAATCATTAATAAAGTAATATATATAATTGATTTATTTTTCATAATTATAGTAGAATAATAAAAAATATTAGAATAATAAAATTTAATTGAAAAGATCATTTTTACAATTTTAATTAAAAAACTATCTACAAAAATGGGTCACAACATAAAGTTCAAATAATTAAAAAAAGCTATTAAGTTGAAACAATGCTTACAGTTTTGTTCAAACAAAAAATGCTTACAGTTGTTTTATTTAAAAAAGAACAAAAAGAAAAAAAAAATAGATACAATGCAAGAAACGGTCAAAACACAATTAAAAATATTTACAAGATTGCCATTCAATATAAAAAATAAATACAAAAAGAAAAAAAAAACCAAAAGAAAAGTTGAACTTGGTTCAATATATTGAACTTTTTTATGAACCTAAATTTATGAACCCTTCACAATGGTGTGTAAAAAAGTTCAAGTTCAAAATATTGAACTTGAACCATCCATTGTGGAGGCCACTTTATCATGATTAGTAAGTTTATTTACATGTGGTGCCAAATTTAGCAATCTAATTAATTCTGTTGTTGTTAACAAAAGAAGGGCAGTTTAATTAATATATATAGCCAAAGGAATTTCAACTTTGGAGAATCAAAGCATCAAATTAAAGATTATTTAATTTGGGCATTATAATTACATTTATCCTCAAGAATCTAGAATTAATATTTTCTGTATAAAAGAATTACACGTTTTATTCTTTTATATTTTGATAAAAAAAATATATAAAAGAATAAACGTAGAAACATAAAGTGATAATACATAAATATTATTGTCTCCAATGATAGAGCCATTTTTTTTTAAAAAAAAAAACCCGATATAATCCGATCATAGCCGAACTTGGGTTCGGATCAGCCTGTGTTCACAATCATGTATCGACAGAGTGTACTAATGAGACACGTGATTGTCAACTAAGTTGCATACTTTTTGTTGTTCACCTATCATAAGACAATTTCATATTTGCTCACACAACCTACAAATTATTTATAAAACTGACTTAAATATTGAAGGATTTAGCTGAGTCTACTCCAACAAACCTAATGTGCATTCGTGTTTTAAGTTTTACCGAAACGAATTATCTCAATTCGACACGAGAACCAATCCATCGATAAAGTGTACTAATGAGACGTGATTGTCAACTAGATTACATACTTTGATGTTCACTTATCATAAGATAATTTTTATATTTGCTCACACAACCTACTAGTTATTTATAAAACTTACTTAAGTATTGAAGGATTTAGTTGAGCCTACTCCAACGAACTAATGTGCATTAGTGTTTTAAATTTTAGAATTGTCTCAATTCGACACGAAAACCAATCTGAATTTAAACATATTTATTTCAATCCAAAATCACTATACATCAATGACTTTGGTTTTTTATAAAATGTTTGGAGTGAAGAAACCCAAAATCACGATACATCATTCCTAAAATTGTCTGGGGAGTAAAGATACTATGGTAGAGATTTTTTTTTTTTTTTGAGTAACTATGGTAGAGATTTAGTTTATGATAAGTGTGCACATTTTCATTAAGTATATTTAACAATTGATCTTTAAGGAAAGGACGAAAAATCCTTCAATTCCCAATAAAAATTTATGGGATAAAATATGGATGCATTTCCAAGTCCAATTTTCAATTTTTGGAAAGTAAGGTTATGCATGGAATTGTTTTCAAATCCAATTTTCCAATTTCTAACTATTCCAAAAACTGAACTTATGTTTGTTTAAGAAATTCTCAATAGAAATAAAGTCATTTTCAGTTTTCAATTTTTTTTTATGGAAAGATTCTTTTGAAAATACAACCAAGCAACTTTTCAACACAATCACGCAAATCTATGTGAAAATACACTACAATTACGCAAAACGATGTCAAAAATACACTACAATCACGCAAAACGATGTCAAAAATTCACTACAATCATGCAAATCTATGTCAAAAATACTATAATCAAACATATTTTCATTTCTAAACAGAATCAGACAACAAACCAAACATATTCTCAATTCTCACACGAAAACCAGTAAAGTTTGAAAATTCATTTTCCAACACTAGAAACTAGAAATTGGGCTTGGAAACACATCCATACATCCCCTAAATTTTCAAACATTATGTGTTTTCGAGTGAGAATTTGAGAATATATTTGGTTTGTTGTCTGAATTTTATGTTTGCAAATTTAAATAATGTATGTTTGTTTATAGTTTTAGAAGTGTATTTTTGATATAGATTTGCTTGATTATAGTGAAAACTTGTTTTGTTATAGTTTTTGAAAGGCAAAATTATTTTTTTAGTCCTCTAAGTGGACATACTTAGAGATTTTGGTCCTATTTTCTTTTGGACTTTGAATTTAGTCCTTTAAGTGGACAAAATTCAGATTTTTGGTCTTATTCATTTCTTAACAATGAGTCAAAGTAACTTTGTTAGCCTTATTTGGAATATCCTTTTTCAAAAAATTAATATTTCAATTATAATGGATGATATGGATGCTTATTTGACAATATACTTGGCAAAAATGGAGGAAAAAATAAGAACAAATCCAACTTGGTATTATAATTAAATTGAAACTTAAATAAAATAAAAAAATATAATTATATAATACATTTAAATTATCTCTTAAACTTAAAAAACATAAATAATGCAATAAAATTCAAAATATTTTAATTAGATAAATACATTTGAAATTCCATAATAAAAAATGGATTTTACATCATTAGTTTAAATTACTTCTTATTTTTTTAACAAAATAAATAATTTAAAAAATTATATTTATAAATAACTTTCGGTCTAAATAAATCAACATGTAAAATATTTTATAAAATATTTTCGTACAAAATATAAAGTATTCGGTAATCATTGCACAAATAATTAGTGCATTTTCGCACAAGTATATTTTTGTTATATTTGTGCAGTGAATACTAAATATTTTATATTTTGTGATACAACTAACTTTTAAAAAATCTACTAAATATTTTAAATTATTTTAAAAAATAAGTAGTAATTTAATTTAATGATGTAAAATCTAATTTTTATTATCGAATTTCATATATTAATCTTGTTAAAATATTTGAATTTTATTGCATGATTTAAGTTTTTAAAATTTAAGAGATAATTTAAGTATATTATATAATTATATTATTTTTATTTAATTTAAATTTTAATTTAATTATAATACCAAATTGGATTTGTTCTTATTTTTCCCTCTATTTTTATAAAGTGTATTGCTAAATAAGCATCCATATCATCCATTATAATTGAAAATATAATTTTTTGAAAAAATATATTCCAAATAAGATTAACAGGTCACTTTGACCTGTTGCAGTAGGTAATAGGATCAAAAATCTGAATTTTAGCCACTTAAAGGACTAAATCCAAAGTTGAGAAAAAACAATAGGACCAAATCTCCAAACACGTCTACTTAAAGGACTAAAAAAATAATTTTGCCATTTTTGAAGTGTGTATTCACATAAATTTTTGCGTAAATATGTTGAATAATTGTTCATTTGTTTGATTGTGTTTCCAAAGAATATTTTCCATAAAAATGTGAAAACATGAAATGACTTCATTTCTATTGAAAATTTTCCTAAACAAACATAAACCCAAGATACATCAGACCAAGCTTGAGCAAGACAAATCGAAAGTTTTAAAGACCAAGCTAAGCGACTCCTCAAGTCCTCAACTACTTCATTTGTCATTCACTTATGTACTCCCTCAAAAGCTATGAAGACTATGAAAATTGTGGATTGAGGATCCTGGGGCGACATTTCACAAGATACATCAGACCATTAAGATGATACTCGATCACGTGCAAAAATAACGAATGACAATATCACTCGAAAATCTTTGAGACATAAACGCCGTTCACTTAAATTGCATTTTTAAGTTATTTTTGTTTTTTTCCGAAATTTTACATTTTTTTCTTTGCTATCTGATCGGCTTGTGATTAGGACTTTTTCTTATATTTTTATATATTTCTGTTTATTTTAAAAAATATATATAAACCCAATTTCTGGAATGGTTGAAAAATGTAAAATGGTTGTTGGAAATACAACCATACATTTATGTCATTGTTTTGTAGTGATAATATTCCATGTATAACTCAAGATGTCAAAAGAAAAATCAAACAGTTCAATCATCAAAAGTTACACGGTTTTATGTCATTGTTTTGTAGTGAAAATGATTAAATTTATAATTTTATTATGATTGCTGCACATTCAGAAAACGCCACCATCTATAACAAAATACAAACCACTTATATTTGTAATTTAATTAATAAAGCTAAATCAAATCAAATTTACACTGAAAAAAATAAAAAAAACAGACTCATAAATGTAAATGATTGATCCCTTATTTCTCAATCAAATTCATAATCTTCGGTTTCATTATTTTATTTCGAATTGTATCATTCAAAAGTACCATCAATATATACCAAATGAATATTAATTATGTCTTTAATACATTTAATATACAATAATAATAATATTTTACATTTAAAATGAAATATAAATTAAAATGAAAAGATTTGTGTTGCCTACACTCTGGTTCTTATCATATTTGATTTCCTTTCATATGAAGTTCTTTTATTTTTATTTTTTTTTGAGGGTCCATATGAAGTTAAACATACACCGCTAAGGATTTTGGTAGCAAAACAAATAATCACTTCCTTCTTCCTTTTACAACTTTTGTCGTCATTCCTTCTTCCTTTTACAAATAATTCTTGACACGACATCATAACACGATATAAAAATAATAGGTTAGTGTTTAGCCTTATCGTGTTCGTATTCTTATCATATCGACAAGATAAGGACACGAAAACTTCTTGTCGTATTCGTATAAACACAATAAAAAATAACATATAGAAATAATTTGTTAATCTGTTATTGACACGACGATATACGTGTACTTGTTATTGACATGATAATAATACAATAATGACACGTTAATCTGTAAGAGCAACTACAATGGACATGTTTTTGGTTGAGTTTTTGGTGAAAAAACGTATCATGGAAAAAATCCACCATTATGGCACATATTTTGGGGTTTGTGGGGATGATCCGGTTTGTACCAAAGTACCAGCTGATAGGCTCCAAAAGCTGCAAAAAGTAAAAAAAAATGTGGGCCTCCCTTGTCATGTGAGATAGTGGGATGTTGAATTGATATTTTTTTTATTCAATATTAATTAAAAAAATATATTAAGAAGTAGCCGTTCATGATTTACTCCAAACAAAATGGGGAATTGTGAAAAAACATTGTAATCCATCTTTTTTAAATTTATGACATTTCAATAATGTTTTTTTCAAATTATTATATCGAGAATAAATATTAATTAGATATTTATTAAATATTAAATTAGTAATTAAAATTATTATTTTTGAATATATAAATTAAACATATTAATTAAATAATTGTCACAAAAATATAAGATGTCAAATGAAGTGAAAAAAAGATAAATAATATGTGAATTGGATAGTGGATCGAACCCATTAAAAAGTTGTGGAATATATTTAACCATTGTGGAGAAAGGTTTGCAAGAGCATCAATAGTGGTAAATACCACAAATCCACTTTTTTGTGGATCTCACACTGCCATATCACTGCCACATCAAAAGCAAAAAAACTTCATTCTTTTCTCCACAATCAAAAAACCTCCCAACAACTTTTTTATAGGTCCTACATCCAAATTACATCTCATTAAAACATCCCCAGGTGGCTTAGCCCACCTAGCCCACCCCCCCGAACCAGGTGACTTAGCTTACCTGGCCACCACAAGCAATTGTGGGGTGGAGGTCAGGGGTTCAAATCCTGCTCCATCAAATTGTTTGTGGGGTGGAGGTCGGGGTTCATATCCTCGCTCCATCAAATGCTCCCGGGGCATATGCGGATTAGTGAAGATTTGGTGGGAACTCATCTTGAATAAGATCAGTGTGAGTTCGATTCGGGAGAGATCGTTATTAGTAGATTGGGGCCGAACATAATTGTTCTCTTTACAGGAGGATCGGTTGTGCGTCGCGTTGACCCGTCGTAACACGCGCCAATGCGTGCACATCCCACGTTTCTTGGCGACAACAATGAGGGCGGAGTTATTGTCGCCGGCGTAGTCGGGCGTAAGCGCAGGAAGTGGAGTTATCAAAAAAAAAATGAAAAATAAAACATCCCCAACCACCTTTGAATAGCTCCCATCATAAATTTATATTTTTATTATTTAATATCTATATATGTATATAGATTATTGTATTTAAAATTAATATAAAAACGAAATAATATTATTTTCTGTGCAAAAAAGTTAATATTATTTATGTGTTAAGTTTAATATTCATTATTTAATATACATTAGTGTGGACTTTGTTCGTCTAATTGCAATTTTTTTAGATAGATAGATATATTTATATATGTTAATTAATTTTTTGAAGATAAATAAAAAAATAAATAAGATAAAAGAAAGCAATTAACGGCTACAAACCAAGAAGAAAAAAAAAAGAGGAAAAAATTGACCAAATAGGAAACAAAAGAAAAAACAAGGACCACCAATAAAAGAGAGATGATGTCCCATAATGTGGGTGGGGTCATGTGCATCAGCTTTTGTTTTTTATTTATAATTATTATATTGAAAAAACATGGGTTCTTACCTACAAACCCTAAGGTCTTGTTTGTTTATGTTTCCAATGATCTATTTCCAGTTTTCAACTACACATAAAATTAGAATCATGTTTGTTCATAAAATTTTCAATGGAAATCATCATTTTTATTTTCTATTTTTCACATAAAACAACATCTCAAACCTATAATTTTTATTCTCAAACCTATACACTACCCTACATCACTCATCATTACTTATCAATCACTATTCTCATATTTTAACCCAATTATATACGTGAGATCCACCATTATCAACTTTATCTAATTAAAATATTACTATTTTTAAATTATAACTATTTAATGGGACCCACCAACTTAATCTTACAAATATAATATTATATATTCAAATTAAAATATTGAAGTGGACTCCACCACTACCAACTTTTCAATTATTATATACATAAAATAATATTTCAAAACTACTCAAACCAAACACAATCTTATTTCCAACCCTACATAAAACATATTTCAATTTATTCATCCAAACACAATCCCAATTTCCACACGAAAACCAATAAATTCTCAAAATTCTATTTTCAACTCCAGAAACTGGAAATGGACCATGGAAACATAAACAAACAGACCCAGTTTTTATAAAAAGCTCAAACCTCCTCCTCAAAATGGGATGTGTTTTTTTTCATAGCTTTTTTTTTTATATCTAAAAAAGCTCTCCAAAAAAGCTCCCCAAAAAAGCTCCACTAGTGATGCTCTAAAATGTGATCTATGCATGTATTTCCAAGTCCAATTTTCAATTTCTAGTATTGGAAAATAAATTTTCAAACTTTATTGGTTTTCGTGTAAAAATTGAGAATATGTTTGGTTTGTTGTCTGAATTTCTGTTTAGAAATGACAATATGTTTGGTTATAGTATTTTTGACATTGATTTGCGTGATTGTAGTGTATTTTTGACATCGTTGTGCGTGATTTTAGTTATTTTCACACAGATTTGCGTGATTTTGGTGAAAACTTGTTTGGTTGTATTTTCAAAAAAATCTTTCCATAAAAAAATGAAAATTGAAAATGATTTTATTTCTATTGAGAATTTCTTAAACAAACATAAATTCATTTTCTGGAATAGTTGGAAATTGGAAAATTGGATTTGGAAACAATTTCATACATAACCTTAAGTTTTTTTACTTTTGATGTGGCAGATGACATGACACTCTGAAAATTATGGAAAAATCTTTGAGGGATTTTTCCACTGGAGATGTCCTTAGTGATACGATAACCTGATATCTTGTATGTTTGTATCGTGTATTGTCGTGTAAATTGCTATCTTTTGTCAAATCAGGTTGTGTCGTAACAGCACGAAAAATTTCGTGTTCGACTCATTGGCGGAGGGAGGGGGGGCCAACCTGGGCCCTGCGCCCCCCCCCCTCCAATTTTTTTTTAAAAAAATAATTTTTACTTAGGAAATTTTTGGAAAAAAAAATAGTTATAATTTTTATGATTTTTTGTTAGTTTTTTTATTCGGTCCACCCTATGTACGTGTATCAATCCACCCTCATATAACTCCTGGCTACGCCATTCTGTTTGTGCATGTGCATATCTTGTCGTTTCGCGTCCATGTTTAATCTTATTGTATTATGTTGTTATCGTATCGACACGAAACACGACACAATTACTGAATTATACGATTTGTCACTCGTACTCAAAATAACAGATATCTACTGTAGGGAGACATTAAACATCGAGCAACTTCAGCTTTACGTGTCAGCTTTCCATTTGCCTTATCAAAAAAGTGTTCGACGTTTAACGACGAGCTTGATATATAAAGCCACAGGTGGTTTCGTCTACAAATTCGTACCCCATTGTTAAACACTCAGCTTAAACTCGCCCTTCACTTTCTTCTCACTCACGTGAAGTCGCGTTCCTCTGGATTGCGCTTCTGTTGAGCTGTGAACTTCCACATTTTCTCTCTCTATACATACTTACACACATACGTACAATATCTGCTATCCTTTGGGAGAATTGAGCTTTTCTGAAGCGGCAAAGGTAAAATCCTGGTGTTTATATGAATGGTGTTATTTTGTTTTTCTTTCTAGAATTTTGTAGATTATGTTGATGCAGGAAAATTTCTCGATCTTTTAGAATATAATGCTCGGATTTTTAGTAGATTTTGAATTTTTGAGGTTTGTAGTGGGCGATTTCTGGAATTTTAGTAGTTTTCTTCGATGATCCTTTTAGTTTTTTTTTTTTTACATTAGAAAATGATTGTACGTCATCAAGCATTTGTTTTGCCTGCCTTACGAGAGAGTATGGTTGTACGTCTAGCTAATTGTGTTGTACCTTCGAGTCCATCGAAGAATTCGAAGCTCTCTGGAGGTGATTTTCGGGTGTTGTTGCGTTAATGAAGATTATCTACAGAGATTTTTGTTTTTTTTTTTTTTAATTTTTTTTATTTGGAAGATGAAAAATCACAGTGAATGTTCATTCTGAACGGCGGTGGTTGTACTTTCAGCTTCTGTTTTGGTACCTTCGATTTCACCGTTTGGTCCTGCGTCGAACTTCGAGAAGAAGAAGTTGAAGTCCTTAAGAGGTCCTCGACGGTGACGTACTAGTTTACTGAGTTTTTTCTGTGGCGACGGATGTCGTCCTCAAAGTTTCTAAAATTACAATTAGCTCCCATGAAATAATTTGTTTTTTCTATTTAGTCCTTCTTCTCTAGACCATTCTGGTGATAGTCCTGAGTTTGAATTGTTTTATAATTATACCGTCAGATTTTTTGTATCTTCAATTGAAGGGTTTCTGCTATAATCGTCGTAACTTGATTTCCGAATCTGTCCGGCAACACAATTAAAATTTAACAATTTTGTCTTTTTTTTTTTTTTCCCTACAGATTTATTTTCACTATGGCAGCATTTATTTTCACTATGCAGCATTTATTTTCACTATGCAGCATTTATTTTAGGGATAATTGCAAAACCCCCCTTAGGTTTGGGTTAATTACAAAAGAAGCAAAAGGTTTTTGAAAATTACAAAAATCCTCGTGAGGGTGTAAGTCTAAATTTCAATAAATGTCAGTGTGTTTTTGAATTTTTTTTTGATTATAAACAGAGAAATGTAAGACGGAATTAAATCTAAGGGGTTTTTGTAATTTTAAAAAAAAATTGGGTTATTTTATAATTACCCCAAACCTCAAGTTTTTTTTTTTTTTTTGTAATTATCCATTTATTTTATTTTTGATCATTTTTTGGTAGCTTATTTGCAAGTTTAAGGCCTTTTCTTTATTTTTCTTTTTCTGTCTCCCTAGAGAAAAAATAAAGTGTTGAAAAAGAGGGTATCAGATATGGACAGCCAAAAGACAAATTTTGATGAAGCTATCCCTAAAAGTTGAAAAAATGTATCTATGGTGGATCTTGGGATCTTGATGGATTGGTTCAAAGATGCTCACTTTTTCAATTATACCCGTGTTCAAGCTTTTGATTCAAAGTTTTTATCTGTTTTGTAAACACTACTTTTTCACACAGGTCTTCTTATTTTGATGTGTCCTGCCTAAAACTTGAAAATCCCATTTAAGTTCTGAATAAATTTGGCCGTGGATATAAGTATAATCAACTAATAAGTTTACAAGTAATTTTTCGTTATTGCCGAAACAAAATACATGCTTATTCATTCTTGATTATGACATGGGACTTAATCACCGGATCCGTGGAAGCATCTATTCAGGGGTATGAACTAATCGAGTAGAATTGAACATAGTTTTGTTCAAGTCTGTTTGAATTTTGATCGAGCTTCAAAAGTTGTGTTTGAATTGGGTTTGATTATTAATCGAATCGTCTTTTAATCGCCGAACACGAATCGAGCTCGAGTATTTAAATATTTTTACACATTTTCTTGTTCTTTTAATAGCCAAGTCGAGCTCCAGCCGAGTTTTACATTTTAACGAATGGAAAAATGTGTTAAGTTTTGTTTGTTATGTCAACAAACCGAGTTCAAATACACTTTTAACAATCGATCTCGAGTCGAGTATTTAAAATCGATCTCGAGTTGAGTATTAAGTAGTTTGATTCGATTTTCAGCCCTTTCTTATTCAGTTCTTTTTATGAATTTGAGAAGTTCTTTAGTCTCACCTACTCGAAGATTGCAAGTGATCTAGATTCTGATCCATGTTTTTCATTCTCTTGTAATGCAGTAAATTCTCAAACATTTACAGAACGTGAAAAGATGACGTTGACGCCAAAGATCTGTGTGAATGAGGGGAACCTTGTGGTTCATGGGAAAACTATACTCACCGGAGTGCCTGATAACATTGTGCTTACCCCAGGATCAGGCGTCGGCCTAATGGCAGGTGCATTCATCGGTGCCACAGCTTCGCATAGCAAAAGCCTACACGTCTTCCCAGTTGGTGTCCTAGAGTAAGAGTTTTCGACTATTCTCAAATTATCATCTATTTTCTGAAATTGATTCCGTAATCCATATAGAACATGTGATTTTTTTTAATGTGATTAGTTATTGATTAACGTGTTAAGATTAGTTCATTGAATTTGATTATATTTGGAGATAGTTATTGGACATTGTTATTAGAGATAATTACATAAAAGACCCTAAGGTTTGAGCTAATTAAAAAAAAAAACAGATATTTTTAGAACGTTACTAAATAAAACCCTTGATGTTTGATTTTGTCTTACATTTTCAGGGGTAACTGTAATATTTCTTTACATGTCAAGGGATTTTTAAATGTTTGTTTGCTTATGAAGGAGGAAAATGTTAGAGATCAAACCTCAAGAGGAATTTTGTAATTTTCAAAAATCCTTTTTCTTTTTTGTAGTTAGTCCAAATTTCATGTTTTTTTTTCCTTCTAATTATCCCTTATTATTGGCATAGTAAGGTACTTTTGGATGAGTTTTCAAAACCAGCAGAAGGAACTAGCCGGATATTAGGACAATTTGAATGGAAATTATGTTTAGGATGTCTTTTACCCCAATTTGTTTTATTGATTTTGTTCATATTGACATTTTCTTGAAATTTTGGAATAATTTTTTTTTCCAAACATAATTTGAATGATTTTGTATGCTAAATTTTGTGAAAAGGGATGTCCGATTCATGTGCTTATTCCGTTTCAAGCTCTGGTGGATGACTCAGAGAATGGGAACCTGTGGGAAGGACATTCCTTTGGAAACACAGTTCATGCTTGTGGAGAGTAAAGATACGAGTGAAGGCGAGCATGAAGATATTCCAACTATCTACACCGTTTTCTTGCCTCTTCTTGAAGGGCAGTTTCGTGCTGTTCTTCAGGGCAACGAGAAGAATGAGCTCGAGATTTGCCTTGAGAGTGGTAAGTAATTTGCAGCAAATGAAATCAATTACCCCCACATATTAGATGCATGTATTATTGAAAGGGATAATTACAAAAACTACCTAAACCCCAAGGTTTTTGAAAATCACAAAAAAACCCTCAAGAGGTTTGATTCTCTATCACATTTTACCCCTTTCATAAGCAAAAACATTTCAAACATTCCCTTCCATTTGTAAAAATATTACAATTACGCCCTTACGTTCAACACAAAATCAAACCTCAAGGAGTTAGTTGTAATTTTCAAACATCTTTGGGTTTTTTTGTAATCAACCCAAACCTCAAGGGTGGTTTTTGTAATTATCCCTTAATGAAATTTATAGTGTTTAGTAAAAGAAGATTACAGATAATTACAAAAACTACCCTTAAGGTGGGC
The DNA here is from genome assembly GCA_016081115.2 of Rehmannia glutinosa. Lineage (NCBI taxonomy): Eukaryota > Viridiplantae > Streptophyta > Magnoliopsida > Lamiales > Orobanchaceae > Rehmannia > Rehmannia glutinosa. Next base: position 189,379 of record JABTTQ020001891.1, read on the forward strand.
CTAATTACAAAAAATCTAATTATCTTTCAAAAATTGCAAATACCCAAGGCAATGAAAAAACGACCTTAAGGTTTATATTTACTTAACAAATACCTGAGGGTGTAACTTGTAAAATAAAACCAAATATGAAGGAGGTATTTAAAATTTTTAAAGATAGCTGTGTTTTTTTTTTTTTTTTTGTAATTAGGCTAATCTCAAGGATATTTTTTGTAATTAACCCACACAATTATGAAAGAGTATGAAGGAACTGTCGAACTGATATGACATTGTTTTCTTGTGGTGTCAATTGGTTGCAGGAGACAATGCTGTCGAAACCAATCAGGGAAATTACCTTGTTTACATGCATGCTGGGACTAATCCTTTTGAAGTGATCAACCAGGCTGTCAAGTAAGTACTTGTTACCACTGTTTGAACCTTCACACTATCCCTTTAGCAAATGTGACTGGTTGTGATTTGAATTAGTGCACTTTTAGTTCTTCTGACTGATATACAAAAATCATTTCTTTGACAGAGCTGTTGAAAAACACTTGCAGACATTTCAGCACCGAGAGAAGAAGAAGGTGAGAATATGTCGTGTTGATTAAATTTTTAAACAGGGATAATTACAACCCCCGGGTTTGGACTAATTACAAAAAAACAGAGGTTTTGGAAAATTACAAAAAACCTCTTGAGGTTTAATTTTTTCTTAAATTCTGTAATATTTCTATAAATGTCAGGGGAATTTTTGAAATATTTTTTGCTTATGAAGGGGAAACCTTTAGGTATTTTTTGTAATTTGTAAAAATCCGTGTTTTTTTGTAATTAGCCCAAACTTGGGGATTTTTTTTGGTAATTATTCTTATGAAAATATTCCAACTTATGCTTATATGTAACATTTTGGACTGTGTAGTTGCCCTCATTCATCGACTGGTTTGGGTGGTGCACATGGGATGCTTTTTACACTGATGTCACGGCTGAGGGTGTTGAAGAAGGACTTAAGAGGTAGATTCTGGTTTATTTTTTAATTTCAAGGTTCTAAAGTAGGATTCAAGCTAAATGGGGAATCAAGTTGCTAAATTGAATTATCGACTCTTGCAGCTTGTCTGAGGGAGGCACACCTCCGCGTTTTCTGATCATAGACGACGGCTGGCAGCAAATCGGAAGTGAGGTCAAGGAAGACCCGAATTGTGTTGTACAAGAAGGAGCTCAGTAAGTGTCCTTTTTACAGTATAGTAAATCTAGTAAAGAAGTTATTTGGACCACCTGGCAGTTAAATGATGTAAATAAGAATGGATTTTACTGTTGATGCTGTCTGGTGTTCATTCTGTTGTAACTTAAGAAGATGAATTAAGTTTTGTCATATATTTTGTTTCATTAGAAGCACTGGCCACTTAATGGCCTGTTTGGTTTCCAGTTGTATAGTAATGTTTTTACATATTTCATTGGTAGTTTCTCTTGAGTTACTTATCGACGTGTTTTTATGTTTCCCATTTGTAGGTTTGCAAACAGGCTAACAGGAATAAAAGAGAACGCAAAGTTCCAGAAGAACGACAAAACCAATGAACAGGAATCAGGCCTGAAACAAGTCGTGAGAAAAGCCAAACAACAGAACAATGTCAAGTAAGATCTCCAGCTTGACCCTTTTTGTTCAAAATTGTGGTTTAGCTTGTGTGTCAATATCCCCTGTCGAGTGCAATTTGTAAAATAAAAATAAATATTAAGAGGGTATTTGTAATTTGAAAGATTGTTGGTTTATTGTAATTAGACTAAACCGCAAGGGCATTTTTTGTAATTAACTCATAAACCAATATACTCGACTTCCTTACCACCTTGTCGAAATACTTTTCACCGTATATGTAATAACATGCTATGTGTTTGTTATCCTATACGCTTCAGGTACGTCTACGTATGGCATGCCCTAGCCGGTTACTGGGGTGGGGTCCATCCATCGGGTCCCGGTATGGAACATTACGACACTTCTTTGGCATATCCCGTGCAGTCTCCAGGCGTTCTCGGCAACCAACCAGACATCGTTATGGATAGCCTTGCCGTCCACGGCTTGGGCCTTGTTCACCCTAAAAAGGTCTTCAATTTCTACAATGAGCTTCACGCCTACTTGGCATCGTGTGGAGTAGACGGAGTCAAAGTTGACGTGCAGAACATCATCGAGACTCTCGGTGCTGGCCACGGCGGTAGAGTTTCTCTCACTCGTAGCTATCACCAAGCCCTTGAAGCCTCCATCTCTCGGAACTTTCCGGATAATGGATGCATTGCTTGCATGTGTCATAATACGGACGGGATCTATAGTGCCAAGCAGACAGCTATCGTTAGAGCTTCGGACGATTTCTACCCCCGTGACCCTGCTTCGCACACCATCCACATTTCTTCGGTAGCTTACAATACCGTATTTTTGGGAGAATTTATGCAGCCCGATTGGGATATGTTCCACGTGAGTATTTCTTACATATTTAATTGAGGAACGTTGCGATTTCATGTTAAGACGAAGTATATTGTTAACTCTATGTTATGTGTTTGCTGACTCCTGCATTTGTTTTATAGAGCCTGCACCCAGCTGCCGAGTACCATGCTGCAGCTCGAGCTGTTGGAGGATGTGCAATTTATGTTAGGTAACCTCACTTACACTTTAAATTTCAATTTTAGTCTAATTACAAAAAAGTCCAGTTATCTTTTAAAATTACAAACACAACTCCTTAAGATTTTAAAAATACTCCATTGAGGGTTGTGTTTGTTTTACAACTACCCATGAATAGGTGCAATTTGTAAACTACAATATATGTCCAGGGTTGTGACTTTGAAAGATAACTGGATTTTTTTGTAATTAGATTAAACTTAGTATTTATTATTAGGAATAATTACAAAAACACACCTGAGGTTTAGTCTAATTATAAAATACTCCAGTTATCTTTCAAAATTACAAAAAGAAACCCTTGAAGTCCATATTTACCTAACAAATACCCACTCTTGAGGGATGATTTGAGGGGTGATTTGTAAGATAGAAACAAATGTCAGGGGTGTATTTGTAATTTTGAAAAATAACTGAAATTTTTGTAATTAGGCTGAATCTCAGGGGTGGTGTTGTAATTAATAATTATCCTTAAATTTCTCCCTGATGCCTCTGGTTTAATTTGATCTGATAAATTTCTTGCTGTCTATTCAGTGACAAGCCTGGTAACCACAACTTTGAGCTTCTGAAGAAGTTGGTTCTCCCTGATGGATCGATTCTTAGAGCACAATTGCCCGGACGACCCACACTGGACTGTCTCTTTGTCGATCCAGCCAGAGATGGGACGAGGTTTGACACATCATCATCCTCCCTTAATACCTTTATCCTCCGAATCATCTATCACGAAATGAACTTACTAAAGTTCATATCTTGCAGCTTGCTTAAAATCTGGAATGTGAACAAGTGTTCGGGAATGGTTGGTGTCTTCAACTGCCAGGGCGCTGGGTGGTGCAAGGTGGCTAAGAAGACGCGCATTCATGACGCATCCCCCGGCACTCTCACTAGCTCTGTTCAAGCCACTGATGTTGATAGTATAGCTCAAATTGCGGGACCGGACTGGACCGGAGATACTGTTGTCTATGCCTATAGATCGGGAGAGCTTGTTCGGTTGCCGAAAGGGGCTTCATTACCGGTGACGCTTAAGGTTCTTGAATATGAACTCTTCCACTTTTGCCCCGTGAAGGTGAGCTTCCTACGAGCAACGGTTTTTTTTCTTGCTTTGGGTTAATTTACAAAACTACCCTTGAGAATTATCCATATTACAAAAAACTCAATTATCTTTCAAAATTATAAATACCCCCTTACAGTATTACCAACACATTGAGACTTGTAGTTACTTAACAAATACCCTTGTGGAGGGTGCAATTTGTAAAATAGAAACAAATATCAAAGAGGTAATTATAATTTGGGATAATTACATAAACTACTCCCGAGGTTTGAGCTAATACCAAAAAAACCGGAGATTTTTTAGAATTACAAAAATCCCCTTGAGATTTGATTTTGTGTTACAGCCAAATCACTTTGCCCCTTCCTTCATAAGCAAAAATATTTGAAACACCCTTCTTACATTTATAAAAACATTACAGTTAGCCTTTTACATTTTCTTTGCGTTTAAGAACAGAATCAAACCTCATGGGTTTCTTCGTAATTTTGAAATTTCTCTGGGTTTTTTTAAAATTACCCGAAACCTTAGGGGTAGTTTTTGTAATTATCCCTTATAATTTTGTAACATAGTTGTGTTTTTGGATAATAATTAATAAAACTGAACCTAAAGGGTATTTTTTTTGCAATAAACCCGTTTTTCTTTTAACTACCTGTGTCATAGTTTCTTATATTTGTTAGACTAACCGATACTTTTCTTCCACCATCACAGAATGTCACGGAGAGCATTTCGTTCGCGCCTATTGGCTTGCTCGACATGTTCAACTCTACTGGTGCCGTGGAACAATTTGAAGTTCAGAGAAACCCCGACGCTTCAAGTGGAAACGGATTGCCTGTGACGACAACAATCACCCTCAAGGTCAGGGGATGTGGACGGTTCGGATTCTACTGTTCTCAACGGCCACTGAAATGCATTGTGGACAATACCGAAGCTGAGTTTAACTACGAAGCTGCAAACGGATTGGGGACGCTTACTATCCCGGTTCCAGAAGAGGAAATGTATAGATGGTCTGTTGAAATCCAAGTTTAAAACACAGTTACTAGTTGAGCCTAAGATGAAATCCTTGTCTGAGATGTCTCTCTATGGCTTCATGAGTTTGGAAGTGCTTTGATAAGAAAGTCTATTGAATTTCCTTTTTGACTGAAGATTTTAGGGAGAGATTTCCATGGGTAGGTTTACTACCATAGTGGAAAAATAAGTGGTGTAACATTTTCATTTCAATAAAATTATCTCTGTGTGTTTGTCATCAGTTTATTTGTCATCGTTTTATTATTATTATTAGGGATAATTACAAAAACACCCCCGGGGTGTGGGTTAATTGCAAAAAAACCCAGACATATTTCAAAATTACAAAAAAAAAACCTTCATTTTTCTTTTAGTCTTAAATTTAAGTGGGGTAACTGTTTCAAAAATCACGGGGAAAAATGTAAGACGGAATCAAACTTTAAGGATTTTTTTTGTAATTTTCAAAGAATTCTGGGTTTTTTTGTAATTAGCCCAAACCTTAGGGGTGTTTTTGTAATTATCCCTTATTATTATTAATTATTATTATTATTATTACTACTATTATTATTAATTATTATTATTAAGATTAATTACAAAGAATACCCTTTCAAGTTGAGTGTAATTACAAGAAAAACTTAGCTATCTTTCAAGATTATAAATCACTCATTGTTTGTATTTTACAAATTAAACTCTGAAAAGAGGTGTATTTGTTTAGAAATGTAAGTCAATAAGTAGACATTGCTTGATTAATTTTAAATTTTGGGACACCAACTGAAACAAGAGGTTTTAAAATGTAAAGTGAAGAAAATGAGATTTCCACTAATAGATTCTTGAGAAATGAAGAAGATGAATCAAAGAATTGAAATAGTATTACAATTAGAAAGATAGTAAAGGGTTTCCTTTTATGATTGTTCTACATCAAGATTTTAACAAATATCTTGTCCCCAACACATAAAAAATGCATAAAAAGCAACATGTAATTCCTTTTAAGTGAACAAAATCCATATTTTTCTTTGCTCAATATGGATGAATGGAATCTTAACTACATAATTTTTTTTTATGTGGGTACTTGAAAACATTAATTGCTATACTCTTGTGAGTGTATAACAAATAGAGTAAGTTAATTCAAAGGCTCATCATGTATAACTCACTCACCATATGTATTGAAGGCTCCACCAAGATTCAGTTCTCCGATTGTCCTCTGTTATATCCACATGGAAGGTTTCCGACAACCAATCGCACGAAAGTATGTTTCAAAATTACAAAAAGTCCCCCCTCAAGCTTGATTACGTATTAAATCTGAGGGAGTAACTGTAATATTTCTACAAATATTAGGAGGGGTTTTGAAATATCTTTTGCTTCTGAAGAGGGGACATCTAGGACGGAATCAAACCTCAACGGGTTTTTTGTAATTAGCCAAGAACCTCAAGTTTCTATCACCGAAACTCACCAAAAATCCTGGCAAGAGCATACCCCATCGACAAACTTGTGGAAACGAATCCGGTCCCTAACAATAATTTCCCGATCGTACAATTTACTTATAGTCTTCGTCACTTCATGACAATCTACACACACTCTAAGGTTCTTCACTACTCTTATTATCACCGGCGCTTTCGTCTTTAATAGACCATATGCAATTGCCAATCTTTCACTATGCTCCCAAAGAGCATCCTGTTTTTCCCCATCACCCACATTCTGTAAAACAGACGCGATCCAAGGTTCATGGCCGACACTTTGAACTCTCTCCGAAACTTCCCATATAATTCCTCTTATGTCCTTAGCTTCAGGGTGAGACCAATTACCCATTACAAACTCATGCACGTGGCCGTTGATTTCGATGGAACTGCAGCCTGGAACGGCCTTGATTCCCCTCTCTTTCATTTGCCTTCTTACTATGCTCATTTTCACCCAATGTGATCCCGATGCATATAAGCTCGAAAGTAGTATGTAATTCTCTGCATTGAGGGGCTCTAATTGAAGAAGGTGATCTGCTACAATTTCACCTTTGTCAAACATTTTGTTTTTCTTGCAACTCACGAGCATCGTCCGCCATATTGCTGGATTTGGTGCAATAGGCATGCTTTTAACAAATTCGTACGCCTCTTCGATCTGGTTTGCACGACAAAATAGATCGACCATGCAGCCATAGTGCTCCATGGATGGTTCAATCCCAGATTCAAGCATGGTTGACCAATACTTTCGGCCCTCAACAACTAGGCCGCCATGGGCACATGCCGATAACACGCCAATGAGTGTCACGTGGTTCGGCTCAACCTGAAATGAAAGTCAAAAGAGTATGCATTACAAGGCCAATGGGCAAAAAATGGATTAAGCATGACCAGGGGCTATCCATTAAGGTTTAGCCTAATTACGAAAACCTCCAGTTATCTATCAAAATTACAAATACCACCTTAAAACGTCACAACTCACAAAGAGTTTTGTATTTATCTATCAAATACCCTCTCTTAAGGGTGCAATCTATAAAAGAGAAACAAATGTCTACGGGATACTTGCAATCCTTTTTTTTTGTAATTAGACTAAACCTCAGGGGTACTTTTTGCAATTAACCCATTAATATATAAAGCTGTTGTAACCATTAGCAAAGGTCTGAACTTTAACTTGCCACTCATAAACTAGAACTGTCAATTTTATTACCTTAGCTTCTTCCATTTTCGCAAAAGTCTCTAATGCCTCTTTCGCAAGCCCATGGATAGCAAATCCTACAATCATGGAGCTCAAGCCTTGGCATCCTTAACCGGCATCGCCTCAAAAACTTCATGCGCCTTCTCAATGCACCCACACTTAGCATACATATTAACAAGCGCCGTACTCACCTCAAGATCATTCTTGATCCCTTTCTTGCCAATAAATGTGTGCAGCCATTTCCCCAAACCCAACGCCCCGGTCATAGCACACGCAGAAATCACACTCACCATCGTCACCTCATCCGGCTCCACTCCACCCTTCTGCATCTCCCTAAACAACTCCAAAGCCTCATTCACCAACCCAACTTTCGCATACCCACCAATCATCGCACTCCACGCCACCACATTCCTCTCGCGCATTTCGTCGAACACCTTCCGCCCCAGCTCAACTTCGTCACATTTCGTGTAGAAGTTCAGCAACGACGTCTGAACAAACAAGTTCTCGCCCAACCCAGAAGCAATCACGTGTTTGTGAACCTGTTTACCTTCCTCGAACGCCGGCAATATCGAACAACACTTCAACACGAAAGCCAACGTGAAGGTGTTCGACATCGGGAACTTTTTCGAAACCAACTTTCTAAACAAGAAAATGGGTTCTGGAGATGGGCTTTGCGATAGAAACCCTCTCATCACCGTGTTGTAGGCGAATATCGTCGGGTACGGAATCTGAGAAAGCAGAGTCCTCGCGTAATGGATGTTCCGATAGGCCGCGAAGCAGAGGATTTTGGAGAGGGTAAAGGAAAGAGTGGATAAAGGTATGTTTGGGTGAGTGAGAATGTGGGCATGGATTTGATTGAGAACTCTCATGTTGGGACATTTTTTGATTAATGATGCTAATCTTTCTTCTTCCGCCAGCTCTTCTCCGTCAAGATTCAATCTTTGCTGCTTCAGAATATGTAGTAAAGTCTGCTGTAGAAGGAATTGGAGCTTTTCCTGGTTGTATAGTTTTCATATTAATCTGTAAAAGCCCATGGGCTTTTTTACATGTTTGAGTAAATAGTTATCAAAGATTTTCTTTTAACCCATTTGCAATGTGGGCTTAAGCCTATTCATTTTTAAGAACGTGCAAGGATTAGGTCTGTTAACATGCTTATTCTAATATTCTTACCTAAATCCCATTTTTTTAGTACAAAAAAAATTTGGGGAGGTGACACACGCACTCGGGTCATTCACCCTTAGAACAAACTAATCAAATGACAAGTGATGTTGCACTTCTCTTTGTTTTTTTTTTTTTTTTTTTTGGGGGTGTCAATTTGTAGCGTAGTGTCCTCCTGGACTCGAGACCCAAAAATTAAATGTGTTGGGCCTGGTCAAGTCTGGGACTAAAGACTCATTTATACGATTAAAACCTGTCGGGTTTGGGGTTTGCTCCGACTCATTGACGTATATTGTGTTGAAGGGATATCATCTGTCTAACTCGATCGATTGCGTAAAGCCCACGATAACTACGGAATGGAGGAAAGTAATACCACGAAAAGACACTTCTTCTATTTTATATTAGTATTTTCTATTATATTGGATTATTAATTAGTGATTTAGATTAGTTAGTGATCCCAGCTTAGTGAGTCTTTCCTTTCGTGATGAACTATTGTCTCTGTGGGTCGAGGAGGAAAGGGGTTTGGTGTGTACATGAGAGAATCAAGGGGGTCAACTTCTTTCAAATATACAACATGGATTCGGCAATGCCATGTAGTTGGACTCTTCGTTAGAGGAAATCCTTTTTAGCTAATATTTTGTACCATCCAGATCGATCACAATTATTCCACATGACGTATTCTTGGAAACTTTTGCTCTATTACATCAAGCGCAGTGTCGCTCCTTCTTTTAGTCAAAGGACTCGTCGACTCGGGCCCAAAAATTTTTCTAAAATTAGGGGGCCAATTTCTTTATATTTTTTATATAATGTGTGTGTATATATATAGTAAATAAAATATGGCACCAAGAGTAAATTAATTGTAGTGGTTGTATTCTTTGCAACTATTGAAACTTTGAGTTAACTCAGATTCAAATCTTGTTGCCTACAGTGTATTCTTTCTAAATTACCACATTTAACTTTTTTTAAGGCTCTAAATTTAGAATAACTCAAATTGATAAGACGAGAAATTAAAATATTATTATATGGCGGCTAGAGTCACAGTTCGTAGGATATTTGATTATACTGACTTGATTAATATTTTTATTTTTGCGAGTACCAAAACGTCGGTATTTTTGCATAACCAAAACTGTAAGACGAGTTGCATTTAAATTATTATTTTTATTTTGGAACATGGATGTTATATTATTTTAACTATATATAATAAAAATGCATTATATACTACACATTATTCTTTATTTATTTTTTGTTTTATATATGTTATCTTTAAGTTTGTATAGAAAAAATAGGTCCAATTTTAAAATTCACTTGCTAAAAATTTGATAGGACGGCTCCGCATATAACGGACCATAATCCAACATATTCAATCATCAACCTTGTGAACATGTAGGTACCAATAGGCAAATATAGATCAAATCTTTCTCCACAATTAGATGATGCGTAGTCAAGTATATAAAGGGTTACTTATATTCGATCCAAAATGATGTTTACTCGAACCCTAATTGTAGTTATAATGTGAAACATTAAAAGTTATCATTAATAGCATTCTAGGGTTCAATATATATCTTTGTGATTGACTTAACGTAATCATAATCTACATCTTAAACCTAAATTACATCAACTCTTTTGACCAAATGGCTTGAGGTATGGTATATATGATGACTATTCATCATGCATAGCCACATATCTCCCATTGGGAAACTTAATAAACTTGAACACATTTAGAAAAGTTTGGTTACATGCATCACAAAATTTATGGATAATGGCTTATGATATCATGGAAGGGATGGGTACAAAGTTCTTTTTTAATTTTATTTGTTAATAATTGCACATGGAGGAAAGATTATCCAATGAATGAATATAACAATGTGATGAAGAGAGGTATCAGGGACGGAGCCAAGGGGAGGCTGGCGGCAGCAACCGCCCCCTCAGCTTGAATTTTTTTCATAATTAGTATAATTTTTTTATATATAAAAATACCAAATTTTATAATTTTGCCCCCCTAAAAATATAAAAGCCACCTATTTATCTATTATTTTCAATTAAAAATAAGACTTGCCCCATAGTCTTCATTTTCTGGCTCCGTCCCTGTATATATACATTAACATTGTACAATGATAAAATTAAAAAAAAAAAGACACTAGTTCATATATCACCGTGAGATCATATATACAAGACAAACAAAACCTATTCCCTGCCCAAATATATTGCAGCATGATTTTATGACCATTGCATGAAAATTGAAATAAACCAAAATACTTTTCAAAAAAGTTGATGATGAAGATATATGTTGATTAGTTGACAGATCTGGAATATCCTGTAAAATTAAATAGAGGTGACATCCAATTTTGGACACAACATGAACCTAACACATTATAAGTGGGTTAGAGTTAGGGCGTGACGGGTTATAATCAAAATCGATTTGGTCCCCAATAACACAAATATTAAACAGGTCGAGTTATGGTTAACTTGAAATGACGAGATTAACCGGTTTGACCCGATCATTTTGTTATTATGTTTTTTTTGTTTTTGGCAATACTTTTGATTGATATTGTTAATTGTTTGTGTAATGAGTGAATTATAAAGTTATCGATCAAATGTATGTAAATATAATTTTCGGATTAAAATTAACTCATACAACACTTATAACCCATTTAAATGTACAATTTATTTAGATTTTTAAAATATACATATCATTCTGGGTTGACCCAAAAATACAAATAATAAAAAGTAGATCGAGGTTAGGTAGAAATCTAACACGAATAATTAAACAAATTGGATTAGGGTTGATGAAATCTAATGTGAATAACACTAATTTTATGCTGAATACGACATTTAAAACCGAATCTTTGCACAAATTGTCACCAATACTGCCAAGTACAGTAATTACTTTTGAGAACAATAAATATATATGTACATGCAAATGTAATTGATTTACAACTTTACAATGTTTTTTATCATCCTTATATTGAACAATAATTTAGCAGTTCAAACAATTCAGGGAAAGCAATTGTTGTTCATGCTACTTAATTACTTAATTACTTAATTACATAATAGTTTAATTGTAAGACCTCTGATCACAATTATGTGACACTTTTAAAGTGAAAAAGTGAAACCATAAACCTAATTAATTTAACCATAAAGTGAGAAATATGTACATCTTTTCATCTTTTTTAACTCTCTTTTTTCAGGTTAAACTTTCATGTTTTGCAGCAACCCTAATTTCAATTTATTTTGACAGAATAATGAATAGTTTTCACATTTTAATTTATTCAATACGCATGGAGCAACCCCAGGGGTTGGCCTGTTGGTTGAGGGGTTGCAATTAGGTCACAGGTTCAACTCCTGACTAACCCGGAGTTTTGGGGTTGGGTTTGCCTCCATAAGAGATTAAGACTCATCGCAGGAAGGACGGATGTCTCATAGTCCGAAGAAAGTGTGGGGTATGTCATTTGTAATGGGGATCTCAGGTCAAAAAAAAAAAAAAAAAAAAGCATGGAGCAAAAGTCAAACAAGTGCTTTAGTTAACCTTTCGTACAAATCTTTTCCATATGCCCATTTCCATATTATAAGAGTCGTAGAGAACAGAACACAACCCCAAAAAAAATAAAAAAATAAAACCCACCCAAAAAACTTCTATAAATATACAATGTAAGCATGTACTTTGTCATAATATCCATACTTGGTACCACAAAAACAATTAATATCCAACAAAGGGTCCTTTTTTTGTGTGATATTAATCAAATCATCATTTGTTTCACTAGGAAAAAAAGGAGTTAATATAAGTTATGGGTCTTGAAAAGCATATGTTGACATTCTTGATAATTTTTCTGTCTTTGAGTACTCCATTTTGCACCAACAGCCTTCATGTGATCATGACTTACTTGACAATAATTACTTCCAAGAAGAATATGGTATCGATTTTCGCAATTATCCTTCGTATTTTAACCCGATTGAGGGCATCAAGTTTGATAATTCGGTTAAGATCGAAGGACATGAGTTTTCCGAGTTCAAGAAGTTAGACAGAAGACTTGAAAGCTCAGTTAAGACAATTAATGTACTTAACTTTGGAGCTAAAGGAGATGGAAAGAGTGATGATACTAAGGTAAGTATCAAGGAATATTGATCAATAAGAGATATTAATCATGAGCTATTATTTTCTAGTCTTTTAAGTAAATCTATTCGGAGATTTATTTGGTCCTCACTTTTTCGATTTTGAAAATAGGTCTTTTAAATTAGTTTTTTCAAAGATTTGGTCTTGTTATTCCATAACTACAGGATTCACTTCTGAAAATTCCGGTTTGAACCGAGAAATGATTTTGTCACTAAATTTTATAGTTACGCATGAATACCCTCCGAGAATAAAAAAATATTGGTTTTTCCTCACTTTATACATAAATATTACCGACATATAACCTACAATTTTTCAATTTCGATAGAAATATTATGGTATTTTTGGAAAGCAGTTTCAGATCTGTAGGTAAATATTTACCTACAATGATATTATCATACACTTTTTGATTATCTTAATATTTATCTACAAATTAATTTTTCTATAGTAAAATAATTTTTCTTATAGTGAGGAGGTCAGAAGTTCTGTTACGCTGACATGGAATTTAAAATTACTCATGTTATTTCAGGCATTTGTGAATGCAGCAATACGTAACCGGAACGAAGTACAATG
>JABTTQ020001892.1:0-136632 GCA_016081115.2 Rehmannia glutinosa
AAATAGTAAACTTAATTTTTTAATGAGTTGGGAGTAATGGTTGAAGGAGAAGAGATAAACTTCAAAGAAAAACTAAAAGATACGAGTTCGAATCCAGTCAACACCCTTCTGAAAGGGTTAATAATACCACTTGAGCTACAACCTACAAACTCATGGTGAAATGGTAAAGTTAATGTAATACAATTATGTGCGGTCATCATATTTGAGCATATTTAATAGCCCTAATACCCGTTTGATGAGATTCTTAATTTATTGTGAAGCCAAGACGATAAACTACAACTTTTATGTTAATTACTTACTCAAATTCGAGCTCAATTAAAATAGAAAATTCAATAAAAAATTTAGTCATGTAGTAGATTTTCTAATATGGTGATCTTCGGTATTTCGAGCACAACTTCATCCACAAAATTAATATTAAGATAATGGTAGCCTTTTTTTCTTTTTCCCACTCATATTTTCAGAATCTTGAAGTTTTTCGAATTTTAATTGCTTTCAGATAATTTACATATGTCTTGGAACTTTCTTGGTAAGTTCCTTTGGATTCCCACTTTATTATATATTCAACTAGTTGGGGCAAGCAGGGCACTTGTAAACAAAATTTTGTGTATAAATCTTTCACAGCCTGACGAAATTTAATATCAATTAGGGATAATTACAAAAATTACTCTCAAGTTTGGGATAATTACAAAAAAATCAGATGTTTTTGAAAATTAAAAAAAAAAAAACTTTGAAATTTGATTCTATATTACATTTTCTTCCTTCATAAGCAAAATTATATTTCACATCACTCCCTAACATTTATAGAAATATTACAACAGATCGTTAATTTTAAGACAAAATCAAATCACAACCTGATTTTCTAACATTCAAAAACCTATGGGTTTTTTTTTATAATTAGTCCAAACCTAAGGGTTTTTGTAATTATACCTAACAATAATAATCAGGTCCTCTGTCTTTCTTTTTTTTTTTTTTTTTTTTTTTGTAACAATTTATTTCTTTTTTATTTTTTAATAATTTCTTTGGATTTTCTTGGGTAAGGTACTTTCCTTGGCTTTGGTTTTGTCAAGAGATCATTGTTTATTCATATCCAATTAAGGAACAATCAAAGTCTTGCATTGAGCTGGTTGACATATATATTCATATTTTATATAATAAGACTTACATCATACACATAAAAAAAATTAAAAAATGGAATAATTTCATAACATACACTTTAAGATTAAATAGAATCAAGTTTCTTTTTCCACAAATATTTCTCAGATAACAATGAAGGAACACAACAAATTAGCTATGGATTTCTCAGTGATAATAATTTCAATTCTGATCAATTTCCTGAATACTATCCCCAAATCTATGGTAATCAACCGCAATCCCAACCGGTGGGATTATTTAATCCAACAAGCACCATGATAAGCAGGATAGGATCCCCTGCTTCAGCTTTTTATGCAACTGAAGTCTATATGGGCTTATCATCGTCCGATTTTCAAGAAAATAATAACACTAATCAAAGTGTAGTTTTGTGCCAGCAATCTGAAGAATCATATGGAAATCCATTCATCAGCAGGTTTTCTGAGAGTGAGCAAATCCTACACCTAAAAAATAAGTTACTAGGTGATCTTGATGATTCATCTAGGATAAGCCCTTCTCCACCGTTGGATCCAAATCATGATCTTGCTGTAAGTATTCCAAGAATTCACTTTTTTTTAAAAAAATTTATGCAAGGACCCTAAGGGTATGTTTGTTTGTGATTGGAGGTGATTGGGAAAGTTTTTTGGGTGATTGGGAGAAGAGAAGTTTGACGTGGTGTATTGGGAAATATGTGATCGGAAACGTAATGTAATATTCGGTTGGTTATTGGGGGAAGGGAATGGGAAAGTTGGCTTCTCCCAAAAGTCAATCAAACATAAAGGGTTTGAGCCGTGAAACTGCCTCTTGCAGAAATGCAGGGAGAAGTTGTGTGCAACAGACCCAATAGTGGCCCGACCCTCTCTGGACCCCACACATAGGAGAGTTTTGTGCGCAAACTTGCAAAAATGTCATGTAAAAATCACGTTTTGCAAAACTATCGTGTAACTATAATAAAGTTTTGATTTTGGTCCCGCAAATAGTCTTGTAATTATATGAAAATCTCGATTTTGGTACTAATTTTACCAAATTTCAATCACGTGAGAGACACGTGTAGTTTCAATTCCTGGTGAAATTATGACCAAACCGAGAGTTTCATAAAGTTATACGACTATTTTGCAAACCGTGATTTTTGCGGGACCATAATTGAGATGATTATATAGGTACAATACTGATTTTGCAAAACGTGATTTTTGGACTACCGCCCTATAGTCGCAAGACTAATTTTGCAAATTTACCAGCTTTGTGCACCGTGTTTGCCCTTATGCAAGGACCCTAAAGATTAATTTAATCTTTTTTTTTTGTTTTATGACAGGTATCACAAAAATTTAAATGCATGTAATTTTGGCAATATAAAGCAGTTTGGAAGATCACCTGGATCCCCAGGAGCAGCAAGTAATAAAACAAGAATTAGGTGGACTCAAGATCTTCATGATCGATTTGTTGAGTGTGTAAATCGACTTGGTGGACCTGATAGTATGTGATTTTTTGATATTTTATTTTTATTTATTGAATAAAATATAATTAAATTATGATTATTTTTGTTCATGAACATAGAGGCAACACCTAAGGCAATACTAAAGCTGATGGAAACTGAGGGATTAACAATTTTGCATGTCAAAAGCCATTTACAGGTACTAATTATTAATTAATATGAATTCAGCCCTTTTTTATTTCTGTTTTTATTTATTTTTAAAATTCTGAATTTTTTGTTATTTGTTTTTTGGTGTAGAAATATCGGAATGTGAAGTGTGTGCCAGAATCAGTGGAAGGTACACTTTCATACAGCTTATGACAATTCATAAAGAAAATTGCTCCTTGGAAGGGCTATTGTAATATTTTTTAAGAATTGATTTATTGTAGTACAAGCAAAAAGTAATCGAGAATCAAAGATCTTAAGTATTTACAATAGAATATAAAAGCTAAAAAATCAAAGTTGAAGTGTTGGTTTAAAACACACACATACTTTTAAAAATATCTTTGGGATAGAAAGACAAAAACACTCATATACGAGTATATGGGAACATGACAAACAATTTTGGATTATGATAAAATTTGAAGATAACACAGGGGCGTAAGTCAAAGGGGAGCCAAATTTTTTTTTTCCCGTTTTACTATGAAAAAATAATTTAAATTATATATATATATATATATGTAACGACCGCCTTCCAGGATCGACGACTGTCCCCACAAACTAACATTTAGTCTTTCCAAGTGGCTTTGTTCTCATTCACGCGCACCCGAGAGGGGCTTCCCAGGGGTCACCCATCCCATAATTACTCCGGCCAAGACGCTTAACTTCGGAGTTTTTACATGATGAGCAGGAAAAGAAGATGCATCTTGTTGATATGAGTAGTATTTATCAAATCTTTAAAGCTCTCCTCAATTGTATAGTCTCATACCTACACAGTCTGAGAATCTCCTCTTATTCGGGTGTGAGATCGGTTCATTCATGTCCCCCTCCGCCTAAAAAGCCCAGGGAGCAGAGTCGCTCCTTGTCCGTGCCTTCTTGCACGGGTGATCACTTCCCGCCCTCTTCGGCCCCGGGCGTTATAATATATATATATATATATATATATATATATATCTTTTTACGGGGAAAAAAATAGTTGAAAGCTAGGAGAAATTTTGGCTAGGAATAACTATCTGTTTAAGCTACGCCCGAGATAATAGTGTTAGAAGCAAACTTTTTATTTTACAAGAATAACAAAAACACTTTTCCAATATCAAAAATACGTCGCCTCCATAAATTACTATGCTCAAATAGTCTCCATTGTTACATCTGATTATTTTTTTCTTCCTCCTGCAGGAAGATGTGAGAAGAAGACTAGTAGTAGTACAAACAATGTAGCACAGATGGACATGGAAACGTAAAATTACTATTCCATTTGCTTGCTAAATTACAGAATGATATGTGATTTCAAGTTCGTTTTCCATGTTTATAAGTCTAACCAAATGCAATAAACAAATTATATTTTCCATTGCACTTGAATGCTTCAGATACATTTCAAATTTCTTAATATGTTTTAAAAAATTGTCTTGCAGTGGTATGCAACTGAAAGAGGCACTTCAAATGCAACTCGATGTCCAAAAGCATCTTCATGACCAACTAGAGGTAACTCTAATATTTTTCAGACATAGGACCAGAGTGTTTGTAATAACTTATGCTTTTAGAAGAAGTACGGCTTTACTGTTGCAGAATAAAAGTAGTTAAAAATTATAAGTTGATAGTATTTGTAAATAGAAATAGGAAGTTGATAATCGAAAGTTGAGAGTGTTTAGTAAAAAGTTGTAAAAATGTTTATTTATTTGTAAAAGTCAAACGTACAGAAAAGACTCATCTCATCGCTTTTATATTTCGATTAAATGAAGCAGAATTAATATTTTCGAACACTAAAAATATATTTTTTCAGCGAAAAACTTAGAAACACTTTTTTATGTCATTACAAACACTCCCATGCATCGCCACTTCGCCAGTCTAATTGAAAGTAATTGATAACACCAAAAAGTTGGTTTGTGGAAGTCTTTTTCCCAAGACATTAGTTGCATTAAGGGATAATTACATAAGTACCCTGAGGTTCGGGCTAATAAAAAAAACGAGAGATCTTTTAAAATTGCAAAAACAGAGATTTTTAAAATTGAAAAAATCATTTAAGGTTTTGATTTTGCTTACATTTTCCCCTTTCATAAGTAAAAATATTTCAAACACCCCTCGGCCCGGATATTTGTAGAAATTATAATTAATACCTTAAATTTAAGGCATAATCAAACCTAGGGACTTTTTGTAATTTTGAAACATCTCTGTTTTTTTTTTTTTTTGTAATCAGACCAAACCTTTGTGGTGTTTTTGTAATTATCCCTTAGATTAATTCACACTTTTGCCATTTTTTTCTTTTGTAGATACAAAGAAAATTACAGCATAGGATTGAAAAACAAGCCAAGCAGCTGAAAATGATGATTGATCAACAACAACAAAGAATGAGAAATGTCACAGATTCAGACAGTGAATATCCTAATAACTTTTCCCCTGCACCTGAAAATTCAGAGGTTTTGGTTTCTGAAGGGTCTGATGATAATATGCTTTGACAGTTCCAAGAAAGATAATTTTTGTAATTGACTACTTGAGTATATATCTCATGTACTCTGGCATTGTTGGGTAAATTGCAGTTGGGCCCTGTAACTATTGGCGTGTGGCAAACTTGGTCCTCTTTAAATTTCGTTTTGCAAAATAGCGCTATATCTTTGAAAAATTCTCGAATTCAGTCCTCAATTCGCTGGACATCTCAAAATTATTTGATAAATCTCAAGTGAGTTACATGCGAACACAAAAAATTGGAATTTTCGAATTTCCAGTCAAAAATTAGAGTTTTCATCGATATAGTTATTGGGCAAGGTGCAATGGCGGACCAAGGGCGGCATACTAGGGCCAAACATTTTTTTTTTTTAATTTCTTACATATAAACTTTGGGTTGAATTTCAACCTATCTTGTATTTTGATTTGGTATTTATTAATTAATGAATTAAAAATTAATATGATGATCAATGAAACCTTATACACGCCCTCATTAATATTGATCCATTTTTTTAATAGGTTATTGATTAGATATTGAGATTGAAGTGATTTCAAATGAAATTTTTATTTACCTAGATTATATTTAATCCTTTTTCTTTGTAAATGAAGACGCAAAAAAATCAGTGTATTCTCATAAATTGTTTGTTAGTATATATTGAAAAGCAAGTTGCACACAAATAGTATAGATTCACTTATAAATGATTTTTCTGGTATGCAAGAGATGCGTTCTAAATTTTATTATATCATGATTGTAATTATGTATTTTGGAATACTTAAGTCTTTCTCTTCACTTGAAAGCTTCAGAATGAAATACTGAGGCGCAGAGGGGGCGAAGCGGCAATGTTCCTAGATGATGAATATTGACATTGTATTGATGCAAACATGTAAAATATATAAATATTTTATCTTTCGACTATTGATCCCCAGTGCCCAATTTTTGTTCTTCCCCTGCCGGCATCCTCCCCTTTAATTATTTCCCTAATTTAATATCAAACTTAGATCCGATATCCACATATAACAAATTTCTATGTACCAAGATTTTTTTGGTCAAGAAAAAAAAATCAAATTGTCATATACCAAATCCAAATCCCTTGAAACAAAACTGAATAATCTGGTGACTAGCAAAACTACTCCATACATTAGCCCGTACGAGTATTATTATACACTTGAACGAATCTAGGCCCAACTTACTGGGGCATTTATTTAGCCCAAAGCCCCAAACTCAAACATAAAAGTCGCGTTAGTAAAAGAAACGCGACGTTAAATCTGAAAATAGAAATTTCCAAAATTCCGATTTCCAAAAACTGAAACAGATATAGATATTTTCTGCTATAGAAAGGGTTTCCAACTTTCCATTTCGGACTTCACAGCCAGCGAGCACCCGTCGCACAGCCGCCATTTTTCCTTTTCAACAATTCTGGAAGAATCGAGAGAGATAGTGTTTAGCGTAAAAGATGGAGGAGATGAAGAAGAGGAAGCTAGATGAAACTGGAAACGGCCAATTGTTACCAAACTTGAATGATACGGCGTCGGTTTCAACCGCCGAAGAATTGCGTGCGCTCCTTGACCCGCTCGCTAAGCCGCAGCTCGTCGATCTCCTTGCTAGAGCGTAATTCTTTAATCCTTGTTCGTTATATAATATATACACATTTCCAGGTGTAATTAATTGTTTGGCGTATCTGGATGCACCGTATACCTACGTATTTGCTGCCAAATTGTTAAGTAGAACCGTTGATTTTGTGAAATGTCGGTGTTCGAGGAGTTGATAATCAATGAAAATTGATGTTCCATTTGGCATATATATGTGTTTGCTTTGCTACCATATGCCATTTGTGTCATGCCAATAGTTACTGGCTTTTCTGTTGACTGTGGACTTACATTCAGGGGGTTTTCAAGTGCAGTGAGCACTTAGGCTATTGTTTGCTATAATAGCACTAGGGACTATTCTGAGGAATTAGTATAATATTCACGTGATTATATGTCATAGCTAAGAAATTAAATTGTTCACAACAAAGAAAACATTTATAAATGGTGAGTATGGTTTTTTTCTGCTCTAGTTTCAGAGCTTTTTTATTAATTTAGAAGCTTTCTCTACTGGACTTAAAAGTTATTTCTCTTAGCATCTCTTACGTTGTTGATGGCTTAATCTTTCTCCTCTTTACGTTTATGCATATGAATGTTTATTTGTGCTGGTGTACGGTATGTGATGGACGCTTGTTGTGCAAGGACATTTCTTGTTCATCCTGGTGGTGTGCTGTGTGGATTGACATTGTATGTGTGTGCTTGTTTGCATGTTCTGGCGTGAAGAGGGTCCCAATATCCTTCTATTGCTGAAGAAATTAAAAGTGTTGCAAGTGCTGATCCTGCCCTTCGAAAGCTTTTTGTTCGTGGTTTAGCATGGAATACTACTTCAGAAACTTTGTGTGCTGTGAGTGATTTGCTGCCTGTGGGATTGAATTTTATGCTCTTTTGGTGAATGCAACTTGTGATACAACTATTAGTCACTGAATAAATTATCAAAACCTTCCATGTGCTTTTCCTTTAGTTTCCTACTTTTGTCGTGTCATGTCATCCTCGGTGATTGGTAGGGTAGTAGCGTGAGCATTATTATCCTTGTTGAGTGGATGATTGGATGCAGGCCTTTCAAGAGCATGGTGAAATCGAAGAAGGTGCTGTAATCTATGACAAAGTAACAGGAAAGTCACGTGGTTACGGTTTTATTACCTATAAAGATATGGAGTCAGCACAGAGAGCTCTAAAGGCACCCAGCAAAATGATTGATGTGAGTATTGTGGTTTGTTTAATGCCAAGCATATCAGAAGAAGTGTCTTGGATGTCGTTTAAAGATTTTACAACCAACCCTCCCTCCCCTCCCCCTTAAAAAAAAGAAAAGAAAAGAAAAAAAAAATAATTTTCCCATGCACCATTTGATTTCCCCACATATTGCTTTAGGGTCGCATGGCTGTCTGTAATCTTGCAAGTGAAGGGTTAACCAACACCAGCATTACACCTGATCAAGCCCAAAGGAAGCTATACGTTGGAGGTTTGTCACCTGAGATAACTAGTGAAATGTTGCTCTCCTTTTTTGCAAGGCATGGGGAGATTGAAGAAGGTTCTGTTGCATATGATAAGGACTCTAACAAATCCCGGTAAAAAAGGCATCCTCATTTTCTCTTTCATTTAAAGCACAATTCTTTCTGTAAGATCTGATGAATTTGGTTGTTTTGAAGTGGCTTTGGCTTCGTCACTTTCAAGACTGTGGAGGCAGCAAAGAAAGCTATAGATGACCCCCAAAAGATGCTTGGAGTGAGTAAATACCTTTCTATACACAGTTTAACTTAATGAGCTTAGCCGGCATCATAGTCTTCTTCTTCCCTCAATATAAAAGAATATTAGCAATAGAAATGATGTTAAGTGTATGTTAAATATTTTCATTTTCGACAATTGCAGGGAAGAAATATCACAGTGAAGCTTGCTGATAATTACAAAGGAAAAATTACCCAACCACAGCTACCTGCAGCCATGGTTCAAGTACCTGTACATATGACGGCTGGATATCAGCAAACTGGAGCTGGAGCCCCTATGGGATATACGTATCCCCACCCGATGGCAACGTACCCCAGTTCTTACACAAGTCCAACAGCAGCCGCTCCATACTCGGCCCAGCCGCAATATTCTTATCCCCAATATGGCGTTAAGAAAGAAACGCCGTCTCCACAAACATCTTTTGGTGGATATCCTTATTACATGCCTAAGCAATAATAACTACCTGAACTCAGTTATGGCATGGTATGTGCATTTACACTAACTACTGTGTGTATTGTAAGGGATAATTAAAAAAAACCCACCTTAGGTTTGGGCTATTTACAAAAAAAAAACAGAGGTTTTTCAAAATTACAAAAAAAACCCTTGAGGTTTGATTCTGTCTTAAATTTCCCCATTTCATAAGCAAAAAAACATTTCAAAGAACCCATGACTTTTATAGAAATATTATAGTCACCCCCTTAAATTTAAGACAAAATCAGACCTAAGGTTTTCTTTGTCATTTTCAAAAACATCTATTTTTTTTGTAACTAGCCCAAACCTCAGGGGTTTGTAATTATCTCTATATATTTTAAATACATCGACCTTTTTGTTATTGTCTATGGGCCTCTGCTTCTTTACTTTTCTTCGGCATTTTTTTTGTACCGTCTCGCTTCTTACTGTCTTTTTCGTCCTGCTGACGTATGTAGGTCGTCGGTGGAGAAGAAATGATTATGATCGGCTAAATGTTGAAATGGAAATTCAAGCTGAGAATGAAACTATATGCTCCATTTTTAGGTTTTCGGCAATGAGGATGTCGATTAGTGAATATTGTTTCGACTTTTAACTTTCTTTTTTCAAGCACATTTACGATACTATCGATTAGTGAATTTTGTATTGTCATTTGTTCTCCTTTTCTGCTTATGCATTTGTTGGGTAGGGACTGAAGAATTTTCAAGATAATTATGCATGAATTTCAATCTTGATTGCATTTAGGATATAACGAGGACATGAAAACTGGCTCATGTGCCTTTCTGATAAACTGTTAGCAAGTTTATTTGGTTGTTTTCACGTCAATGGTTTTTAGCTGTCTGAAAGGTGAATGGGAATTGGAAGAAATTAAAACTGAATATGTTCGAGAACTTATGAATAAGAGGTATAAATTATATATAAGTTAAATTTATAAATATATTAGATCATTTTCAATAAAAGAGTTTAAAATGCATTTAGATTAAACAGCTCATAGTTTATTTTAAATTAAAGTCGAGGACAATTCTTCATGTTTAGAATTTTTTGTGTACTTGCAACTTACACTCAATAATTACCCTCTTTGTTTTCAAAGTTTAAAATACTTTTTTCTTATTAATAAGAAACTTAAAATTAGAATTAGATATAAATGTTAAAAATACGACAAAATATATATCAGTTGAGTTGCAATTGAATCAAACTGAGCTGAGTTTTTGAGAGTTTGAGTTTGACTTGTTTATTATCGAGGCGAACTCGAGCTTGAATTTATCGAACATCTTTTTCGAGCCTAAACGAGTTTAGGAAATATCAATTATAAATTAAATTATTCTTTAATCTTTACATAAATAAAATTGTATATATCTAAAATGCATAATATATCTATTAAAATCTATGATTTTATTCAATTAAATAAGATTATTTAAATGTTATTATATTTATTATAAGTAAAGAAAAAAAAAGTTAAAATTAAAGTCAAACTATTAGTTTATTTTATACGAGTTTGCTTACGAGCATACTCACGAGCTAACTCACGAGCTAACAAACCAAATATCTCTAAATTTTGGTTTCGTTCATTTATCATAACGAGCCTTATTAAACGGCTTGGTTCATTTCTCATGCGAGCTTTTATCGAATCGAACTCGAATAACTCACAAACGGCTTGATTCATTTGCAACCCTATATCAAAGTTTTCCGAGGGTTCTATAAAACCCAAAATGGAAATACCAGAATTGCCCCTTCCAGTTCCTCTTCCCCCCTTTATACAGAGTAAGCATAAACCCTTAACCAGGAAGGTGCAATAGCACCACTTTAACCTCTTTCACCCAAAACCCTGCAACAATTCTCACCCAGCTCATAAACCCAGTTGACAGACTTCAAATTTAATCAAAGAAAACTCAATCTTTTTATTTTTCTGTACCAAAAAAAGGATACCCATGACCTGTTTACAGAAACTTAAAAAACCCCATTTTCTCAAATCTTTTTCTTCATTTTTGTGCACAGAAAATAACATTAATGTACATATTTTGCAACTCGTTAGGTTTTGTAGAACAGAAAGGTCCGTCAATTTGAAAAATGGCGGTGAAATAAGAAAAGAAGCTCAAGCTGCTTTATTAGAGTACTTGCATTCCACTAGGAGTTTACAGTTCATGGATGCTGAGAATATGAGTAATAACACCCCTGAGTTTTTAAACAGGTTGTTAAAGAGCGTGGATGTTGATGATGATGGCGATGTTGGCCGATCGTTGACTCGGTTTTTAAGGTACCATCCTATTAATGAATTTGAGCCATTCTTTGAGAGCATAGGCTTGCAAGCTTCGGATTATATGTCGTTTCTACCGCGCAATTTGATGTTTTTGAATGATGATCAATTGTTGTTGGATAACTATTATGTTTTGTGTAATTATGGTGTTCCAAGAAATATGATAGGAAAGGTTTATATAGAAGCTAGTGATGTTTTTAGGTATGGTTATGGTGTTTTGCAGTTAAAGCTTGAATGTTTTCGAATTTGGGGTTGAAACAGTCTCTTGTTGTTAAGATTATCGCTTCGAGTCCTTATCTTTTGAGGGAAGATATTAATCGTGATTTCGTCGAGTTTCTAGAGAAGTTAAAGATTGTAGGGATCGAATACGACTGGCTTGAGGAGCATATGTCGACGAAGATTCTTATAATTGGAAATGTATGTTTGAGATCATGTGTTTATTAGGTGAGTTGGGTTTGGACGCGGATAAGTTAGGAGAAGTAATTAGAAAACATCCGGATGTTTTACTCGAGTGCTCTGGACGTATTACCGTTCGCTTTGTTGGGTTCTTGTTGAAATTTGGATCTACTCTGAGTGATGTACAATTAGTGTTTCTTCAGTTTCCGCCTATCTCAGTTGTGAAATTCAATGATAATTTATATCGTTGCTATAAGTTTCTGGTCGAAATTAAAATGTCTGTCCAAGATATCGGTAGGATTTTCCGTTCGCACCCGTTACTGCTTGGTTCGTGTGAACTCAAAAAAGTTAAGAGCTTACTGATTATAATGAACTGTGGAGTAAACCGGCTATGTCAAATGGTGAAGGATGATCCGTTCGTGTTAACGAATTGGATTCTTGGAGTGAGAGTTGATCGGCTACCAGAGGCAAACAGGGCTTTAAAAGTAAGAATGATGAAAACTAAGTTTCTGTTAGGTTTAGGCTTTGTTGAGAATTCGGACGAAATTGAAAGGGCTCTTAAAGTGTTTCGAGGGAAAGGAATGGAACTCCAAGAGAGGTTCGATTGTTTAGTGAAAACCGGTTTGAGTCGAGAGGATGTCATTACAATGCTGAAAGTATCCCCACAAATTCTTAACCAGTCTAAGGATGTTATAAAAACGAAAATCGGTTTTTTTGTCGAAGATTTGGGGTACGCGGTATCTGATTTGATTACTCATCCGGCAATCGTGTCTTACACGATTCAGAGGGTTAAGCTTAGACTTTTGACATATAAATGGCTCAAAGATGAAGGAGTTGTGCATCCGAGATTGGCCTTAAGCACTCTCTTATCGTGCTCGGAGGAAATATTCGTGAGGAGTTATGTAAATGCTCATCCTAGAGGGCCTGAGTTTTGGGAGAGGCTGAAGAAAAAAATATATTCGACTGAATCGAAATGAATCATTTTTTACGATCTTTATTATCAGAAGTTTTCTACGAAGGAATGATCGTGCTTTGCAAGATCGGTATAAGGCAAACCAAATATTTCTGTCCAGTTATTGTGCATGTCTAGCCGATAACATGAAACTAGTTAAATTGTTCGATATGACCGACATTTCTTTCGTTAACATCCTGTGGCAGGGACTTGACACAACGCATGACGCTGTCTCATCAAAGAGAAAGACTGTGGCTGAAAAGCAGATAAGTTCTCTTATCTCATCGAGCAGAAGAGCTCGCGGGATTATTATTCATCAAGATTGAACCGGTGATGATTCGTTTGTAATTCGGTTATAAACATGTAACATATAATCAGGTTGAAATTAAGAATTGGACAGATAGCTACTAACATAATCAAGATTATGGATATGTCTGTCTATTATGACTCTGTAGTGTAAAAGGGGGCAATGGTGTTATACAGTATGTTTTGTGCTTCTGATAAACTGAAGCAGGTCATTACAAACTCTTGTTCTGAACTAAATGTGTAGTTTGATGGGCCTAAGTAAATTGTGCATATTTATTGGGGTAAAAATTGCAATTTTGGTTTTGTGTGTATAGAGGGTTGGCACTTGGCAGTAATAGTCCTGTGAAGATCACCATTTGCAAATTAGTCCTATAATTATGCCCAAGCAACATGTCAACTTACTTAGGGTTCGTTTGGTTTTGTTGATGAGATCGGATAAATTTTTTGGATTGAAGATGATTGTACTGTTCATGGATTGTATAATTTAGTGTAATATTTATTTTTAAAGAATTGTATACATTCTTTGTTTGGCATTAAGGGTGACAATTTGGGTCATCAGATCGGGTTCGTGTTTGGTTTCGGGTTATGCTTAAAATACATCAAAAATTAATTAAAATATAAAATAACTATCATTTAGACAAATTGGTAACATCATGATAGATTCGTGTTAGTCGTGTTCGGCTTCAGATTTCTTGTGTTCGTGTCCTGATTTCTCTCAGTAACTTCGGGTCAGGTAACGGGTTATCGTGTTGTGTCAGGGATTGTCACCCCTATTTGGCATTATTGATTATGTAGGATACTATTGTCAAATGTCAAAATTACCCCTATCAATTATGGCTTGCGTTTTTGTTTATGGCTTTTGTGGACATAGTGGAAAAACACAAACTCCAGACCAAGGTTGGGGGAAGGCTTGATATCTAATCAAACGGGCCAGGGATTATGTATCGGGCTTCAGTCAAAAATTCCAAACCAAGGATATGTCCTGATAATATGGGTAACACATGGCAGTTTGGAATGCCAAACGAGCCCTTAAAGTATGTCTATATGAACGGAATTAGTTTTCACATCAACGGATTTGGCGAAAATGTGGACATGGATTTTTTTTTGGAAACTTTTCCAACTTCCAACAATCAAAGGACTGCAATCTAGAATTCTCTAAAAGTTACGAGACTTTTTCGTAGATCGTAATTTTTAAAGGACTGTTATTGTCAACCCCTGTAGTTACTTAGACTAAAATTGCAATTTACCCTTATTGTACAAGAAGGTCCAACCTAGAAATCCACATTTGTTAAATTCAAGATTCATTCAAAAGTTCTTTTCATTCTTTGGTGTTTTCTTGCAAGTTTTAAGGGTGACTAGGAATAGGAGACTGGATATGAACAGAGTTCTTTGTAAGCCCACAAGCCCAATATATATCTCTGTAGGTCCAAATAAAAAACACGCAAATAAATACTATTAGACAGCTAATGGCCCAATAAATATTCTGGGAATGAGCATTTGACAGGGTCCAATCATAAGTTATGGCGCCCAGCTTGCTTAACGTGTGGTCCCCCTCGCAAGAAAAGATTGAGACAGCCCAACAAAGCAATAGGGTCATTTCAGTCATTTTACACAAATAAATTTTTTTTTAAAAAAAAATATTATGGAAAAAAACGTCCTTTTTAGGTTCGAAAATCAACAGGCAAGCAAGGAATATGAGTGTCTGGTGTGATAGGTCATAATTAGTTTCATTTTTTTTTTTTTTTGTGATAAGCTCAGCCTTCTGCGAACTACGCCCGATTACTTTCTGAGACAACAATTTCATTTCTCCTCATTCTGCCGCCAAGGTAAACCGCGAGATGCGCACGCGATTTGGCCGTTGTGTTACGACGGTCTGACGTACAACCAGGATCCTAAGGAGAAAAGAACAATTATGTTAACCCCCAATCTACTAATAACGATCTCTCCCGAATCGAACCCACACGGATCTTATTCAAGATGAGTTCCCACCAAATCTTCACCAACTCGCATATGCCCTGGGAGCGATTTGATGGAGCGAGGGATATGAACCCCGACATCCACCGCACAAACAATTTGATGGAGCAGGATTTGAACCCCGACTTCCATCCCACAATGAATGCATTTTTTATAAATTTAATGTATTTTTTTATTTGTAATTTTAGTTTTTTCTCCATTTTTTTATTTTTTTCGCATCAACATCAAATTATATAGTATTCCGTGTCGTGTCAAGTTACCTACGCTCATATAAAGGTTGTGTTCGTATAGTGTATCTTGATACGAATAATTAAATGTATCGTGTTCGAGTTTATGTCAAACGCGTGTAATACCCATGTCATAACACGATCCATGAACATAATACACATGATTGATTGACACCCATAATCACACGGCATGAAGTTTAGTCTAATTATAGTAAAATTCAGTTATCTTTCGGAATTACAAATAATCCATAGAGGCATTTCAAACACCCCTTGAAGTATGTTTTTGTTTTACAAATACTCCCCTCAATAGATGCAATTCATAAATTAGACGCAAATTATTTTGAAAGATAACTGAGTTTTATTGTAATTAGACTAAATTCCAAGGATTATTTTTTTAGTTAACCTTATATTATGAAACTGATAAATACTATTCTTTACTTGTTAGTGTTGAAAAAAAAGATAAATTTATTGTCAACTTTGGATAAAAATTTGAATGTGTAGATAAATTTGACAAAGGACTTGTTCAATTGCCTTATGCCTTGTTCATTGGTTTGTGCTCAATTAGTCAAATTTGTCTGAGCCAAACAAACAATGAAAAATGAATCTAAAGTCTTTATGTGCAATTATCTTTCTGGCTGGAAATATGATTAGCTAGAATTTGTATCTTGAAGTTGATGTCACCACCAAAGTCTACTACTTCCCATCCTTTTTTTTTTTTTTTTTGACAAAATGACATTACTACCTTGGTTTTCATCTCATAGTCTTAATATATATAGAGATAATTACAAAAACTATCCCTGAAGTTTAGCCTAATTACAAAAAACTCTAATTATTTTTTAAAATTATAAATATCCCTTGAGACTTGTATTTTACTATTTTCCTAATAAATACCATCGTCATGAGTCTGTTGATGGTACAATTTTGTTAGCTAAAAATAAATATACAGAGATATTTATAATTTTAAAATTTTAGAAGATGACTGAGTTTTTTTATGCTAAACTTGTGTTAGTTTTTGTAATTGACCTTATATAATATAATTCAATTTTTCTACTTAATTTCAAATTTGCACATATGTAATACATCGGCGTAAATTCAAGGGAGAGCAAGTGGGGGTTGTTGCCCCCAAAAATTTTCAGATTGTTTTCCTTCTTTGTTTTATTTGTTATTAGTTTATATTTATTAATAAATTATGGGAAAAAATACATTTTCCCCCAAAAAATTGAGAAAAAACACTTGAAATTGAATTAAAAATAGGTTCATATATATGTATATTATGTATATGTGTTTTTGTGTACCCTAGTAAGAAAAAACCCTGTTATAGATAAACCAATTTGACTCTGTAAGGTGTGGTACAGGAGAGACACACGAAGGATGGCCTTTCAAATTTTCTTTTCTTTTACCTTTTCCTGTTTTTATTTATTTATTTAATTTAATTTTATTAAATATTTGTTTACCTTCATTTACACTTTACCCTAACTTCCCAAACAGCCCAACAAAATAAATAAATAAATATCCTTTCACCACTTCCCACTTAACTACACACAATTTTTTGTTCTCTTTCATTTTTTCTCTTTGCCTCCTTCAGCTCATTGGCTTAATCTTTGAAATGGGCAAGAAAAAAATTCAATCTTTTTAAATCTGAGTTCATTTTCTGAATCTTATTATTCATTTCCTGTTGTTTACTTGATCTGGGCCTTCAATTTTTTCTGTGTCAGATCAAAGTTTTCTCTGTTTCTCACTCATAGTATGCCAAGACTTCACCTTTTTTTTGTTTTTAATTTAGGTTAATATTGAAACTAATTAGAAAAATTAAACCCATCTGATTATTGGGTTTTCATTGGTTTAATTGTTTTTTCTTGAAAAATGGTTACTTTGATTTAGGATGCAGAAGCCAGCTTCATTTGGTATGTAACTCTGTTTTCTTTTATTGTAATATGTTTATCATATAAATAAATTGTTTGATCATGGTTTTATTGTCCATTTATGATATTCTTGTATTTTAATTTGTTTGGGGCTGTTTATTTTGAGGTTCTTAGTTATATTATATATGAACTGGATTTGATTTTCTTGAGGTCATATGTAAGTAGAGCATCCTTGTTTAACATGTTATTTCTAGGCTATGAAAACTCATTTTAACATGTTATTTCTAGGCTATGAAAACTCATTTTGTTATTGAAGTGTTATTTAATAAGTGATTTCTATTGGATGTATACTAAATCCCCAAAACATCTGTTTAATTTATTTGGTTGTTTTTCAGTTGATGGGAATAGATGAGCTTTAGATTTATCTACTTTTACATTTTGTGCTATTAGATTTTTCATTTTTTATATAATTGATAATTGGTACTCTTTAAGGGAGTGTTTGCAAACATTCTGTTTTTCTAAGAAGTGATTTATTGTTTTAGATGCGAAACTAGTTGAGAATCAAAAGTTGGTAGGATTTGCAAATAGGTTCTAAAAGTTGAAAAAAATATAGTTCAAGTGTTGGAGAAAAATCACTTTTCAGATTAGCTTTTGGATATAAAGACAAAAACACCCATATGATTATGTTGGTATTTTTTAGCTAAAAGCTAAGAATCACTTTTTCCAGTATTTGCAAACATTCCCTAAGTCTTATTTCTCTGTGGTTTTTATTGCAGAATTATTATAGTTTAGCTCAAATTGCTGATTCGAAAAGAAAAAAAAAATGGGTCGAGGGAGAGGAAAAGGGAAGAAACAGTCTGCTAATGCAACTCGTGATGATATTCAAAGCGGAGAGGACGAGAAATTACCCGTGAAAAGAAGAGGAAGACCACAAAAACCGATGAAGGACGAAATCGAAGACGATGACGAAGTTGAAAAGTTGGAAGAAGAATATGAAGATGGCGAGCAGACAAAAAGCAGCAAGAATCTAGGTGCCATAGAGAATGGCAAAAAGAGGAAAAGGCCTTTACAAACTAATGAAAGTGTAAAAGAGGAAAATGGCTTAGTAACTAAAACTAATAATGCTACTGTCCTAATCAAGTCTGTTGGCTTCAGACAAATCGGAAGCAGAAGGAAAAATAAGCCTAGACGGGCTGCTGAAGTTGGCGTTGAATGCAAATGAATTTTTGTATTGCAATATAGAGAGAGCATAAGCTTTCTCGGCTTATAAGGGCCTTTCGATGTTTCTATTTTCGAGTTCGTGTTTTTGCTAATGCCTTTGAGAAATTCTTGGAATTGATCGTTTATTTTTCTCGCGTTTCTGTCAATAGATTTCCGAGCTAATTTATTTTTCTTTTTCGAATTCTTGTCTTTGTTTAACTTTCTAGTGTATTTGATGATGTTGGCCTTCTTGTGTTAGACATGTGAGTCAATCTTACTATGATGGATAGAGTGAAGGCTTATTTATGTTGTGGGATTTTTTGTGTTTGTGAAATTCTTGATTAGGTTTGATTCAAGTTTTTTCTATTTACACATTGAATAACTTTCTATTTAAATCTGTGTTTGTTTTGGATCTCATCATGTCAGTAATAAGAAACAATAAGGAAATGAGGTTATCATTTTCTGTTGATTTCATATCATTAATTTGGAAGCATTGTCTCTTTCTTGAGTGTTTGAACAATTTTGAGTTTGCAAAGATGGATTGTTTGGCCAAAATCCAAATTTTTAAGCATTGTGGGAATCATAGGGAGTGTTTGGAAGAATTGATTATTTTATCAGAATCTAAGAGTAGTTGAGAATCAGAAGTTGGTAATGTTTGCAAATAAAATTAGAAGTTAAAACATAGAAGTTGAGACTATTTGGTAAATAAATTGTAAAAGTGTTTATTCTTCGTTGAAGACAAACCAAAAGCAGAATGATAAATCTAAAACATTTGCCCCAACTTTTAGATTTTGATTGAATTACAAAGAATTTGAAGTTGGCATTTGCAAACACTAAAAACTATTTTTTTTTCCAATTAAAAGTGAACAATCACTTTTTTAAGTGATTGCCAACATTCTCTTAGGAGGTTCTCACAATTCACGTGACATTACCTATATGGAGTGTATTATATGAATGGTTGTGATTGTCTCAAACTTGAAATCCTGACCTTTTTTTTTTCATTTCGTGGGGAAAAATAAATAATGGTTGACACTAAGAGACAATGCAATTAAAATGCTTTGAGAAAAGTGGGTGGTTCTTGTGGGAAATCATAATATACAATTAAAAATCTCAACATATTCATGATCATATATTAGAAAATTGTGAATTCTTTTTTTCTTTCTAAAAAAATCATATAGAAAAGATTCAATATTGATACGCTAGGAAACATGGACACTTCCGTGAGGATAATGTAACCGTACTAGATACGTATCCAATATGATATTTGATCTAATACTACATGGACACTCCATGGATAAAAAAATGACTTAAATATCTCAATCTGAAAAGTTAAAACAAAGTCGCATTCATATTAATTCTTATAAATCCATTATATTTTGATATTTTCAAAGCACATTTTCTGTTTGTCTATCCCCATTATCACATTTGAATTGAATATTTAAGAAATTTTAGTTTTTTATGATCGAAACATTATTTTTTTAATTGCATTTAGTAAGCCTATATTTTTATTAATACAAAAATATATATTTTTATATTTATATATATCCCGTATCCTTAAAATTTCAAAACATGTATGTGCTTCATAGCTGATATGTGGGAGCAATCATTTTTTTGATGTATATCAAATCATTTGAATATGCAAAATTAATATTAATATATTCTTTTTTCCAAATGTTCCAAAATCCCGATTGTAACTTAAATCCTAGTCTATATTTATGAATTACGAAATGATATTAAGCAGACAGCCCAGATATTAACAGCATTTGGGCTTAAGCCCAGACGCTAAGGACTTGCATTTTCCATATAGTTTTTAAACTATTGGGCCATAAAGATGCTGCATTTTCCATATAGTTTTTAAACTATTGGGCCATAAAGATGCTGCATTTTCAAGGACTGAAAACAACATGCCTGATTCTTTTTTATTTGAGAAATAAAATTTGGCCAAGTAAAAGCCCAACATGCTTGATTTCCATGTCTTAGTTTTTTCTCCACTTCAAATCTATAATACAAGACATCTCAATATATTTCCTCAAGTCGAGTTAATTAGCATGTTCAACTCATTACGAATTTCCTATTCTTTATGATGTTTTATTTGGTATTTTATTACACTATGTAAATACGACGTGTATGTCGGAGGATAAAATTGACTTTTCCCAATATTGCATATTTTAATTATTTTATGCAATATTTAATTCCAAGTTTATTTAATTAATTATTCAATAATTAGTTATTGAATAATTAATTAAATAAACTTGGAATTAAATATTGCATAAAATAATTAAAATATGCAATATTGGGAAAAGTCAATTTTATTGACCGCATGCATAATTATCCGGCCATGTGTCAATTTTTTCCTACTCTGCCCATGTGGCGCCCATCAACTCCGGTATAAAAAGGTCTCTTCTCATTATTTATAAGTAATCAATTATTCGATCTTAATTATTGTCCTTTGCCTTGGAACTCTCCTACTTCTCATACTGACTTGAGCATCGGAGGGACCTCCCTAGGTTAACCCCAGGGCCCGACTAATATTTGTTGAATTGTCACATGCAAGTTCTCATCTTAAAAAACTACCAGCTCCGGAGAAAAAGTTAGACCCTTATTCAGAATCTTTTACTTGGAGTGATCAGCCGATTTCAAACAACATCGGTGTACAATAACATTATCAATTTTATATATGTGGTATTCACGTGGTGAATTAAAACATTAGATGAAATACCATAAGAAATATAAAATTTCACATGCAAATTACCGTGTTCAAGATAGGACGATCAAATCCTAAATAAGTACTTTGACATACAAATATCAGATATTGCTTAATCACAATATTGTCATCTCTAGCTAATAGGACCAATCTGTTGGATACTTCATTTCCAATTGTTTTTCATCTCATATTCCAAGTATTAACAGTATACAATAAGTGTACATTGGTGACTCCATCAATCTTAGTGCGTATCGGTGATACTTGAAATATGAGGAAAAATAAACCATGGATTGAGATTTAAAGGGCGTTTTGCCAAGTGTCTAAGTTTATTTAAAATATCTTATAAACTCCTACATTTTATAAGATATTTTATTTTTGGGGAGGGGGAAGGGAAAATGAGAAGTGCTGAGAGGGAGGGGATCGATTGAGATTCGAACGTGGATTTGCTCGCCTAATAATACATCATTTGCTACATCTGAATCCCCTATAAAATGTTTTAAAAGTTATATTATGTAGATTTCATTTTAAAAATAAGTTTTTTTAAAGTGTTAGTTTAGATAAAATAAGATATCAGTAATGACAATTTTGAAATTAAACTGACCAAAATAAAAGAGGTTGTTAAATAAGATCTTATTTTGAAATTGGTCGGCACTACAATATTCGCCGCCCAATAAAACCACGCTCCGCTATGCGACTGACCCGATAACCTGCAAAACCTGTTGGAATTGGTCTTTGAGAAATTGGGTGTTGACCCGATTTTGACCAATTAATTAAGTGGTTTCCATTTGTGAAAAATGGAATTAAATTATTTGTAAAAATCCTACTAAGAGAGTAGATGAGAATAGCATTTGAATTTCTCAAAATCGATTAGGGTGAATGAGAAATTAATGCTGAAGTTAGCCACTTAATACAAATAAATGGTATGGAAAATGGAAAATGTGGGGAGGAGATGCTCCATCCCACATAGAAAAATGAGGCAAAGTTGCACACCTTATTTATCACAAGTTGGATATATGGGTTTGGGCCTGGGGGCACCCAAGTTTTTAAAGGGGAGATGACTACATGTTTGTGGGTTTTTGGTTCAAAGACGCTGCTGCCGCCGCCCCGGCCCGGCCGGGTCGTGGGCTTGGGCTTCAAGGCCCTTATTCTTTATGGACCAAAAACCTTTAATAATTAAATAATTAATTAATTTTTGTAATTAATTAAATAGATTTAATTAATTTTCGTAATTAATTAAAAGTGTTCAATCGGGAAATGTTTCGGCCACAGACGGGCAGTGAGCAAGCACGGCCCGTATGGTCGGGTCGTGCTACTCGCCGAGAATCGCGCCACGCAAGACGGCAGCACACGCCGTGCGTCTTGGTTGTCTTTGGGCTGTGCCGAAGGTTCGAGCTCGACCGCACGCACGCCCGTGCGTCAGGCCGTGCTCTCCCGAAGCAGATCGCGTGCATTCAAAGGTGCAAAGGTGTTTTTTCGAGCCTACGGCGATTTTCCGTCACGGGCACCGTTGCCTATATTAATGAAGCCCTCATCGATGAAAAACACACGAAAAACTCGGATAATAACTCGTCATTTGCATCATACGAGCATATTGATTTTTTCCCTTCGTCAAAGCTTGAAAGTTCGAACTTTTGTTTGTTCGCCGTTGTTCGGTTTCTTTGTCTTGCCGCTTAACCGGATGTAAAAGTCGTTGTATCTTAGAGGCGAGCGCCGAACCAAGCACTAGTATACGGGCGTTTTTAGTCTTGCGGAGACAATGGTCTCGCCTCGACTTAAACTATACACAATCCCAATCATTTTATTCAAACACAAATCATCCACAAGATAAATTCAATAACCAACAATCGCAAAGACGAATGGTATACTCGTTTAGTTTCGATCAAGACGATGGCTTCCGATTCGATCTCGTTCACACTATGGTTGGTTGCTCCTCACGGCGAAAAAGCCGCCCAAATTTTCCGGCGCCGACTTCAAACGTTGGCAACATGAAGATGTTGTTCTACCTCACTACTTTGGAGTTGGCTCGTTTTCGAAAAGACGACCCCCTCGCTTGCCGTTGGAGAAGACGAAGTTGACAACAACCAGGAGAATTGCTGTAGATGCTTGGCATAACGGCGATTTTCTATGTCGCAACCACGTCTTGAACGGGCTAGACGACACTCTCTACAACGCCTATAAAGACGTTCAAGACGCCCAAGGAATTGTGGCGATCCTTGGAGAAAGAAATACAAGACGGAAGATGCCAAGCACAAAGAAATTTGTTGTCGGCAAATTCTGAAGTACAAGATGGTTGACACCAAGGCGGTGATCAGCCAAGTTCAGAGATTCAAATCATCCTTCACGACTTAAACGCCGAAGGATGCTTTTGAATGAATCCTTTTCAAGTGGCTGCAATTATCGAAAAATTGTCGCTATTGTGGAAGAATTTCAAAAACTACCTCAAGCACAAGCGCAAAGAGATGGGGCTTGAGGATCTGATTGTTCGGCTTCACATCGAAGAAGACAACCCGAAATCGATGTTAAAACCAAGAACTGAATGGAGGCTAAGGTCAATCTTTTTGAGTCGAGCACTAGCAAGAAATGTAAGCACTCAGGGAAGGAGAAAGGCAAGGCCAAAAGTTTAAGGAAATTGCTACAATTGTGGCAAACCGAACCACATGGCGAAGGATTGCCGACATCCAAAGAAGGGCAATCAATGTGGCAACCAACAAGCCAATGTGACGGAGGACAAGTCGGTTCCAATAGACTTGTCGGAGCTCGATCTATCCGCCGTTGTGTTTGAAGTCAATATGGTGGATAACCCGAGGAGTGGTGGATAGATACCGGGGCTACTAGTCACATTTGTGCCGACAAGGAGATGTTCTCGTCCTACACTCCGATTAATGGAAGGAAGTTGTTCATGGGGAACTCTTCGACTTCCAACATTGTTGGGCTTGGAAAAGTGGTGCTCAAGATGACTTAGGGAAGGAGCTTATGCTTGTATATGTGTTGCATGTCCCGGACATCCGCAAGAACTTGGTTTCGGTCCGTTTTAGCAAGGCGATTGAAGCTAGTGTTTGAGTCCGACAAGTTTGTAATGACCAAGAATGGTCTGTTTTTATGTAAAGGCTACCTTGATAAGGGCATGTTTAAAATGTCCAGTAATGTACGTATTCCGCCAAGAGGCGAAGAATAAAAACATTACTTTGTTTTACTTGTTGGATTGTTCTAATTTATGGCATGATAGATTAGGACACGTAAACGTCAACACAATGTGTGAGATTTTAAACTTGTGCAAACTCGAGGTGGGAAAAAGTACCAAACCACTCGAGTTAATTCATACAGATGTGTGAGATTTAAAACTTGTGCACACTCGAGGTGGGAAAAAGTACTTCATAACATTTATAGACGATTGCACAAGATATTGTTATGTATATCTTTTGAAAAGCAAAGATGAAGCTTTAGTAGCGTTTAAAACTTATAAGAATGAAGTTGAAAATCAGCTTAATTTGAAAATTAAGATGATCCGAAGTGATAGAGGTGGAGAGTATGTTGCTCCGTTTGAAGAATTTTGCTCGGAAGCGGGTATAATTCATCAAACGACTGCACCTTACTCACCTCAATCAAATGGTGTTGCGGAACGCAAGAATCGTACTCTTAAGGAGATGATGAATGCGATGTTGTTAAGTTACGCTTACCCCAAAACTTGTGGGGAAGCCATACTTTTCGCAAACTACATTATTAATAAGATCCCACACAAAGGTAAAAACGAAACTCCATATGAGTTATGAAAGGACGCAAACCGTCTTACAAATACCTTAAAGTGTGGGGGTGTTTGGCTAAAGTCAAGTACTAAGCCGAAACAAGTTAGAATCGGTCCGAAGACGATCAATTGTGCTTTCATTAGATATGCTAACAATAGTAGTGCATATCGTTTTAGTGCACAAGTCAACAATTCCGATATAAATGAAGGTATGATCATTGAATCAAGGAATGATGTATTCTTTGAGAATATATTTCGAACAAAGAAGCGGAAAAGAAGAAAGTTCGAGTAAACGGGCTTGTAATGCGCAAGGTTACCTCAAAGTGATGATGAAGAGGAACCAAGACGCGATAAAAAGGACAAAAGTAGCTAAGTCTTTTGGTCCGATTTTCTAACTTATATGTTAGAAAATGAACCCGAACTATTCAAGAAGCATTGTCTCAGTCCGAAGCTCCTATCTGGAAAGAAGCTATCAATAATGAGATAGATTCCATCATGCAAAATCACACTTGGGATTTGGTTGATCTCCCACCGGTTTGCAAACCTTTGGGATGCAAGTGGATCCTTAAAATGAAGTATAAAGCATATGGATTTATCGACAAGTATAAAGCCCGATTGGTAGCTAAAGGGTTTCGACAAAAGGAGGGATATGACTTATTTGATACATATTCTCTGTCGGAAGGATTACGTTCATTCGTGTTCTCATTGCTATTGCGACTTTGCATAACCTGAGATACATCAAACGGACGTTAAGATCGCTTTGAATGGGGAACTTGAAGAGAGATTTATATGGAACAACCCGAGGGGCACGTTTCACCGGTCAAGAGCAAAAGGTGTGTAAACTTGTTAAGACACTTTATGGACTAAAACAAGCACCTAAGCAATGGCATGAAAAATTTGACTCGACTATGAAGTCAAACGGTTTCAAGATAAACGAATGTGACAAGTGTGTCTACATTAAAGGTGCTACAAATGATTACGTCATAGTATGCCTTTATGTAGATGATATGTTGATTATGGGAAGTAGTCATGATTTAATCATGAAGACTAAGAACATGTTGAAGAAGAACTTTGACATGAAGGATATGGGATTATCTGATGTTATTTTAGGGATTAAAATCTCTAGAACTTGAGATGGAATTGTCTTGTCACAATCCCATTATGTCGAAAGCATAATCGAAGGTTTAATGCTTTTGATAATCCTTTGGCCAAGAATAGAGGCGAACCAGTTTCTCAATTTGGAATATGCAAGGGTAATTGTGATCGATGTACTTAACGAATTGTACACGCCCGGACATTGCATATTGGTGAGTAAACTAAGTAGGTTCACAAGTAACCCGAGCACGGATCACCTGGAAAGCCGTGACAAGGGTGCTTAGATATTTAAAGTATACCATGAACTATGGAATACTTTATACGAGATATCCAGAGTATTAGAAGGATATTGTGATGCCAATTGGATATCGACACAAAAGACTCTAAGTCCACAAGTGGATTTGTTTTCACAATAGGTGGAGAAGCGGTGTCGTGGAAGTCTTCTAAGCA
This sequence comes from Rehmannia glutinosa, assembly GCA_016081115.2. NCBI lineage: Eukaryota > Viridiplantae > Streptophyta > Magnoliopsida > Lamiales > Orobanchaceae > Rehmannia > Rehmannia glutinosa. The sequence continues at coordinate 26,134 of JABTTQ020001892.1, forward strand.
GGCGTGCATACCTCGATCCACTATGGAATCGAGTTCATTGCTTTGGATAAAGTGGAGAAGAAGCGAGAATGGCTTAGAAACTTCTTAGAGAATATTCCTTGTTGGAATAAGCTTCAGGCTTTCTTTGTTATGATACTGTTTGTGATAGTCAATCGGCAATCGGAAGGGCACAAAGCAAAAGTATGTATAATGGTAAGTCTAGAGACATATACGTCGGAGACACAATACCATTAGGCAGTTGATTTCGAATGGGGTTATTTCGGTTGACTACGTGAAGTCAAAGGAAAACCTTGCGGATCCGCTTTACGAAAGGCATTAATCGAGATCAATTGTATAAATTGTTAAGGGGAATGGGTTTAAAATCCACAACTTAAAGAATGTTCATAGCGATAACCCAACCTTGTCAATTGGAGATCCCAAGACCTTGGTTCAATGGGACAACTAAGTTATGAATGTTCAGCTGAACACTTGGAAAATGTGTTAGCTCATTCTCGATACATCCAAGTGAATGTAAACCTGTTGAATGTGGTGAGGTTAAGTTTAAGACTTTTAATGATTCCTATACCGAAAGGTGGAGTATGGCAGGATACTCTTCAATAGGAGATCACCTATATAAGTGAGAAGTAATGGCCACTTCAAAAAAACACTTATGAATCTAAGATATGGTCCAGGGCCGAAATGGACACAACGTGAGAACAACAAGTGTTAGAGTTGTTATTGTGTAAGTACTGTTGTCTTGGTTTACACAAACGGCTGAATAGTTCAAGACATCGCGTCACTAAGCAGCCAGTAAATCCGATAGTATTTTACTAAGGAAGGTTCAAAGCCACAAGCTACCTATCCTGATGCAATAACGATTCGCCGAGACTTTCAAGCTTAATCGCATACACGCATGTATTTATTTCATTCATGTGGGGATTGTTGGAATTGGTCTTTGAGAAATGGGTGTTGACACGATTTTGACCAATTAATTAAGTGGTTTCCATTTGTGAAAAATAGAATTAAATTATTTGTAAAAATTCTACTAAGAGAGTAAATGAGAATAGCATTTGGAATTTCTCAAAACCGATTCCGGGTGAATGAGAAATTAATGCTAGAAGTTAGCCACTTAATACAAATATATGGTATGGAAAATGGAAAATGTGGGGGAGGAGAGATGCTCCATCCCACATAGGAAAAATGAGGCAAAGTTGCACACCTTATTTATCCCAAGTTGGACATATGGGTTTGGGCCCTTGGGGCACCCAAGTTTTTAAAGGGGAGAGGACCTACATGGTTGTGGATTTGGTTCAAAGTACACACACGCGTCGCCGCCCGCCGCCGCCCGGTCCGGGTCGTGGGCCTGGGCCGGGCTTGGGCTTGGGGCTTCAAGATCCTTATTCTTTTTGGACCAAAACCTTTAATAATTAAATATTTAATTAATTTTTGTAATTAATTAAATAGATTTAATTAATTTTCGTAATTAATAAAAAGTGTTCAACTGGGTAATGTTTCGCCCAAGACGGGCAGGAGCACGCCCGTGCGGTCGGGTCGTGCCGCCGAGAATCTGCGCCACGCATACGGGCGGCGCACGCCGCGTGCGTCTTGGTCGTCTTTGGTGCCGAAGGTCAGCCTTACACGCACGGGGCAAAGACGCCCGTGCGTCAAAGCCGCCGTGCTCTCCGGGATGACGCGTTTGTTCGGTGCAAAGGTGCTTTTTCAAGCCCTGACGACGCGATTTTTTCCGACGGGCACTTCGTTGCCTATATTAATGAAGCCCCTCGATGAAAAACACACGAAAAACTCGGATAATAACTCCGTCATTTGCATCATACGAGCATATTGATTTTTTCCCTTCGTTCAAAGCTTAAAAGTTCGAACTTTTGTTTGTTCGGCCGTTGTTCCGATTTTTTTGCGGCCGCTAAGGGACTATAAAGTCATTGTATCTTAGGCGAGCGCCGTAACCGTAAGCACTAGTATACGGGGCGTTTTCATCTTGCGGAGACAGAATCGAATTCTGGCCTCGACTTAAACTATACACAATCCCAGCCATTTTTTTCAAACAGAAACCTTCCACAAGATAAATTCAATAACCAACAAAACCACCGTTAGAAGGAGGGTCGGAAGGGTTTTCGGCGTACCCACTCCGACGCTCAAGTCAGTATCACTCTAGAGAGAGAAAATATGAAATAGCACAATATATTAAAAAGTGTATTGAGAGTCTAACTGCGGGGTACCTTGTTTGTGCCCTAGTTATATGTTTGGGAATTAGAGTTGCGTAAGCATCAAGCCATACTAAAACCCTAATTAACACACACACATAGGTTAATCACCCATATTGGGCCGCATACCCTATCAGGCCCAAGAGACCGGTTGGCCCTTAGGTTGGTCCATTTAGGGGTCCAGTCCAATAGGTCGACAGGCCCTTAAGTTGGCCCAATCGAGGGTCCAACCCAATAGATCGGTAGGCCCTTAGGTTGACCCAATCGATGGTCCAACCCAATAGGTCGGTAGGCCCTTAGGTTGAGCCAATGGAGGGTCCAACCCAATAGGTCAATAGGCCCTTAGGTTGGCCCAATCGAGGGTCCAACCCAATAGGTTAGTAGGCCTTAGGTTGATCCATCTAGAGGCTTAGCCCAGTAGGTCGGCCTATTAGACCCAGAGCTCGGGCCTAGACCAATTATCCACTCTACTTTATAGAGGTCGGCCCTACTTCAAGCCTACTGATAAGGGTCTTTTTATGCATGTTTTATGTGTATATTTGAGTATGATTTGAGTTATTTCATCGTTAGTTTCATAAATATTTGATTGTACATAGTTCATATTACTCCGAGGTGCTTTTATTGGTGTAGATTGATGATTTAGAGCTGTTTTGGTGAATTTTGGGTCATGGTTTCATGTCATAACATACCCCAGGGTTTATGGATGCAAAAACACTCGAAATCCCAAGCTAAACGCGTCATTTCGGGGCCTTTTCAGTCAAACACGGGCAGGGTGTGCTTTTAAAGTACGACCGTGCTTTTGAGGAGCCAAAACCGAGCAAATTTGCGGCCAAGCACGACCAGGCCGTGCTTTTGAATCACTACGTGTTCGGGAAAATCCGCGAACACGGCCTGGTCGCGTCTTTGAAAGCACGGGCGTGCTTTTGGCCCAGACCGGGTTTTTCTTTGGCGAAAATTATGGAGACTTTTTCTTTTTGCTTTTGACAACCTTTGAGCAACTTTTACACCTCATTTTGATGCACAAGCTCTATTATTCCCTCAATTATCATATGACAACAATGATTCAAACAACTCAACTATGGAAGTGGAGCATTTGTTTAGCAAAAGATGACATTATTGATGTGTTCTTTCACAAAGATGGTGCCTATAAAAGCCAAGAGTTTGAGTTGGGATATTCACTAATTCGCCATGATTCAATTCATTCATAGAGAGATTCATTATATATTCATTGTATATTCTAAGTTTCAAAGCAAAATATATTGAGAGGATAAAAGAGAGGTAGAGTTGGAAGTTGAAGAGCAATAGAGGAGAAGGCTTGGAGCTCAACATCATTGCAATCAACCAAGGAGGAAGTCTTGAATTGGTCTTGAATAAGAGCTAAGTACACCATGTTCATTTTACTCAAATCTTCTTGTGTAGTATACTCTCTTGTCAAAGCCATGTGTAGCTAAATTTTTAGTGTTTGAATGTAATGAACTCTAGAATGAATTTGTGATTAAGGTTTGAATATTTTTAATAAAATCTTCATGTTATGTGTGATTCACTTATATTATGCTTTATTCATTCGAATTGGTATATGCGCAATATTGATTTGAAGTTTATTTTTCATCCGGAAAATCGAGAGATTCATGGTGAAATAGAACCTATATAAGTGAAAAGAGTTGCATGCAATACTAGATATAGGACGACATAAATCTTCCTGGATTAGGGTCAAACCTAATATGGGAATTCACAAATCATTATAATGTTGTCTTAGGAGTTTTAACTAGAAAGAGATTTGATTAATCAACTTAAGGTTAGAAGTTATTCGCGCTCAATAGAGAGTTTAACTTAAATCGAATTTCTACGGTCCATGAAACATGAGATTTTATTAAAAGATGTTGGTTTTTTTTAAGAGCTTATGGTTGTATATTTATCTTGTTGAATCACAAAAACATTCTATAGGGATTTACATTCAAACACATTTCTAGCTCTTGATTTCTTAATTCTACGATCTACTTTTATTTGATCTTTTGTAAGTTGCAATTATTTTAAATTCTCTATTTTTTTATTTTCCATTTTAACAAACAAAACTCGAAAAATTATTAGATTAAATAACAAAAAGACGGTAATTATTAGTATTTACAATCCTCGTGGGAATGACACTCGGTGACTCAATAATCTATACTATAAAACGATAAGTGCACTTGTTCAGATTTTAAAGGTAGCTTTTGAGTCATCACCTACCACCTGGCTCAGTCTTTCATCGCCTATATAGACATGTATCGGCCTAAATAGGCCTCCATCGAAATTAAGTTAGGATTCCCGTCGTTTTTTGAAACAACCTATAATCGCTAACATCTTATTTTTAAAGCTTATAAAATGCTAACATCTTATAATCGCTAACATCTTATTTTTCCGAGCTTATAAACTCTCGAACATCTTGTAATTAAGTCTAAGCCAAACACCCTCTAAATCACCCATACATGCTAAAAGTACTCTTCAAAAAATCACACAAAAATACTATTGAGAAAGTTAAGATTCAAACCAGGGTGGCTTAGCCCACCTGGCCACCACAAGCAATTGTGGGATGAAGGTCGGGGTTCAAATCCCCGCTCCATCAAATTGTTTGTGGGGTGGAGGTCGGGGTTCATATCCCTTCTCCATCAAATTGCTCCCGGGCATATACGCGAAGCCGGTGAAGATTTGGTGGGAACTCATCTTGAATAGCATCCGTGTGGGTTCGATTCGGGAGAGATCGTTATTAGTAGATTGGGGGTCGAACATAATTGTTCTCTTTACAGGAGGATCGGTTGTCGTCGTGACCGCCGTAACATGGCCAGTGCGTGCACATCCCGCGGTTTACCTTACCTTGGCGCAAAAGAATGAGGAGGAGGAAATTGTCGTTCTCAAAAAGATAGTCGGCAGTAGCTCGTGTTCGAGCTTATCAAAAAAAAAAAAAAAAAAAAAAAAGTTAAGATTCATATGTAAGAACTTTCCGTGTACAAATATGTACTTCAAAGTTCAAACCCTAAATTTTTGATCATTGTAATAAATAAATAAATAATCTGAACCTCGATCGGGCTGAGGTGTGCATGCGTCTGCTCTCAACTTCCAACACGACCAAATTCTTAATTTTTTATCCTTAATTTAATTATTCGTCTTATAAAATATTATTTCATTATTTCAACTTGGAAGCTAAATTTGCTCAAAAATACTCGTTTATGGCAGTTGGTACTGTTTCCCCTAAGAGAAAGATTCCTAATTAACTGTCGCTTTTTCCACTTTTGTCCTCTAGATCAAATCAAAACCTGACCAATAATTATTATTTTTTTTATTTTACAAGTTTCATCGTACATGTTTCGAAGTATGTTACGTTCCATCACTTAATTCATACAAAAAAAAAAAAAGTGTAGTTTATGTATTGGAATTTGAATCCAATACCTCACCAATTATTTAAAAGAGAAACCAAAAAGGGTCGAACATCCCATGTGGTTCATTCTTGTAACAAGAAGTTACTGTTTAATGACCCCATTGTCATAGTGTAGCTACGGCGAAATTGGCTCGGCCCGACCTGCCCGATGTGAGATTGGGTTGGATTGGGTTTAGTTTAATTTTAATAGGCTCGAAAAGGATCGAGCCTAATTTGGTTCGGGCCGACTCGAAACCCAAATGCCCCGACACAATTTAACCAGATATAAAGTAGTGTTTGGGCTAGATTGAGCCACGAAAAATGGTGGCCCGAGTCGCCGATGAATTTTTGGGTTAACTCGACCTAACCGATTTTCAGCGTTAACTTGATGGGGTCAAGCCGAGCATTTGCAGCTCTACCTAGTGGTTACTCAATTTCTCATTTTCCCAATGCTTGGGCTGGGGAAAAAAACAAGCTATTTAATATTCGGCACAAAAATCGATCGGTAAAAGCTAGATTCAATTCAATTTAAGGTTGTGTTTAACCGAACTCTAACGAACGAGAATTGGTCGTGTTCGTTTGTTTATATTAAAGAGTTGTTTGTGTTCATTTGTTTAATAATTTAACATGTTATTGAACATGTTCATTAATTGTTCATGAACAACTATATAAATGTGTTTATGGAAAAAGTCAAATACACTTGTTCATGAATACTTAACTCAAAAATAAATTAATATTATGATAATTGCAAATGTAAATAAGATATAATATTAAACTAAAATAAGCTTATATCTTTCATGATAAAGTAATACAAATTAAGTAGTAAATACATAATTAATAATTAAAAAATGAATAATAAACAACCATCAAACGGACACTAAATGGGAATATTCGTGAACAATTCATGAACATAAACGAACGATTTTCATGTCCGTTTATGTTCACTAAGCTTAATAAATGAGCGTTAAATCGAGTTCGTTCACGCATTTACATTATAATCAAACTCGTTCCTTTACAACCCTAAATTCACCTCGATTCATTCACATAATAACTCAAGTTTCAACATATATACTTTTTCATTTTATTAAAATGCAAAATTCGCGCTCGAGCTTAAGCTCGACTCAATTAGTTGAAGAAAAATAAAATACATGTTAATATATTAAACTACAAATCAAATTTATATACAGATTTTTAAGCTCGATAAAATTCAAACAACCTTTTGGAACATTATCAATTTCTTCCCAAAGCCAAGAGAGAGAAATAATGACTGATGAGTACGACCACACAAAAAGTTATCAACAGTGACAGTTGATGCCATATCCTCAGAGATGAAGTTAAAGATGGCAAAATATCAGAGTATATAATGCAACCATAAATTAAATGTACAAGAGTTTGGCAGGACCAAATAAGGGGGGTCCCTTCTCACATTTGTTTGTATTTTGGTGGTTTAATTTAAATGACATCTGACAAGTGCTTTTGCACAAACTGCCAGAAAATATTGAATGAGGTATGGACCAAAGCTTTTCATGCCCTTAAATTTATCTCTGTTGATTTTATTACAAAGCTTTTATGAGACAAGGGCTTGTTTTTACTAGCTAGGAGTAATCTATGCTTGTGAGATTTCTTGAGGAAACTTGATTCATTGGTTATGAACTAATAAAATTAGTGAATAGATTATTATATAAATTGATGGAGAAATTTCATGTCATCTAATAAGATAGTATATTGATGTTGTTTAAAATCGCAAATTACTCCGAGTAAGGGATTTTGAATAAAGTCCAATTTCTTCTCCTAACGCTGGTGTTCTTCGATCCGGAAACTTGTCTGCGATAGTTCAACAAACGTTAAACGTTGAGGTTGTCCCACGAGGCATCTTCGGCGTTCAAGTCGATCGAAAGTAGGAGAATTCCGGAGCAAAAGATAGTAATTAACTGCTCGAATACTTACAAATGGGACGAAGAGACCTTTTTATATATTTTATTAAGCTATTCTCGTGAATGAAATGTAGTTGTTAGATCAAATAAGTCTAGTCATTGATTAGAGAATTGTTTTAGCATAATAAGGATTGCTAAGGTTCTAAATTGAAAAGAATCAAGAAAATGCATTATCTTCCTAGTAAAAAAATATCTCTTATTCCGGATGTATAATTTCTAAATAACTCAACAATAAAGATATGTTAGAATTTTGAATACGAATATTTGAATTGATTTGTCAAATAAGAATAAAAGGCACTTGAATTTTGAATACATATATTTGAATTATTAATACGAATAAAAGGGGTAGGAGCGCCTTTTAAAAAAAAAATCCTTAGAGACGTCATTGCAAATGGCGCTTACACTTGTTTAATTAATCTCTCCCGTAAATACCCACAAATACAACGATATTACGTGATATTTGCTATATATATTATGTTAAATTAGTCCATATGTTGGGGTGAAATGTGAAACTTGCCATTACTTAATTAAAAAATTAGATTTTTTTTTAATTAATTCAAACAAGCTATCATAAAGATGATGCTCGAAGTACATATTATTGCAAGTTTGATAGTTTGGTCAGTTTACAATTTACATGCACTTGGTGCAACATCATCAATGTTTAACCATTTATTTTTTGTAAAGAAAATAAAACATTTGAAAATTATTTATGTACTACGTAGTAAATGCAGCATGTATTGTACTGTGTATTATGAGAGACATTATTAATTATTTAAGGTTTTGGTATCACATCAAAGCTGTGTTGTACTTAAAAGCCTAAGGCGTATCAAACAACATATATAAGTGATTCCTATACATGAGGGGACATTATTGTTTAGTTAAGGTTTTGTAAACATGGGTACAACTTATAACTTTTTTAGGCCCAAAGATTATGCAATAATATTGAAAACATATCATATATTGATTTATTCCCATATAAAAACGCAAAACACAAATATATCACTGGAAAATGGAAAATAGTTGTGTATGATCTTATTCTATTTTTTTTCTTAAAAAAGTAGCAAATAACAGTGGATATCAAAATTATATAGTCATTTAATTAATTGAACTACAGCATCGGGTATTCGTATTTTATTTCTTATTTTATTCTCTTTTGCATGACCATTTAGAGTTAAATCATTAATAAAGCATTTTTAGAATATTTTTAATTATTAATTTACATGCTATTTAATTTTGAAAGATTGAAATATTCATTCTTTAATTAGCATTGTTATATTATTTATGCTAAATATATCAAATATTGAAATAATATAATGCACTATAAAATTGAGGATTTTATCTTATACCGCGCTTAATTGACAGTACATACATGTTAAATAATGCCTAAACATGTTGAACATTATGTTTTTTTCTAATATAACAAGTAAATGGCTAAATATATAAAGTAATAATCTTCTCATTTTTTGAAATAACATAAATGTTATTAGTAAATACGTATGCACATATATGTGTATATAATAACTAATACATTAAATGAGATATAAATTAAGTAAAAAGAAAAAAAGGTAAAATTATATAGCTAGCATATATATAATTAAGGGTATATGTTGGCAATTTAAATTTACAAAATGATAAAATTTATGGGGTGACCTTTTTCAATCTTTAGTGGAAAAAAATATTAATTAAAAAAATGGGAATTCAGATCTTGCGACACTATAATTATGGTTCTACAACCATAAGTACCTGCAAATTAAATTAAATGGTCTTGGAATTAAGGCTAACTAAATTATGTCATGTATACTTAAAAGACTGATCACATATATACTAGACCCAATAATTAATCTTCCTATGTTTAGGACATTATTTTATAAGGTTTAATTAATTTGATATCAGTAAAATTCTAATACATGAGTATATAGAACTTAGGATTCTTATAGAACTTAAATGTTCTGGATACTTGAGATCTAAAGCCTAAGGCATACTAAACACCGATAATTGATGTTATTATGTGGGACATTATTTTTCTAAGGTTTAATTTGCTAGAATCAAAATTCCTATATGTACAGGTGTATAGGTCTGAAAAACGAACCAAATTACTCGATATCAATCGTTAAAAGTTTGTTTGAGCTCCGTTCGTCAACATAACGAACCAAGCTTGAACACATTTGTTATGTTCCATAAAATATTGTAAAACTCGTCTCGAACTTGACTCAATTACTTAAAAAAATATGTGTAAAATATCAAGCTACTTAATTGAGTTTGATTATTTCGCTCGACTAAAGCTTGTTTGAGCTCAGTTCAATTAATGTCAAACCAAGAACAACCACAATTTTTGAACAATACTATGTTCGACTCGACTCGACTCGATTCATTTACACTCCTACATGTGCAAAACTTAGGATTCTTATATGGTTTAAACATAATGTGACACTTAAACCCTAAACTCATATTAAACATTGACAATTAAGGTTTTGCTATCATTAAAAATCCTGATTACTTGTGTAAACTTTGGATTCAAAGGTTTAACTTTTTGTCATTATTACGAGCCAAAAGGCATATTAATTAAACACCTGTAATTGTCTTCTTATATGTGTTGGGACACTACATGTTTAAGGTTTTCTGCTACCATCAAAATCCTAGTACATTTATAGAACTAGAATTAGAGTGCAGAAAAATTATGTCATATTAATTAAAAGCCTAAGGCAAATTAAATACCTATAATTATATATTTACAAGATATAGAGTTATATGATTTTTTTTTTTTGAAAAAGAAAGAAATGAAAATGTAGCAAATCTTTTGAGGGCTAGTTAATTTCTCTATATCTATATCTTTATAGGTACAATTTTTAAAATATCTTGATATAGATTAATTAATCTATATTTATTTGCTCAATACTCCTAATATCTTATTCATTGTTTTTATAATTGAGAAAATGCAAATAATTTAACACTTGGTTGGAGAACTTATGAAGGGCAGAGAAATAATGCATATCAGTAGGGGCGTAGCCAAGGGCCTTCCGGCTCTCCGCGCACCCCAAATTTTTTTTGTCCGGTAATTTCTATGGGGAATATATATATATATATATATATATATAAAGAAAAAAAAAGTTGAATTAGAAAAAAAAATGGGCTAGGAATATATGATCATGCAGGTGGCTCTACGCCTTGCATATCAGTCAAATGCAAGGAGCTAGACATTAATTGTACGCATGTAATGCATAAATAACAAAATAATTAATGTGCAAAAAGTGAAAACTTAATTGAATGGAAGTCTCAAACTTCTTTATAGAACCACCTATAATCTTTAAATCTTTCTTGTACTTGGCCGAATCATAGCATGGGTTTTTGAATATTAGGTGTCTTATTATTTCACAACTTCTTGAAAATATTAAACAGTCTGTATAATTAACATAATAATGATATCAAGATTCATATGTTCAGCTTTAGCCCTACTCTAAGAATTATGATAGATGGGTAAAATCGTAATTTCTCTTTTAATATTCACTTATTTATCTAATTAAACCTTTATTTAATTGATAGTCCATAAAGATCATTGATTGGGTCAAGCAATTAAAAAAATATGAGGCCCAATTGATTACACTATGCCCTTGGGACTCAACTCATTAAATTAAGCCACGAGACATGTCACCTCATGTAGAAATAGTCCATTCATATTCATCATGAAATTAATTTCAATTTACGTACTAAATTTCCTTACACTTTGGATTAATCTTTTGGACATTTTCTTATATGTTCATATTGCAGCCGATTCTCGCACACCGATTCACTTATAGACTTAGATTTTAATACCGTATAACCTCGGATTGACCTTGATTTAGAGTAAGTTGCCTTTACAAGCAACATTAAATTATAAATTTAGGGATCAAATAAAATGCTATCTGCATCGATAATAATACCACCGATCTCTACATAATAATATAGACAATCTTAGGGTTGACAAATGAACCAACCTCGAATTTAATTTGAATTCTTTTCAAACTTGAACTATGAATCTTGTAAACATGACCTCCCATCGTCTAGTTTAATTATTTACTATTTGATGTATTTTGAACACTTGGACTAGGAGATATCGCCACTCATTAACTATAAGGGCTTCTCGATCGCGCCTCCAACGGCCAACACTGCGCTAAACACTGCGCTATATTTGGATGTATTTTGGCGTTTTACTGATACCATGCTACTGTAGCAGCACTACTTTTTCTTCTTTTGTTTTTATTTTTATTTAATTTGTTATTATAGCTTTATTGTAACTTTAAATATAGTTATTAATATTATATTTCAGTTAATCTAATAAAAAAATAATACTGAAATTAATGTTACATTATTTTCATTAAATATAAATTTTTTAATTTGTTTACTTTTAAAAGTAAAATATTTAATAAATATTATATTAAATTTACTTTTTATTGAATTTGTTTATATTTTAAAAATTAATATTATATTATATTCTATTTTTCAATTTAATTAATTGCGAAGATAAAAATAATAAATATTATATTAAATAAAATTACTTATATAATATTTTTATCAATTATACAATAATAAAAATCAAAATAAAAGAAAGAATCTTATGGAATATTCCTTTTTAGTGCAGAAAAATAGTCCAGATGCTTGGAGATGAAGTATAAACTTTGGGCCAAATTAGTACAAACTCGCACCAAAGTAGTAGAGAGTGCTGGAGATGGTCTAACGGATAATTACAAAAACATCCCTGAGGTTTGGGCTAATTACAAAAAAATAAGTTTCAAAATTACAAAAAAAAAAAAAAATCACCACGTTTGATTACGTGTTAGATTTAAGGGGAAAAGCGTAATATTTTTATAAATATCAAAAACTCCCGATATGTTTTTGCTTATGAAGGGGAAAATATAAGACGGAATTAAACCTCTAGGGTTTTTTTTTTGTAATTTTCAAAAACTTTTAGATTTTTTTGTCGATCACTAGTCCAAACCTTAAAAGGGATTTTTGTAATTATCCCTAACTATAAAGTTCAAACTATGTCATTACTAACATATTAACAGTTTCCACGATCTTAATTTATTCAAAAATTTCAACAATGTATTTGTAAAATAGAATCTTATATATTATAAGGTGTAAAAAGTTTAAGGTCGTAGAAGTCGCTAGTCGGGTGATAGCCCCAAGCACCTCGCTAGGAACAATAATACAATTGTTTATATTTTTTAAAATTACTTTTGGTGGATTTTTCCCGTATGTATGGGTGCCTACACCTAATTTTTGTCCAAAACCATTTTTTAACTCTAATTGCACAATTTTATTCATGTTACACTTAGAGGAATACTCCACGTGAATAACTATCGTAAATTTATTGTGAATGTATACAAATTCATACACAATCATATATAGTAGACGTGTCTCGTGTGCAAATACTTCTCCGTATTAATTTGGGTAGCTTAGAAGTTAATGTGGATGTCTTGTCATACCAACAAGTTAAAGTTACTCTTAATATGAATGAAAACTACTTTCTCTTCTTTTAATGTACCCAAAATGTTGCAAACCAAAAATTTTGCAAACAGTTAGTGGGCAAATAGTTTACTTTATCAAGCATCCTCATCATTAGGACCAAACAAATTCTAATATGGGTAAATTTCTGTCTCTACAAAGGGATTAATTGTACCATGAGAAATATCAAGAAAGATCTTAAATAATGATTGGTTCATGGCCAATAAAGTACAACTTAGATTTGAACTCTCTTTTCACCTGCTATGTTTAGAAGATGAATTATTTTTTGAAAATCATACAATTTTTTTTTTAAATAGTGTTTCATTTCATATTCTTGATATTTTAATACACGGTCATATTTATTTTGTATTTTGACATAATCAATTTACATTTAGGTTATATTAACAATAATGTATTTGAATGTATTTTTAATGATTTTGAGGTACGATCATGTTTTTTTCCACTTCATCAACAAAAATATTGAATTGTATTTTTGGCCTATAGTTTGATGCTATTTTAAAATTATTACAATGCATGGAGAAAGAATTCATATAACTATTAGGAAAATACACGTCTCACATAAAATGGAGGTCTCATAAATATACAAAGATATGTGCATTGCACGGAAGTCACATCCAAAGATATACAATAAACGAGTTACTAATAAATAGTATGCCAAAAAATTCCATCTAAACCGCCCTTTCAAAATAGTAAAATATAATTACATCATGTAATGTCAATTTTGGTAATTGGTGCATTAATTCTGAATATAATAACAAAGCATTATATAAAAAATAGTTTTTTAAATTTGTGTGTGGACTGCATTAGTCATTATATTGTCTTTTTTAAAAAAAATAACTTTTTTTTATTTTATTATATTTTTTACCTATAATATATCAAATTAATCATCTTTTTACAGTTTTTAGTTTGACACTCATAAACATAAAAATATAAGATATATTCACTAAAAAATTATTTTATAATAGACTTCAAAATCATGCATTCGGGCTATTGAATATCAATTTATATATTCATGTATGTTAGCTAATTATAATATATGTATATTTGTTAAATGACTTAGCCAATTTCTTCATAATTATAAATTATATAGAATTGTGTGCAAGTTTGTAAAATTCAATCAAAAAATATTTATTTTAATTGAAGAAAATATCTCAATATTTATGTCCTTATATTATATTTCACATAAGGATAAATTACACTTTGCCTTTTGAAGTATGTGATTTTTTTTACTCTGTCTCCTAGTTTTTTTAACATTTTATCAGTGTTCTTAAAAGCGCTAGCGCTAGCTAAGCGGCGGGGGGGCTTAGCGCCTAGGCGGGATTAGGCGGGACCTGAGCGGGGTTAGACGGGGCCTGATCGGAAAAAAATTCTAGGCGGACAAGGGGAGCCTAGCGCCTAGGCGGGAACTAATCGGGGTTAGACGGGGATTTTTAGTACAGTGCACTTTATATGAACTTTTAGTGTTTTCCCACACCATACCCACGTGGAGGTGGTAAAGTGATAAATGTACAAGAAAATATTAAGTCCATAAGGTAAAATATCAAAAAAAAGTAAGGGGAAAATTGCAAATTACCCTTATACATATATCAATATGTAGCATTATACATTTATATAAGTGGAAATTAATTTTATAGTCAATATAGTGTTTTACATACACAAATCCAAAACGATGTGATTTAGAAATTTTACAATAAATAAAATACATAACAAAATCTGCCAAAAAATTAAAGATGTCCCCCAAAAATCTAATAAATTAATAATGTTATCAAAATAATGTTTGTTGTCTCATGTTTCTTAATTACTCTACTTGGTTCTCCAATATGTGTGTGTATTAATTTTTCATTTATTGTTACACAATCAGCTATTACAGTCCAATTTATACATATGAATATATAGCTTTCGAAAATAAAATTGCATCTGAATTTAGCACTACAATCTTGGAAAAAATGTATGATACCAATCTCCACACTTATTAAGAATCTAAACATGACTAAAATGCAATGGACAATGAAGTTTCGCCTTGTGAGAAAAAATAATTTTTGAAGATCGAACACAAATATATAATCTTGAATGAATTTTCCATGATTCTAAAGTATGATATATTTTCTTTTATGACTTTTTCAATGAATAACAGTAAATGGTATTTCCCGTCTATTGTCTGATATTATTTTAAAATTAATTAAAATGTAGGGAGACATCATTAATAGAACTGTCTGGAAAATGCATGTGTTATATTACAAAATGGAGACATCACATAACATCGCGTTCATTGCACGGGAGTCTCAACTAGTGTAAATAACAGTAGAAACATCTTTAAACAAAAAAAAATTCTTAAAGTTCAGGAAGTAACTTGCCAATTTATAATACACTAGATTAGGTCCCCGTGCGATGCGCGAGCTATCCTAATAATAAGTAGAGTTGTCAATGAACCAGTTCGAGCTGGCGAGCTGGGCCAGAGAAAAAATCTCGGTTGGGTCACGCCAAAACTCCATATAATCTAATTTTGAGATCAGTTGACCCACTTCACCCCATGAAATGACCGACCTGATCGTACAACCCGACCTTGTGGACCTAATTTAAATTTTTAGTACATTTTAAAATAAATAGTATTCATCATTTTATATAATAATTTTACAATAATAAAAAATATGTATGTCATTAAAAAATATTAATTAATATTTGTATGTTTAAATAATTTAACAAAGCAAAACCAATTAATCAAGTTTTTTTGGAATTACATTATACTCTATTTTAACAATATATTATAAACACGTACTTTTAGGTTCTTTTATTTATTTTAAATTTCAATAAAAATATTATATTACACTTCATAGTATTTATACATTGCTAAAAATAAATTGAATTCAACTTTATTTATAAATATAATAGTACAATTAGAAGTTTGTACTTTAAAAATTATATTACAATACAATTAAAATATATGATTTTCAAATATAATGACTCACTAAAATATTTTAGAATTTAGCACACTCCGTACAT
The DNA here is from genome assembly GCA_016081115.2 of Rehmannia glutinosa. NCBI lineage: Eukaryota > Viridiplantae > Streptophyta > Magnoliopsida > Lamiales > Orobanchaceae > Rehmannia > Rehmannia glutinosa. The sequence goes on from JABTTQ020001892.1 coordinate 42,162, forward strand.
TTTTTTTCAATTTTAAAATAACATTATATTCTTTTTCATCGTATATTATGAATTATATATTAAGGATTTGAGTTATATACAATATTTTAAAATATATAAAACAATTTGGGTGTAATTTATCCAGATTATTCTAAGATAGTTCGTGTAAGTTAAAAATATAATATTACACTCCAAATATGTGGTTCCACTATTGTTTATAAATTTTATAAAATTTAAAAAATGAAATCAATTTAAAATTATCTATAAATAAAAAAGACTAAACTCTAATGACGTATATTGTAATACCAAATTACGATTCTAAAACACTATATTCGAAAATATATAATCTCATTACAATTAAGGATTTGGTTCAAATTATAAAATCATATTAAATTGATACTTAAAAAACAAATGAGATAATATTATAGCCAATAATGCCGATTTATTTTATATTTTCATTTAGATCTATTTGATTTTTAATACAATATTTAATACTAATTGATCATACATAAATTTGATAAATTACAATATTTTCGGACAACAAACTATCTTTCCTTTAAAAAAATCCAAATTCATGTGCATAGTATTTAATTATAATTACACATACTTAAATTAAAATGTTAATGTATACCATAATTAAGTATAGCAAAATTAATGATACAATTACAAAGATATTTGATATATATATATATATATATATATATATATATATATATATCCATTTTGCTTTTTTATTTTTTATTAAAAATATCTAATTTAGTTTTTAGCAAGTGTAAATAGGCGAGAAAACAAATTTGGAAATAAGTTTGTTATTATATATATATATACATACATACATATAGTTTTAAATATCAATAAATAAATAAAACTTCTTGATGGGAGAAGTTCAAGGCTTCTTGGTGTAAGAAGCTCTAGGTTTTGCTCCCGCCACTCATTTCTTCCCTCCTCTAGGATATGTACTAAAAAAAGGTTTCTTAAGAATATTTTATCACAAAAGAAGAAGAAGATAAAAGTAAGTATTCTTCTATTCTTTTTAATAATAACAAGATTACAAAATGATTTCCTTTTACTAAAAAATCTTATTAAAAAATTATTTAAAAGAGAATTGCTAATTTCCCCATTCTAAGAGCATCTCCGCGGAAGATTGGAGAATAACAATCAACGCTATTTTGCCTCTTCCAAAGAGGGGACCAAGACTATTTCGTGCCATTTTGTCATTTGCTACAGTGCAACGCCATAAGCAGCGATAATTTTTTTTTTGCTTTTTTAATTTAATTTATTATTGGTTTATTTTAACTTTAAATACTTTTATTAATTTGTTATTTCAGTTAATCTAATAAAAAATAATACTAAAGTTAGTTCAATTAGATGTGATAATTTTTTAAATAATATAATATGGAATTTTATTAATTGTTATATTCTTTTTGCATTAATTTCATATAATTTAATATTTTTTTGAATTTGTTTAATTTTAAATAAAACATTTGATAAATATTATATTAAATAAAATTACTTATATAATATTTTTATCAATTATAATGTAATAAAAATTAATATTAAATGAATTAAAAAAATCTTATAGAATATTATATTTTAGTGCACAAAGTAGTGCAAACTACTGAAGACAGAATGCAGATTCTGCATCAAAGTAGTGCAAACTGCTGGAGATAGAATGCAAATTCTGCATTAAAGTAGTGCAAACTACTAGAGATAGTCTAACCTATCATAACGAATGAGAAATTTTACCAAAAAATGAAGGAAGAGAAAAGTACTTTATCATCTTGAATGTTGCTAGCCCACCTAGTCTTCTCAGTTTTCAAGTCCAATAATTATATATATATATATATATATATATATGATAAATTGCAAATCATAGTCCTGCAGTTATAGGTGTTAGCAGCAATAATAGTCTTGCATAAATTACTATTTGCACAAAAATCTCGATAATTTAAAAAAGAAAACTCTTGATTTCGATTATTTAAATCGAAAATTGAAAAATTTCATGGAAAATTCATGTGTCCACATTTAAAAGTCAAACCCATTTTGATGTGTAAACTAGTTGTTAGATAAATGTTTTTATCAAGATTTTGATAATTATGTTTAAATGAGTTTTTATACCAAAACAATGTTAATAAATATTGTCCAAATACTCCTAAATAATTAAAATGTTTTTGCTAATTTTTGGAGTATTTCTTAGAATTTATTTTTCGATAAAAATGGACAACACTTTTGATGGCTTTGTTTAAATTGGTTTTTACACCAAAACTATGTTTATAAATGTTGTCAAAATACTCCCAAATGATTTAAAAGGTTTTTGCTAATTTTTGGAGTATTTCTTGAAGTTTATTTTTGAAAAAAATCGGACAATATTTCAAATTGGAGGTCGATCGGTCGCCCCAAAAATGGTCGGCCAGGTACTGAAGGAAAGAAAACATGAAAGTAAACATACCGACTTGAAAAATGGAGCGGGGGGACCGGTCAGGGAGGGCCGGCCAGCCGCACCCTCCTCGGGCGACTGTCGAACCCCTCCGACCCGGCCGCACCCCGCAACCCCTACCTGGATCGCACTATTTTTTTCAAACGGTCGAAATCTTCAACAGGGCAACCGGTCGCCCTATGCTATTTTGTGACAGCAAAGTTATGTTGTTTGAAATGTTTGACAGCAAGATTTACTTTTGATTTTTGTACAATATTTCTACATCTTGTGATCTTCTTTTTGTAGACAAAAGTGAAGATAGAGGAGCCTATGTTGGTGAAGACTTCCCTATAAATAGAGGATGAATTGAAGACACAAGATATAACACATACAAGCAAAACACACAACAAGAAATCTGCAAATTGTTCAAGCTTTCATTTTTACATTCTTGTTGTAATAGCCTAAGTACTTTCACTTGCACATCTTTGAGGTCTAGGCTTTTTGATTCTTGATTACACTTGCACCCAATCTTTGTATTGGTTTCATAGAGTTGTAATCTTGAATTTTGTCCATCATTCAACACAAGACATCCTTGTGAGTATTGTGTGGTAAGAATACACTGGGTGATCTAGGTGATAGGTATTTGAAGAGTGTGGTACTCTTCAAAGGTGGTGAAGGAAGATTGTGGTAATCTCATTGAAGGTGTTGTAAGAGGATTGTGGTGATCCTTAAGGTGTTGTATTAATTGTGGTAATTAATAATTTTTTTCTTTTTGAAATTCATCCCTGAGATCTTTGGGGTGGTAGTAGATTAGGCCCTAGGTGGGTTGAACTACTATAAATCAACGAGTGTTGTTTAATTTCGCATTTACATTCTTGTCAATTAATTGTTCATTTGAAAAAAGAGGCGATTTGCGAAAAATCGGCATAATCTATTCACCCTCCTCAGATTATCATAGCCACTTGAACTAACACTAGTTTTGTTTTGCGTGTACATCCTCCAAATAGTAAGTTTCCGTTCCGAGTTTTGTCCTAATCAATATGTCAATTCATTTATATGATATGTGCATTTAAACTGGTTTCTTCCTATTTGGCCAAAAATGACATATGGATCTTTTAGGGACAAATGTCAATTTTTCAACTATTAAATGATTGAAATAGAAAATTTGTGAAAATTACATGACTTTCTTAAAAATAGAAAATTATGATTTTATGTAGGACTATTATTGTTGACCCCTAGATTAGGGGTGTCAATTTTCATCCGACATCTTGAGACCACACACGAACCTAACACGATATTAATAGGTATTGATCCAGGCTTTATGGGTCCCGTCGAAATTAGGTCGAACCCGAATAACCTACCAATTAAACAGATAGGGTATGAGTCAACCTACTATGATCCATTTAATCCGTCTAACCCGTTTGTAAATTTAAAAAAATAAATAAATAATTGTAAGAAGAAACCAAAAAACAAGGCATTTTCTTAAAATTTAAATGCTAAAACCTCCTTATTATGTATATTGTTATTATTTTGCATGTATTTTTGTATGTTGTCCTCAAAATATGATTAATATTTTATGTTATTTGTTATCTCTTTTCGTATGTTTTGAATTGTGATATTCTTTATTGATTGAATAATGTGTCATAATGATTGAATTTTTTTTCTTAAAAAGTTATTTATTCAATTGAAAATATTAAATGTATATAAAACTAATTTTAAATGAGTCGGGTTCAGGTTACTTGTAAAATAAATAGGTCGGGTCTGAGTTCAAGATTTTGACACGAATAATTAAACATATCGAATCCAGATTGACTTATTCTGACACATGAATCCACGAACACGTATCGGCGAACCTAGGAACTCAACCCATTGACAACAAAGGATAGATATCTATTATGACGGCCAAACCTAAAAAGAAAACAATGAAAAATTAAAATCAGAAATCAAATCACAAAAGCCAAAATACAAAAAAACCTTAGGTGTATGCCATTATTGGGCCCATAGGCCTAATTGCCAATTGCCAGATTTCAATTTTCATACACAGAGACAGAGGGTGGGGGAAGAGCAGAAAAAAAGCCATTCATAAAAACGACAGTTGGAGTTGATGACCGAAAAAAGTGAGTGCTATAAAAAGCTGCTTAAGAACTCCCAAAAAGCAAATCAAAATAAACTCACAAACTGTCTCCTTTCTTTGGTTTTGCTTTTCTATTTTTTGGACTCAAAAGAAAAACAATACTTGAGAAAATACTTCTCTTTGCACAAACCCCAAGCTGGCATTATGGCCCATTTGTCAGGTGTATACTTTACACCACAACACACACACAAACACACACTCCCATATCAAGAAATCAAGAATTGCCAAAAACAAGAATTGTGTTGATTTGTAGTCTAGTCTCACCAAATTTCACTTGAAACACTCCAAATTTGTCCATTTAAAAAAAAAACTGTTTTTTTCAAAGACCCTTTGAGTTTTTCTTTGTATTTTTGTTAAAGAACCAATCTTTAACTTTGTTTACTTTCCTTTTTGTGTTTTTTAGAATAATGCAACTGATTATTCAAACAAAGAAAGCAGCAATGAATGGGCTCTGAATATTCAAGAATGGAAAAGGGTTCATCATCTTCTTCTTCATCAGGTGGTTGTGGTGGTGGTGGGGCCGACCCACTCAATGGGTTGAAATTTGGCAAGAAAATCTATTTTGAAGGTGTGGGTTCTGGGCTGCGGCCCAAAACTGGTGATGGGCCGGCGCCGCCGTCTCCGGCGAAGAAAGGGCGGACAGGGGTGGTGCAGGGTGGACAGCCGCCTGTTTGCCAGGTGGAGGGGTGTAAAGTAGATCTGAGTGATGCTAAAGCTTATTACTGTAGGCACAAAGTTTGTGGTATGCATTCAAAGTCTCCAAGGGTCATTGTTGCAGGCCTTGAACAAAGGTTTTGCCAGCAGTGCAGCAGGTCAGCTTTTTTTTTTTTTTAATTTTTTTTTTGGGCCCATTATTTATGTTGATTAAAGAAAAACTTACTTTGTTACAGATAAGGTTTGAACAATCTTTTTTTTTTGTTGTTGTTATTGGTTTGGTGAGTTGATTATGATATAAGCATAAGGTGTTTGATTAATTGTCTCAATGAATTTTGCTTTATGATTGAGTTTTGTTGTGATGTTTCATTTCCCTTTGTTATTAATTCTCATGATATTGACTGTGATGTTGTTGGACTTTTGGATTTAGTTTTTTTGAATTAAGAAAAAGACAATACTGTTTTTTTTTATTATGGAACAGAACATGAATTGGTGTTTTTTTTTTTTATCAAGTAAAAGGCCAAAATAAAAAATAAAGAAAGAGAATGCTGATCACAAAGCCGATCACTGGCACCGAGATGAGCGCCGTTAAAACCTTCTACGGTAAAACCCACCCCTTGTGGGAAAAACCCTAGAAGGAAAAAAAGACTCGAATAAAAAGAAATTCAAACAAAACCAAGGCAAACAACCACAAGCGGTTGCATGGGTGAATGAAAACAACAAACTAATATCCGATATGGTAAAGTAAAGTACGATCAAGAAGCAATAACATCACGAAGGAAATTAGGAGCGACATCCCACCAAATGTTACCCACAATATAAACTGTTTCGCAAGGACATCGTAGCCGGCGTTGGTTGGCCTCCACGAAAAACGTGGGAAGCCCGAAAATGAATAAGCGGGAGGTGACGAAATAAGAGTAAAAGTCGCCCTCAAGGACCAAGGAACATTCAATGAGAAGAAGAGAAGATCGAAATGACATATGAAGAATCGGCTTCAAGCAAATGAATTGCCATCCTTTATCCGAGCAATTTCACAAGCCGTGATGGCCCCCTGTGGTCGCCGGAAAAGCGAAGCGATGGTCGAGGTGCAAAGTGAAACAACCAAGATGAAACCATGACAATTACTTTAAAACGCTCCACACGCAGAATCCCCGGAGACCCCATAGCGCTCCCATCTCGTGTTAATTTTAATCCAACCTGGAGGAGGAAGATTCCAACGGACTAATACGGGGATTTAGTCCGTCGATGACATCCCGAAATACCCAACATCCTTAAAATGAAAAGATCATTGCAATCATTATGCATGAAACCCATAGGAGCATGGCGTCTTCCCTAATAAAAGAGAGAACCCGAGCACGAATAGCAACATCCGAGAACTTGGAATCCTCAAAAAATGTACATTACGACAAGACCATATCACCCAAAGAAAAGTAATCAACGTTAACTTCCACAAAAAGAGAATTTGAGAGCTTCCTTTAACCTCCGGACTCAAGAATGACTCCCCATATGCCGGAGGAAAAATCCAACCGCACACCTTATATTTGAATAGGCTCGTGAAGTACTCCCAATCGAACGGACAATAGGACATTCCAAAAGCGATGGTCGAGATCCTCGAATCGCCGAAAAACAAAGTCGACAAACTGCGGCAGACCGAGTAAATCCCGCGCCCCGCAATTGACCCCACTGCAGGAGCTTGTTATGAATCAAGCGCCAAACTAACATGACCGCCGTCTTGCAGTATACCAGGATGCCGCAGAGCCACTTACCCCAACGAACCACTGGAAAACTCGTGTGAAGATGCCAATAAGCTATACGAGAAGAAACAGAGCCATGAACCGATCTAGACCCAGGACACGAGAATCATCCCCACCCACAACAGGCATACCCAAAATGTCCATAACAATATCCTCACAATTCGGAATGAACAAAGAAGTGAAGTGCCAAACACCATCAACTAAATAATCGAAAACCGTCTGCGAGATAATCTCTTCTTAAAACCGATAGGAACACCCATCTTATCTCGCAATACGATAGCCAAGCCAATTATCCCACCAAAATGATATAGAGGTGCCATCCCCAATAATCCAACGAGTCTCTCTTGAGAGAGGTGATGTATGGACGGAAACCCGACCAAAGTGAAGAAGTAATCGGAGAGGCCTCGCTCAAGAGACCGATCCAAAAATGCGCTCCGGAGGAAACAAGTCGCTAACGATCCCGAAGCCAAAATATCCCGAGCCATGCGCATCATAAAGGATGCATTCATAGAAGAGATCGATCGCAAGCCCAAACCACCTTCCCGGTAGTAGGAGCACACATACGTACCCAAGAAACAAGAACCAAACCCTTCTTTGTGATGTCTCATTCAAATAAAATTGCGCGGCTTCGGTCCAAACGGCGAATGAGAGCGATCGCCACTTATAGACCATCATTGAGTGGACAACCGAATCGAAAATCTTTGAATTAACCAGCGGAACCACGACCGCCATAGAAAGGGAATGCCCTTTCCGATTCTTGAATTTGCAAATAATACGATCCACAATAGGTTCCAAATGCATCCGCTTCAGGAACTCCCCCAAGAGCGGAACCCCCGAATAAGTAAAGGCGGACTTCCTCCCGCATCCTAATAAAGACGAAGAATAGCCCGCTTATGACGCACAAATTTACCAAAATAAATGGTAGACTTGTCCCGATTAGCATATTGACCGAAAGGTGCTCATATTCAAATAATGCGCGAGAGAATGCCAAAGCGTGGCTTTGGAAGCCTGGCGAAGATAATCACATCGTCGCATATAACAAATGAGATGGGAAGGAAATGTCGCGGCCGGCCCGAATACCCACAAGAGCATGTGATTGAACTTGTTGACTAATAAGATTACTCAAGACCTCTCAAAGAATGAGAAAAGAAGCGGAGACAGAGGATCCCGACGGACCTCGAGAACAACCAAAATACCCAACCCGCGAACCATTCAAAAGAATCGAGAGTCTAGCGATCAAGAATGCTACTAATCCAACCACGAAACCTATCCGAAAAACCAAAAACTTTCAAAAGCGTGCAACAAGAAATCCCAAGAAAGGGTGTCAAAGCTTTACGAATGTCCACCTTTATGGCCATATTACCACCATACGCCCGACGATCTAAACAATTAATGCACTCCGTCTGATAGAGACACAATCATGAATACGACGACCCATGATAAAACCAAACGAACATGAGAGATGATAGATGCCGTGATCGGGGCCACTCGGAGGAAAGAATTTTAGTGATAATTTTAAACAAAAAATTGCTAAGAACAATTGGCGAAAATGATCAACTTTAAGCGCCTCGGAATCTTGGGGATGAGCACCACAAAACTAGAATTAAGCCCCGGGAGGAATCACGCCCGTATCAAAAAAATGTTGAACGGCATGCACCACATCGTCGTAAAAACCACTTCCCAAGCAAAATGGTAGAATTTCCCGGAAAGCCATCGGGGGCGGGGAGCGCTCATGGGGTCCATATCAAAGACCGCATTTTTAATTTCATCGTATGTCGGGCGACTAGTAAGGGTCCGATTATGAGCCATGGTGACCTTAAGCGTCGATAAGAGAGGAAATCCAGGGCTAATGAGTGTGATGTAGGAGCAAAAGACGCTGTGAAAAGGTTCTCGTAATCTTGAATGACATGGTCATAATAATAATGAGAATCTCTACAAAGCTCTCCATCAATAACAAGGAAAGAAATGGAGTTCCGACATCTACGAATCTTAGCCGCACGTTGAAAAAATGTGGTATTGCGGTCCCCATCCTTAAGCCGATTAATACGGCTTCTTTGGCGTAACATCTCATATTCCTTGCTCAATAGCTCGGCTAACATTGCGTTAGACTCCACCTCTTGACAAAAAAGTTCTTGAGAATAACCATCAATTGCAATGATATCCTCGAATCGAGGCGATGGAAGAGAGAATGGACTCTTTTTTCTTTGAAGGACATCGCCAAAAACATCCGCATTCCACACCTTAAGACGAGCTTTAAGGCGTTTAAGCTTACCTTAATCCTACCCCCATGGAGAATCGGGAGAAGATCGGCAAAGCCAAGAATCGCTAATCACCGCATAAAACCTGTCATCAAGAGTCCACATGTTCAAACCAGGAAAGGTCAGGACCAGGACAAAAAGTGTCCTCACAAGTGATAGAAATAGGATGATGGTCCGACATCGACGAGCGCAAACACGTGGCAACGTACCACATCCCATAAACCAAGAATCCTCTGTCATAAGTTAACCCGATCAATCGAGATTCCACATGATTAGGTGTGCATACGACCACTTCCAAGTAAATTTATGACGAGAAGAAGGAATGTCAATCAATTGGCAATCCTCAATAAAGCTCAAAAATTCGACAGAATTCACATTAGGGGCATGCAAACTACGGCGTTCATGAGCACCCAACACCGCATTGAAATCCCCCACGACTAGATAATTAGAGCTCGATGGGCCAACAAATCCCGCCAAAGATCACGCGCCGCACATAAGAAGCATGCCCATGCACAAAACCGATCTGAAATTACTACCGATAAACTCGCTTCAACCAAAACCAATTGATCCGACATATGTAACACAACGGACGAAATTAAACGAGCGAGAAACAAGAATCCAAATATTAGAAAGCATGCCAGGCATTTGGTTAACCGCGAGAATAGATAATCCCATGGCCGACCAGAAAGAAGAATGAATAGGCGAGTTATCATTTTTAGGTTCCACTGCATAAAGCCAACTGGCTTGATAAGAAAGCGATCTTGACGTGAAGCATAACGCCGAGAGATCATTGAAATCCACCGAGCGTTCGGTGAAGAATATTCATTGATTAGCGATCGGCTCCCATGCGAGCGAGTTGATTATCCGGGATTCTCTCCTCAACTTCATCGACCCATGATCTAGTAGCTACAATATTCATAGCATTCCGATTTTCGATTCCCGACAGAACCCTAATGGCCGCCTAGAAGGACCCCCCCTTTCGGACAACAAAAGCTTTTGTCGAATTTCCTGGAGTTTTTGTCGCTAAGATATCCTTGAAGAGTTATCCGAGTTGTGCGGCGAGGAAAATGGGATCAAAGATTGACATCCTTGTAAAATAGTAAGATCAATATTCCCATTGTATTCCCAACGTCGACCTATCATATACATTACCCATTAAAGTATCAACACGGGGATATGACAAGCATCAACCAAATCCCCGAAAGTCGGACCCGCCTCAATCGCCAAAATGAGGGTCAATATGTGCAACCGTCTCCATTGGCAACACATGAACATCATCCATTTCAATATTATCTCCAACCATCCCATCAAGAATAGCAAAAGCATTAGAAGTAGAAGGGTGAGAAATAGAAGGGAATTACCTACGAAAGGAGATTTGGAGTATCACTCCTTTTATGAGGTCAACCTCTCGAAATCAGTATGTTCAAATTTTTCCCGATGACCAAATCCCTAGTAGTATTCACCATATTCCCCGACGACGATTAGGTTTTGGATTCCGAGAAAGGCTACGACCCCTAACCGTTTTCGTTGTCGAGTTGTTATTTTTAAACAAAACGTTTGTTAAATGACCAATTATTTGACAATGATGGCGGCAAAAATCGGAAGACGTTCATAATGAAAGAAAACAAATCTTGAGTGCCTGTGACGTTCGATCATCATCTTTCGGGTAAAAGTCGAACTCAAATCGACATCCACAAGAACCCGAGCAAAATGACCCGTTGAACAGGAAAGAGTGTGATCGTCAATTTTAATGGGAGAGCAATGGCTCGCAATCCCCAATAGCACCTCGGGATGCCAAGACTCCCAACTTAGTCAAAAAATTCGCACCCAAACTTGTCTTTATTGATGTGGTAGTGTTATCGGGATCGAAATCGGCGTCAAGGCCGCAATCGAAATGTTCCTGGGGACAAAGAGTAAAAACGTTTTCTCCAAACAATATCCCTATCCCAGGAAGATTAGCGAAATGAATATTGTAATATCCCTTACCAAGCGATATAAGGCGGAAAGGAGAATTTATACGCCATAAAGATTTCAATTTTTCCTGAAGCTGCGTAATATTCAATGGTTTGTTGCCCTTAGTATAAAGAGTTCGACCAATCAACGAATTTTCGCATAATAGCCAAGCGAGACTCGTAAATTTCATCGATAATATGTAGAGAAAATATATTACCTTTTTCGTAGGAATGAGCGGAGAGGTAACCGTAACGTCATGTGTGGGAATCTTTAAAACTGGAGCTTGTTTAATGATATCGCTGTATGTTGCAGGAGTTTTATCTTTGAGAAGTGTCGGAACGTCGTCGTGGGTCGTCGGGGTGTTTGAAGGAGTAGCAGCGAAGGAAGGTTGAACCTGGTGCAACTGATGAGAACGAGTGTGGTGCAGACAATCGCCATGGGTGTTTGACGAAGGTGCAGACGAAGGAGGAGACGTGTTCGGGACTTGCAGCGGCTGAGAGAAATCAGGCAAGATCTCAGGGAAAAGAAACTCATTAATTGCATCCATCGAAGAAGGTGGTACTCCGGACGGTGGCCGGAGAAAATTATTTCCAGGCGTGACTGGTGGAGATAGCATGATTGGAGAAGAGAAACTTTTTCTGCGCCGAAAGTGGAGCTGGTCGCACGCGCATGTTTCTTTTTTAGAGAGAGAATTTTTACTAATTGGTGTTTTGTATTTGAGCTTTAGTGGATGCCTTTGTCCCATGCTTAATTTGTTGGTGGTCCTTTTCTTAAGATGTTAAATTTTCTTGAAAATGACCTGAGAACACATATAGACTCAACACATTTTGGCCAATTTTTTTTTTTTTTTAGCAACTTAATAAAACAGGGGCTAATATTGTCATAAGCTTCAAGGAGAAGTAATATTATCCATGCATTTAGTAACTGTATATGTTGGTGTTCAGTTGCTATCCTACAGCTTGTGAAGAATATATATGGCTTTAGTCTTTAAGCTTAATTTATAAGCGCACAATTGTATCGTCGTTAAGTTTTCGATGGTTTCATATTCGAGTTAGCTGAAAAAGAGACAGTTGAAGTGGACAGTTGAGCTCGGATAATACACGAAGGAGATGACTATCGATTTTAAGTATGTTTTTGAAAAATATTTCTATTTTTCATTTTCGCAAAACATAAGTGGCTAATTTGGCCTATTACACAAAAAAAATGCAAGAACAAGGAAAATGGAGGAAAGGCTTTGCTTAGATTAGATTAAGTGGATCGTGTCTTTGAGGAAATCGGTAATAATTGAGTTATTTAGAAAGCACGGGAAAATTTTCGTCTAATTTTTTCAGCCGTGAGTTGAAATTTGCACATCGTACCTTGTGGTGGCATTTTGAAGAAAATTGGATGACTCCCTTGAGCCATGATATTCCAATCTAATTTCTGGGTTGTAGCACCAAATATGATGGTTAATTCCCTCCTATGGGATAATTACATAAAAACCCCTAAGGTTCGGGCTAATTACAGAAAAGCCCAGTGATTTTGGAAAATTACAAAAAAACCTTAAGGTTTGATTTTGCTTACATCTTCCCTCTTCATAAGCAAAAACATTTTCAACCCCCTCCATATTTGGAGAAATACTACAGATTAGGCCCTTAAATTTAAGACATAATTAAACCTAAGGGGGCTTTTTGTAATTTGAAACATCTCTGGTTTTTTTGGTTATTAGCTCAAACCTTGGGGGTGTTTTTGTAATTATCACTAATTTTATTGCTAATAAAGGAAGACTGAGTCTTAAGGATTAATTGATGTTGCAGAATGAAGAAGTATCAATAAGTTCCCTCTATTGCTTGAAAAGAAATAATATTTTCTTTTTAGACAAGTTAGGAATGAAAAACTCTAAAAAAGTGATTCTCAGCTTTTCTGTGGAAAAAGCTAAAAGCTGAGAATCACTTTTTTTTAAGAGTTTGCAAACACTCCCTAAGAGTATCCCTAAAAGCCGAAATTTTCGCCATGACTAAAATCAGTGATTAAGTCCTTGATTTCGATACATATTCAGCTATGTTCTGTGTATTTTGATGTAGACAAGAGTTTGATGTCTGAATTGTATGACTTTTATTTCTTCCTATAGCATATGAGGTTAGCCTTTCTCCAGGTTTCATCAATTGCCTGAATTTGACCAAGGAAAGCGGAGTTGCCGTGAGACGCCTTGCTGGCCACAACGAGCGTAGGAGGAAGCCACCACCTGGACCTTTGTTATCGTCTCGCTATGGAAACCTTTCCCCATCTGCATTTGGTTAGACAAATCATTTATTTAATTTCACAGATTACTCTTTGCTGGTTTACATGTTTACATCGAGTGCTTTGGGAGTTTATGCAAACACTTGAAAAAAAAGTGATTGTCAGCTTTTGGCTAGGAAAAAAAAGTGTTTTTACTTCTGATTCTACATAAATTTATCAGAATTGAAAAACAAGGCGAAGGGTGCTTTTAGATTTTGTGATTGTGCTTCTTATTTGACTTTTATACGCAAATAAAGTACTTACAACTTATTCGTCAAACAACCTGAGTTTTTGTAAATTGCAAAAACAATAACCTTTGAGGTTTGATTTCGTCTCATAGTTTCCCCCTTCATAAGCAAAAATTATTTCCAGAAACCCCCGATATTTCTAGAAATATTACAGATTACCCAATTTAAGACAGAATCAAACCTGCTTTTTGTAATTTTGAAACATCTCTTGTTTTTTTGTAATTAGCTCAAACCTGAGGAGGTCTTTTGTAACTACCCCTTAACTTATTTAGCTTTTATCCGCAAACATTATCAATTTCGATTCTCAACTACGAAAAGCAAAAGTTTTTGCAAGCACTCCCTTAACCACAATTTGGTTAATGTTCATGGCTTTTCTGCTAAAACCCGAGTTGAGACGCTAGATGTTTATCGCAGATAACCATAGCAAAACCGGCGGTTTCGTGATGGACTTCAGCGGCTACTCAACTGTCGCCGGACGAGACCCATGGCCGAACACAACATCCGAACGAGGATTGGGAAATCAAGCTACCACCATTACCGGAAAATACGAACTCTCGTGGCCAAACAGCTCACAACAAAATCCTCTCCCGGATCTTCTCCACGGTTCCACCACTCGGCCCGGCTATTCTCGTCCCGAAATATCTTCAGAAGGATGTTTCAACGATTCCAACGGTGCTCTCTCTCTTCTGTCAAATCAGTCTTGGGGCTCAAGAACCCAACCACCCTTGAGTTTAGGGGTTAACAATTTTCTCGGGCCCCACGGGTCGGGCTTAGTTCAGCCGAGCGTGGACCCCGGTGCTTCTATCGGTCAATATCCGCCGTGGGGTTTTAAGGGCAATCAAGCTAGTAACTCTCTGCATGAGATGGCTCCTGATATGGTGGATTTATCCGCAATTTCTCATCCTTCTAACGGTCAGTTTAGCGGAGACCTCGGATTGGCTCAACCGAGCGACGGACAGTACCACGATGAAATCGAGCCGTCGAGGGGATATGATTCTCCGGTCCACCATATGCACTGGTCACTTTGAAAGGCTCCGATTTAAACATCCTCAGATGTTGTGTTTTATGTGATGTTTTTCTTTGTGCTTCTTTTAGTAGAAACATGGACTTGTATTTGGTCTATTCAGAATTTCTGGTGTGTTCTTTTAACATTTTGTGTGATCAAGAACTTGTTTACTCAACTGCTCCAATGAGACATTAAATGACAAGGATGTTAAATTCAAAAGTTGATGTTGTCATATGCACAATTAGGGGTGCAGTCGGTGTGAGATAGTCATATTTACGTGTAAAAAGTGATCTTATCTAAAAGTATCACTTTCCACACAAAAAGATCACCACCTCTCACGGTTTCAGACTTTCATCGTCTCAAATAAGTTTTTGCGTTAGGGGTGTTTGCAAACACTTAAAAAGAAAAAGTGATTGTCAGGTTTTGGTTAAAAAACAAGAAGTATTTAGTGTTTTCAAATATTATTATGTTAACTTAAGTTTTTAATTAATTATGTATGATTTAATTATAATCTAAAAGCATGAGAGTTAGATTTATTATTTTGCTTCTGTTTTATTTTGAAATATGTAAAAGTATTTTTACAATTTATTCACCAAGACTATCTATTACTTGATCGACTTTCAACTTTTATTTGCAAATACTTGCCAACTTCTCATTCTGAATAACTTCTTATTTCTACATAAAAATCCCTTTTCTAAAAGCATAAGTTTTTGCCAACACTTCTTAAGAGTTGAAATTTTACTGATAATCAACCACGAACGTGAAGTATTATATATTTAACATGAAAAGTGGAATACGAGATGAAATATCAAATAGAAAAATAAAATTCCTGCTCGTTAGCATAATGTTGTACCAGATACAATTGTTCCTTGATTTGCGCCTCGATTGTGGAATTTTTTGCCTTAATGAGTTAATTCTATCATATCATGATACGCTTCTTATTTGTGCACTTTTTTTTTATTTTATCAATTCTAGATTGCTTTATGTAATCAAAATGGTAATCCAACTTTTCAGCATTTGGCTCAACAGTTGGAATTGAGCCCATTAAACAACCTGGAATCGACTAAAACATATACAACCAAAAGGTGTGCCATGCATATGACAAAATCCCGACGAAAAGTTCAACAATCGGGGGATGCTCCAGATGGATGTTTTAATAAATTTGTTTGGAATTTGTTATAACCTTTGACATGTACAAATTAGTTGCTGAAACTTCAAGGCATTGCTTGTACAAGTTTCCTCAAATATATAATTAAGATTAAATTGTTTGCTTGAAACATGGTAGAATATGTCCTAAAGAGCATTGTGGATAGCAGAATATTTAGAGGATAAATTACAAAAACTATTGAGGTTTAGGCAAATTACCAAAAAAAAAAAAAAATCATTTATCTTTTATAATTACAAATTTGAGATATTACAATTTACAATACAAATACACATTGTGCAATTCTTTCTGAATTTGCACAAATGCAGATACAACTAGTTTCCTGCCAGCAATGATTCAACTAAATCATAATTGTCTAAGAAACTATGTTGTAAAAATCTCTGCCTAGCCTCGATTAGTTCCCGCCCAGACGCTAGGTTCCCCTTGTCCGCCTATATTTTTTTTTTTTTTTTTTTTTATTAGGCCCCGTCTAGGCACTAGGCTCTCTGCCGCTCGATTAGTGCCTTAACGCCTTTTACAACATTGCTAAGAAGTTACACTACTGAAATATGCATAATACATAAAGGCAAAAACTTGTGTAAGACGGTCTCACGGATTTAGATCCGTGAGGGAGTCCTACACAAATTTTAAAGGTTTTTTTTTTTCAGATTTTATTTTTCTTAGAATTTATATTTGTTTTTAGGGTTTATTTTGTTTCTGGGTTTATTTTTAATTGATTTGGGTTTTTAGGATTTTTAGTTTTTTTAGGGTTTATTTTTATTTTTGGGTTTATTTTTATTTTTCGGGTTTATTCTTCATGGTTCATGTTTTTAAAGTTTATTTTTGTTTCTTCATGGTTCATTATTATTTTTAAATTTATTTTTATAGTTCATATTCTCAAGACGGAGCTCCGTCTCACGGATTTAGATCCGTGAGGACCGTCTCACAAGAGACTTGCTCATACATAAATAGCATGTTTCACATGTGTATATTTTTGTTCTTAACGTGGAAATTGCATAAACAGAGCGTGTACAAAATAAAACCATGTACTTAAAATCTGACAGCTGCATAATTCTGGGATTACAATATAACTCATTCACAAACTAAAAATACAAGAAGTTGTTTGACTGCAAAATCTATCAAATCTTCTAAGTTGACAACAACCGAACGCCCAGCAGTCTCTAGCATCGATAAAAATGGCAAGACTAACCTGAGGTGGTTGAGTACAACGGAAAACTCAAAAAGCTAATTCCATTCTCCGTTTCTCTGCTACAGCGCTTATTCACCTTGTAAGCAGTAAAGCTGCCGAATGTTGCCTGATGCTGAACATTCATACAAGTATGGAAGTTAAATTGCATCGCTATATGCATAACACACTGTCAGTAAGATGATGGTTTTATTAGAGATAATTACAAAAACACCCCTGAGGTTTCGGTTAATTACAAAAAAAAAACCATAGATGTTTCAAAATTACAAAAAGCCCCTTTGGATTTCGTTTTGTCTTAAATTTAAGGGGGTACCTGTAATATTTTTGTAAAAATCAGGGGTTCTTTTTAATTATTAAAATCACCGGGAATAATGTAAGACAAAATCAAACCTCAAGGGTTTTTTTGTAATTTTCAAAAAACTCTAGGTTTTTTTGTAATTAGCCCAAACCTTAGGGGTGTTTTTGTAATTATCCCTTTTTTTAAATTTAAATGTTATAATTGTTTTCAGGGACCTAGGATACTTGAGAAAGTAAGTTGATATCAAATAAGGAGATGAAAAACCGAACGTTCAAACTTTGTGCATAGGTGATGGAAATGCCAACTACGGCTCATTGGACATGTAATATGAGAACCACAGGTTTATGCTACTAATTTTCTCATGTATATTTGATATATCAGCATCATAGGAAAAGGGATTAAAAACAACGAACAAATTTCTATATCTTTATGCATAACATACAATATATACATGTGGAAAACTAAAATTTCTTCAAACGCATTACCATATAACCAGTCCTTAAAACACGCATGAAGAGCAGTTGACAATTCTCGTTTCCGGCTCTCTTCAAGTTGAGTTTCCCTCAAAATTTGCTTAACTTCCACCAAACTTTTGATCTGAAAGTTCAAGAAAAAAAATACAATACGCCAATCAGTTTGAAATTTGAGTCAGAGAGCAAACCACACCAAACCATAAAGAGCCCAGAACAGATTGTACTTTAACATACATTTTTCTGCTGTGATGCAAGGTAGGCATCAGGTAATGGGAAGGGGTTGTGTTTAGTGGAACCAGCTTGTTCACTTTCGAACCAATTTGGAATCTGAGCATGAATAAACTGAATATTAGCATGTGCCAGAGATATGCAGCAACATGAAAAGAACCAACATCTATAGAGCCCAAAAGAACCTCGAATAGGCCCACTGTTAAGTGTTAACAAATAGGGATAATTACAAAAGACCCCCTGAGGTTTGGGCTATTTACAAAAAAAAAAAAAAACAGAGATGTTTCAAAATTACAAAAAGCCCCCTCAGGTTTGATTGTCTTAAATTTAAGGGGTAATTGTAATATTTCTAGAAATATTAGGGGGGGGTTGAAACATTTTTGCTTATGAAGGAGTAATGTAAGGGAATCAAACCTCAAGGGTTTG
This sequence comes from Rehmannia glutinosa, assembly GCA_016081115.2. NCBI lineage: Eukaryota > Viridiplantae > Streptophyta > Magnoliopsida > Lamiales > Orobanchaceae > Rehmannia > Rehmannia glutinosa. Next base: position 60,599 of record JABTTQ020001892.1, read on the forward strand.
TTTATGCAATTTTCAAAAACCTATGGGTTTTTTTGTAATTAGCCCGAACCTCGGGTTTTTTTCGTAATTATCCATAACAAATAAACCAAAGTTCATAGAGATAAGATTCCAAATTTTGTTAGCAATTGTGTACCATAGAATATTCAAAACATCAGTATTGCCCATGCAATGAACAATTCATCTACAACATTTCACTACCTAGATAGTCCATCAAAAAAGCACATACCACAACATCAGTATACTGATCTGGATCTAAGCGTGTAGCAGACTCAGCTTGAGCGTCTGAAACACCAGCAGGATGGGATAATGAATCATGCGGATCGACCACTCCAAGTGTCATGGGTTCATCCCACCTGTTGATGCCACGGTCAACGCCAACTTGATTCATGTGCTCCTCCAGTTGCGAATAGAACGTATTATATGGAGCCACCTGTTGATTATTAGTTTCAACAGGGAAACTTGAGATTCTAATTGCCAATGCTCATTGGGACATGATGGAAAACATGAACTCAAGCAACTCATTTTGAAAGGTTAAGAACATCCACGAATTTGATCAAAATTGTCGTACTAAATAACCCATTTTAACTAACAATTCACCGAAGCATGATGTAATGACTAAAACTGACCTGCAATTTATGATTATCACCAACGATGAGGGGTCGCTGGTTAACCCCCAGGAAGAATAAACATTCGCGACAGTTTGCAATGCAGATACGTCTTGCTGCAGTGATCAGATGAACACGTTCACAATGCTCAACCCTGATGGCCTGTAAGACATTTTTTTAGGCATATAAAAGCTCTACGTTTATTACATCAACATATAATGCATCATACTTAAGAAATCAAGTGGTGTATGTATTGGTAGTAATCACAATGCAGGTGTAGAGTTGACCATATTTCAATAACCGTAGCAATTATATCCATCCACATGCTTACAAATGAATCATGTTTCTAACTTGACCGACATGACTACCTTGCCAACAGCTCCAATGACAATAGTTGCATCAGAGCATCCATAGACTGTTGCATATCTCAGTGGCGCCAAAATGTAAATTACTGATTCGTGGCAATTTACAACCTGAAGAAACAAATAAAGGATGCAAGAGACAAGCTTTTGAGTGACTCTCAGTCTGGACTGCAATCTACAAAGTAATAAATGTGGTAAAACAAGGGCATTGCAAAGCAGCAGAAAATATGATATAAGTGCTGTCATAGCTAATCAGATCAGAGATTTGAAATGCTATTTTAAATTGAAAGAACTACACAGTTGTACTAAAAACTTTAATGCAGCATGAAGCTCAACCTAATTTAGGCAAATTGAATCTTCTTCCTTATTTTCTTATGTGAAATTGGGTTAGATACATGGAATAGGCGGACAAAGTAATAAAATAAAGGGATAATTACAAAAGACCCCTTGAGGTTTGGCCTAATTACAAAAAAAAACCAAAGATGTTTCAAAATTACAAAAGAAACCCTAAAGTTTGGTTATGCCTTAAATTTAAAGGTGTAACTGTAATATTTCTTGAAATATTAAGGGTAGTTTGAAATATTTTTTACATTTGAAGGAGGAAAATGTAAGCGAAATCAAACCTCAAGGTCGTTTTTGCAATTTTAAAAAATTTCTGGTTTTTTTTGTAATTAGCCCAAACCTCAGGGGGTTTATTGTAATTATCCCTAAAATAAATGTTGCGCTTCAGTCTCCATCTCATGCTAAGTAAGAAAAAATCATTCTGACTTCCTGTGTAATAAATAAAACAATGTAGTTCCGCTCAGCACGTATTACACTCAAAACTAAATATGTAACTTTCCCCATTGTGTTAGTCTCCAGTTCTCACAAAATTAATCAGAAGCGCCTTCATCTTGATCAGTCCCTAAAGAGATCACAACTGACCAGATTGGCCGTCCAAAAGTTTTACGGATCTTATGCTGAAGAATCAAAAAGGTAAAGTAAAGCAGGAGAGGACATGTGACCCACAAAAAAAAGATTTTACCTTTGCAGATGTACCCTTAAGATCAGATGCTTGTTTCACACATGATGATTTAGAGATCCCCTCAATGAAACTTGGACCTCTAGGACTGCTTGAAGGTTTCAAGGAACTTGTACCAGCATCAGACATTTGAACATCCTGATCAGACGAACTACTTGGGCCGTTTTCTTTTGGAGAGACTCTATCAGCAATATATTCCAGGGTAGAGGATATATTTTGGAGAAGCCAGTCGAGAACTTGTGATGCAGGAACAGGAACAGCAGGCATGTCAGGATCTGAATTTGCAAAAAATGGAGTACTCTGGCTCAGGGGAATTTTAGCGGACCCCTTTTCCCCAAAATAAAGCAGAAACCCAAGATGTTCAAATTTATCCATGGATAAAACCTGCCAGGAAGGATAACTCAGCACTTCCATACAAAATTCAAGGAGAAGCAGCATTAAAACTAGGGCTGGCAATGACTGACACGACATGATTATAGAGACAAAAAATACGATAAAGCATGACACGACCACGATATATGACACGAACACGAAATTGAAAATTAAGTTAAAATTGCAATTATTGTTATATTTAAGATCAAATAAAATAGATAACACAAAAACACGATAGTGTGACACGAACACGACACGATAACACGATTTGCCACCCGGCCCACCCCTAATTTAAAACTTAATTTTAAGATACCTACTGACACCTAACAAAGTATTTCACTAATAAGATCAATTACAGAAGCATGCACCTCCTGTCTAATTAAAGAAACCAATCCTACACCAATAAATGCAGAATTAGACGACAAAGATTAACATACCAGAGATTCATCACCTTCCCCTTCTGTGGAGTCCGCCAAGAGCGAAAGAATATTGCCAATGTGCTTCTGCAAATAAGACAGCTGATGAGCCTCTTCGTCAGCTTGAGATGGCATAAACCTACGACTATTGCTGCGCACCAACTGCAATAAACAGAAAACACTATTAGCAATGATAATAACGTAACAACTGCCGAATTGGCACCACTAGAGAACACCCACCATTACTTGACTACACTTAAAATATGAAAGCATCCAAGAATAAGTAATAATAAAACCCACATACACGGACTGATAAGTCTGGAATACTTGGAACACTTTCCATTTATGAGTTATGATCCCAATTCTGTCTAATAATCTTCTTAACCTATAAATAGAATAACGTTCAGTGAAAGTTAACCTACACAAGCATGACGTTCAGTAGTTTTTAAAAGCCATCTTCTATCCATTCCAATCCAAATTGCAGAACCAATTCTAAACTATAAAACGCCCCACACGGCACATACCACCAAAAACTTACAATTGGAAAAAGATTGGTCCAAAAATGTCAATTTAAATAAACCCAATTCACAACTCTACACGCCCGTTTAACAAACGATTCTCAAACATTTCCAATCAAACACCAAAAATCTCCGATAAATAAAAAATAGCAAAATCAATCACCTGTAACGGCGAAAGAGCAGATAAAAACCCATCAAAAGCCGACGTTGACGGCCAAACATCAGCGACAGCTGCAGAATCCCTATGCCCTTTAGGCAGCAACCTCTTATAACTCTGTATATACAAAAACACGAGCAAATCATACACATGGACTCCAATTACATCGATCTCGTTCGAAACACCAGCCTTCACTAATGGATCAGAATCGTCATGCAACACAGAGGATATGGTTTCGATTAGAAGCCGCGCGTGTTCAACGGGGATTTGAAGGGCTCGGGCGAGGGTATCCGAGTTTACTCGTTCAGTGGAATTGGATGAGAGTAGGGTAGATTTGAGCTGAGATAGAGTTTGCGTGCCATCGTTGAAGATGAGTTTGGGAATGGGGAGAAGGCCGTGCTCGAAGGGCTCTCGGCGGGGGTACAGGTGGTAGGCCGCGGCTGCGGATGTTGGTGCTGGCTCCGATTGTTGTTCCGCGGCGGTGGAATCGGACATTGCGGCGGCGGAGTCGGACATTGCGGCGGCGCGTGGATCTACGGTGGCAGAAATGAAATTGGGGAGAGAGATATTTTTAGAAGGATAATTGAATTTGAGTGTAATTGGTAAGGACAGAGAAGAATCTAGGGACCTAAAATTAGTACGGGTTTTATTCGACCCGTATTATTTTAAATTGAATTTCTATTGGATCTTATTTATGTATGTTATTTTTTTCAAATTATAGTTTATTATCTAAATAAACGCAAATACATTATTTTTTTTATAAAATTAAGGTTTTTAATTAATTATTGTTCCATTCATAATTATTACTATTATTAATTAATTACCTAATAATGTTCATTAATTGTTGGGCTGAAAAAAATTATGTGGGTCATTTTTTCTTACGCGGACCATAAGGTCCACTAACTCAAGCTCAGTGTATAAAGGTCATTCCATTTAATTTGTAAGTAAGTAAGTCGCATTCGGATTTATTTCCTGATAAGCGATTTGAGCGTCGGATGAACCTTTTTGGGGACCATCACATGACCCTCGAACTTTATTTTGTGTATACATGCTAGTTCTTATATGAAAATTCTCCCAGCTTTAGAAAAATGTCGGACCTATTTATCCGATTTTTGACTTTGAGTGAGTTGACGAATAAAAAAAGCAGCAACAATTGTGATATTATATTTGGATTCCACTTGATTATTAATAATGACTTTAAGGAAAAATATATTTATTTCATTGTTATAATTTACTTTTCAGTTCAGTCTTGTCTCTAATCTTTTTACTTTAATATTTAAGAGATATAAAAACTAAAATGCATTTTTTTTTTTTTTGATAACTCGAACTTCCAAGTTTACGCCGACTATCTTTTGAGGACAACAACTCCGCTCCTCATTCGCCGCCAAGGTAAATTATGGGATGTGCAGTTTATTTGGCCATGTTGTTTGATGGGTCTCACGACGTCACAAGATCCTCCGGGTAAAGAAACATTATGTTCGACCCCCCAATCTACTAATAACGATCTATCTCCGAATCGAACTCACATTTGAGATCTTTATTCACTATGAGTTCCCACCAAATCTTCACCAGGCATATATATCCCGATGAAGCGATTTGATGGAGTAGGGATATTTAACCTCGACCTCCACCCCACAAACAATCTACCCCACAAACAATCTACTAAAATGCATTGTTGTGGCAGAATCTGTAGGGAAGGGATGAATGCCTGGGCCCAGATAAAGTCAAGTCATGAAAGAGACTTATTGGGCCCAGTTTAATTGCCCATTTAATAAAGTTTGGGTCCATATTTGATATATACTCCATGGAGTTGGGTAATTTGTACATAACATGGAACAAGAAGAGGAATATTTTATTTGAACAGTATTAATTATGTAGAAAGCTTTTTTTTTTTTTTTTTTTTTTTTGAGGGAATTATGTAGAAAGTTAATGAGGCATAGCTAACTAAGTGATACTATTTAGCATTACTTCATTTTTTAGTATTCATAACTAAGTGATACTATTTAGCTTTGTTGTAAAAATCACCGCCACTCCGATTGATCCCCGCTGCGAAGGTCCCCTTGTCCGACTACAATTTTTTTTTCGATTAGGCCCTCCTAATCCTACTCATGTCCCGCCAGCGCGTCTGTCGCTTGGAGCGTCTAAAGACTTTTTACAACATTGTTATTTATCATTAAATCTAAATAGTTAGTATACCAAACTATATTAGATTATACATTCCAACATTTGAGCATTAGTTTCTTCATTTCATATCATTTGAAGGTACACTGTTTATTCTATATAACTTCATTATCTGTAGATTTATTATTGATTTGATTGTTAGATGAGTATTACTGGATATACCATGAGGATCCATGATTGTGTTGTTCGTGTTATATGTATAGACTCATTAAGGGATCACCATCCATGAAACGAATTAACACATGCAATGAGTTGATTTTATACATGGATTTAGCCCTCGAATACATGAACCACTGATACGGGCTATATTTGGCCTATTAAATAGGATCAATATAATTTGGGAGGTGTCGGCCCAAAATGAATAATTAAACTAAGCCGTGTGTTAGTTAGGGTTTTAGCTTAGCGGTAAAACACGCAAATCTAATTGTCAACCTATAAATAGCTCATAAAAAGGGTCGCCGTGTGAGAATTTCAATACACATTTGATTAAGCTGTTTGATTTTACATATATTCTCTCTCAGAGTGTTACTAACTTGAGCGTCGGAGAGTCAGACGCTGGAAAAACCTCCGGCCCCCTTCTCATTGTTGTTTTGCGGCGTCAGGCGAACGGACATTAAAGATCGGGTTTTTTCGGTGGGGTAAATTTCTGGCCCCAACAATTGGCGCCGTATGTGGGAAATTTGAGTTAAGATGTGAGAAAATTGTTCAATGGACGATGGTCTATTCGTAGGTTATCGCAACTGGTAAACGAAAAATATCGCCGTTGGAATTGCTGAAATTGCTCAAATAAAGCCAAATTGTGGAACTTCTCTTCTTTACGAGGATCCAATAGATTGGTTAGCAAGGTTGGGTCCAACTCCAAGGTGAAGAAAATTAGGTAGAATAAAAACCTCTTAAACCCTTCTTTATTTTCGATTTTGAGGGATCCAATATTGAGGAGGCTAACAACATTCGAACCTTTGGGCCTCCAAGTTGAGATGTGAAAAAAAAAAAAAAAAAAAAAAGAGAGAAAACAACATTCAAACCTTTCGGCATTCAAGTGAGCTGTCCCTTAAACTCTCCAAACCCAGTTCAAGTGGTTGAATCATGGAAATATGAGTGGGGTCATGTATATTCTAGTGTCCAAAATGATGAAAATCTTGCTGCCTAAAAATATTGCCTAGAAAGTGTTCGACAAATTGATTGAGAGAATACCAAGGAAAAATTGAAGATCAGGGCAAAAAGAGTAAATGTAGATTTGCGCACGCAATGCGCGTCTCCCTTGTTGGCGTCTCGGTGGAGAAATTGGTGCAACCCGCTGAGTTTGGTACCGAATCAACAGATGTTGATGTGAACTGAGGATCCGAGTGGTAAATGGCCATCATAAACCTTGTACTTGTCAATGCCATCTAGGCCCGACATGTTGCTTTGGCCTGATGAGGTAAAAGTATGACAGCGGGCGAGGTCTTCGTTGTTTTGGGATGAGTTTGAAAGCCACACTGGAAGCTACAAAATGGTGGATGATGCTCGAGGCGTCTTTGTAGGATTCTGAAGGAACCAAAAAAAAATGGTACGTTTTACCACTAAAGACATTTTTGGGTATGATTCATATCTCTTGAATGCTATGGAGTAATTTTTCCTACTGCTTTTGTTACTACGGGACTTTGCAAAATGCCATGATATCCATATAATCAAATGTTAATAACTTGAAATTATGAAATGATTTTTTCTTTCTCAACTAAGCTGATGAGAACTCAAGGTGTGTATGGTAGTACCTGATTTAAAGAAGTGATTTGACTCTAGGAGTATATTGAGTGTTGCTTGCTAGTTGCTACTAAAATTGAGAATAATGAGCAGAGTGATTTGAGCTAATGGCCTGAATCAAGGAGACAAAATGCTCATTTGATGATTGTGTGCTATTTGGAGTAATTACATGCAAGAATTTATCAAATTGAATTACACCTTGCATAAGTATTATCTCACCTCGTTGCGCATATCTTAATCATCTATGATGGGATATTTGTATTCAAAAGTGGGTGTCTGTGCGATGCCCTCAAAAACAGAGATGAGTTTTTAAGATATGCTGATTTTTTTTTTTTTGGAGTAACAATATTCAAAGCTTTTACTTAATGGTGTTCAATGATTAGATTGCTTTTGGAAAAGCAGAATACTCCATATACAATTCGATTACCATAAAAATCCAAATTATTTGAGTTGGCTACCAGATTATTCTTTAAAACTTATCTAGATTGATGATACATACATAGTCCGACAATTATTACGTCCTTACATGCTTGATATATGGCTGCAAATATTTTTTAAGTCGAGCTGAAATTGAGTTGTGATTAGCAAGCTATCAAGTGTGATTCAATACTAGACTGTTTGGATGTTAATCGTTAAATCCTACAGTGCATGCCAATTTATTGGCTATGTATTTTAAGCTACCCCTACTTGGTGACTAGTTAAAGCTTACATGAGGTATTGTCAATATAAAATCATGATATCTTTTGTTGTGACAAATATGATGATCGATTGTGCTTACTAGTCTTTGATTACAATGATTACTAATAAGTCTAATATCTATAATCTTTATGTTGTTAAGAATTATTTCACACTAATTTTAATTTTCACATGCAATTCATCAAGTTTCGAATATACTTGATACTTAAGTGGTCCGAGAACCCATTCCTCAAAGAACAAGCTGCGCAAGATTTAAAAGAAAAACAGAGTTCTATGACAACTCATGCACCTACATATTTGTGCTATCTCATATAAAAATTTTAAATCTATAGACCTAGTTTGAAACTATGGAAAGTTGTAAACCCGCGATTCTACAATTAGCTCTTTGGTAGCAACACAATAGTTTTTTATTGCGCGTATGAGAAAAAACTACAACACTAGAAGAGGAAAATTGCACTCCAATTTTGATAGAGCTTAAAACACCTTAAATGAACTTATATGTGATTATCTTTTTTGTGAGAATCGATGCAAGTTTTCGTACTCAAGCAACGGTTTATCGAGATTAATTTTTAAACATTATCCTTAGGTGGGGATTTAGATCAAGAATAATATGGAGAAGGATATCTTGTGTTCCATTGTCCCCATTTCCTATTAATGTGTAACTTTTTGAAAATTGAAGAGCATGATTCTTGGGATGGATATTTCACACACATGCGATTACTAAATCGATAAATGTATCTTTCAATAATTGAAAGACAACTTACTAAGCACTTGATTGAGTACTACTTTTATTTTTGATGCATGATTTATTGCATATTCTTGTGATTATTGTTCGCTTTGGTTAACGAATTCTTGTGCTCTCATAAACCATTTATAAACTCAAGGTGAAAATGATTTACTCTTACGAGTTCATGACATAATGAACTACAAGAGTGGGGGGCTAATCGATATGCTTTAGATTTGGCTTATTAAATTAGATCAATGAAATATGTTTTAAATTTTGATGGAAGCTAAGATGTTGAAAAGTTTCGACGAGAATTGTTTGTCTTTTATGTCTCTTGTTTATGATTAATTTACATGGAATTATTTTAACTTGCATGAGTTTGACTTATCAAATGAGTAATTGCATTGAACATGCAATGGATAGTTATCATTCCACAAGATTCTATTAATTTATTGGAATCCACCTCAATATAAATTACATTTGTGCACTAAATCATACTCACATCTTTTGGTGAGAAGGTTATTCGATTTAGCATCTATTTTGGCAATGTACCTTATCGTGTTTGCCAATTTCTTTGGAGGAAAATATTTGCATTGAGGTAGATTTGGAAGAGTTGGTGAACGAGCTCATTTTTCGATTATTCCCCAATCAATTAAGTGAAGACATTGTTTGTGATAATATTGGAGATGAAGCGGATTTCTTGATGAGCTCATTGATCGAGATAGATTTCTTGACACATTCGTGATTGAAGCAAATTCACTTATTAGCTCGATTATGTCTCGGATTTCTTGTGTCTATTATGATAAGTCGTTATTTATGAGCTTATGGAGATGTATTGGATCTTTTACAAATTTATGAAAAGCGGTTGACATTATAATCCCATTGATCATGGGATGGATTTCTTGAAGACCTTGTTGATTGTAGCGAGTTATCATCTTTCAAAGACCATCACCTGATTGCAACTATACCATTTATCACCGATTATGGCCTGGATTTCTTGAATCTCATAAAATACTATGATTTATGAGTTTGTTGGATTTCTTTATATATATTTAATAATGATTAATTATCTATGAGGTCATTGAGCATTTCTTGGACTTCTTTACACCTATGGACTTCTTGAAGAACTCGCCTGGTTTGAACGGCTTTGGGCCAGGCGAGCTATTTCTGGTTTGAACGACTTTTCGGTGGGCGGATGAACTTATTTACGGGCGATGGAACTGCCCCAAACTCGCCTGGTTTGAACGACTTGGTGGGCAGGACGAGCTATTTCCTAGTTTGAGCGACTTCCGAGTGGGCGGATGAACTTATTTATGGCGATGGAACTGCCCCGAACTCGCCTGGTTTGAACGGCGAAGCTGGGCCAGGAGCTATTTCCTGGTTTGAGCGACTTTCGGTGGGCGGATGAACTTATTTATGGGCAATGGAACTGTCTCGAACTTGCGGTTTGAGCGGCTTGCCGGGGCAGACGAGCTATTTCCTGGTTTGAACGACTTCCGAAGTGGGCGGATGAACTTATTTGAGCGATGGAACTGCCCCGAACTTGTCATGCGGTTTGAACGGCTTTGAAGGCCGGGCCGACGAGTCATTTCCTAGTTTGAACAACCGAAATGGACCATATGAACTTTGATGGGCGGATGCCCTGACAACAAAATACTCGGCTCGAGCCGAACTTCAAACATTGATGGATGAGATGGCTTTGATTCATTATACGTGCGACTACCCCGCGAAGTGCTCGGCTCGAGCGATTTTCAAACATGATGGGCGGATGCCGATTCATTTTATGGCGGTTGCCCCCGACAAATTTGATGATAGATGATTGCTTATTAACCAACCATTCGATGTTAGGAACTTCAATCTAGATAGGTCATGATTCGGCAAAGATGAGAATGACTCTACTCTTATAGTTCATGATATTATAAACTACAAGAGTGGGGGGACTAATTGATACGGGCTATATTTGGCCTATTAAATAGGATCAATATAATTTGGGAGGTGTGCGGCCCAAAATGAATAATTAACCTAAGCCCATGTGTTAGCTAGGGTTTTAGCTTGGCGGTAAACACGCAAACCTAATTGCCAACCTATAAATAGCTCATAAAAAGGGTGCCTCAGGTGAGAATTTCAATACACACATTTGATTTACTGTTTGATTTTACATATATTCTCTCTCTAGAGTGATACTGACTTGAGCGTCGGAGAGGGTACGCCGGAAAAACCCTCCGGCCCCCTTCTCACTGTTGTTTTGCAGGCATCAAGACGGAACGGACATTAAAGATCGGGTTTTCTCGGTGGGGTAAATTTCTGGCCCCAACAATTGGCGCCGTATGTGGGAAATTTGAGTTAAGATGTGAGAAAACTGTTCAATGGACGATGGTCTATTCGTAGGTTATCGCAACTGGTAAACGAAAAATATCGCCGCTGGAATTGCTGAAATTGCTCAAATAAAGCCAAATTGTGGAACTTCTCTTCTTTACGAGGATCCAATAGATTGGTTAACAAGGTTGGGTCCAACTCCAAGGTGAATAAAATTAGGGTAGAATAAAAACCTCTTAAACCCTTCTTTATTTTCGATTTTGAGGATCCAATATTGAGGAGGCTAACAACATTCGAACCTTTGGGCCTCCAAGTTGAGATGTGAAAAGAAAAAAAAAAAAGAGAAAACAACATTCAAACCTTTCGGCATTCAAGTGAGCTGTCCCTTAAACTCTCCAAACCCAGTTCAAGTGGTTGAATCATGGAAATATGAGTGGGGTCATGTATATTCTAGTGTCCAAAATGATGAAAATCTTGCTGCCTAAAAATGTTGCCTAGAAAGTGTTCGACAAATTGATTGAGATAATACCAAGGAAAAATTGAAGATCAGGGCAGAAAGAGTAAATGTAGATTTGCGCACGCAATGCGCGTCTCCCCTTGTTGGCGTCTCGGTGGAGAAATTGGTGCAACCCGCTGAGTTTGGTACCGAATCAACAGATGTTGATGTGGACTGAGGATCCAAGTGGTAAATGGCCATCATAAACCTTGTACTTGTCAATGCCATCTAGGCCCGACATGTTGCTTTGGCCCGATGAGGTAAAAGTATGACAGCGGGCAAGGTCTTCGTTGTTTTGGGATGAGTTTGAAAGCCACACTGGAAGCTACAAAATGGTGGATGATGCTCGAGGCGTCTTTGTAGGATTCTGAAGGAACCAAAAAAAAATGGTACGTTTTACCACTTAAGACATTTTTGGGTATGATTCATATCTCTTGAATGCTATGGAGTAATTTTTCCTACTGCTTTTGTTACTACGGGACTTTGCAAAATGCCATGATATCCATATAATCAAATGTTAATAACTTGAAATTATGAAATGATTTTTCTTTCTCAACTAAGCTGATGAGAACTCAAGGTGTGTATGTCAGTACCTGATTTAAAGAAGTGATTTGACTCTAGGAGTATATTGAGTGTTGCTTGCTAGTTGCTACTAAAATTGAGAATAATGAGCAGAGTGATTTGAGATAATGGCCTGAATCAAGGAGACAAAATGCTCATTTGATGATTGTGTAATTTGGTGTAATTACATGCAATAATTTATCAAATCGAATTACACCTTGCATAAGCATTATCTCACCTCGTTGCGCATATCTTAATCATCTATGATGGGATATTTGTATTCAAAAGTGGGTGTCTGTGCGATGCCCTCAAAAACAGAGATGAGTTTTTAAGATATGCTGATTTTTTTTTTTTGGAGTAACAATATTCAAAGCTTTTACTTAATGGTGTTCAATGATTAGATTGCTTTTGGAAAAGCAGAATACTCCCTATACAATTCGATTACCATAAAAATCCAAATTATTTGAGTTGGCTACCAGATTATTCTTTAAAACTTATCTAGATTGCTGATACATACATAGGCCGACAATTATTACGTCCTTACATGCTTGATATATGGCTGCAAATATTTTTTAAGTCGAGCTGAAATTGAGTTGTGATTAGCAAGCTATCAAGTGTGATTCAATACTAGACTGTTTGGATGTTAATCGTTAAATCCTACAGTGCATGCTAATTTATTGGCTATGTATTTTAAGCTACCCCTACTTGGTGACTAGTTAAAGCTTACATGAGGTATTGTCAATATAAAATCATGATATCTTTTGTTGTGACAAATATGATGATCAGTTGTGCTTACTAGTCTTTGATGACAATGATTACTAATAAGTCTAATATCTATAATCTTTATGTTGTTAAGAATTATTTCACACTAATTTTAATTTTCACATGCAATTCATCAAGTTTCTGAATATACTTGATACTTAAGTGGTCTGACAACCCAATTCCTCAAAGAACAACTGCGCAAGATTTAAAAGAAAAACAGAGTTCTATAGACAACTCATGCACCTACATATTTGTGCTATCTCATATAAAAATTTTAAATCTATAGACCTAGTTTGAAACTATGGAAAGTTGTAAACCCGCGATTCTACAATTAGCTACATTTTGGTAGCAACACAATAGTTTTTATTGCGCGTATGAGAAAAACTACAACACTAGAAGAGGAAAATTGCACTCCAATTTTGATAGAGCTTAAAACACCTTAAATGAACTTATATGTGATTATCTTTTTGTGAGAATCGATGCAAGTTTCTGTACTCAAGCAACGGTTTATCGAGATTAATTTTTAAACATTATCCCAGAATTGGGGATTCTAGATCAGCAATAATATGGAGAAGGATATCTTGTGTTCCATTGTCCCCATTTCCTATTAATGTGTAACTTTTTGAAAATTGAGGAGCATGATTCTTGGGATGGATATTTCACACACATGCAGTTACTAAACTGATAAATGTCTCTTTCAATAATTGAAAGACAACTTACTAAGCCTTGATTGAGTACTACTTTTATTTTTGATGCATGATTTATTGCATATTCTTGTGATTATTGTTTCGCTTTGGTTAACGAATTCTTGTGCTCTCATAAACCATTTATAAACTCAAGATGAAAATGATTTACTCTTACAGTTCATGACATAATGAACTACAAGAGTGGGGGGACTAATCGATATAGCCTAGATTTGGCTTATTAAATTAGATCAATGAAATATGTTTTAAATTTTGATGGAAGCTAAAACTGTTGAAAAGTTTCGACGAGAATTGTTTGTCCTTTTATGTCTCTTGTTTATGATTAATTTACATGGAATTATTTTAACTTGCATGATTTTGACTTATCAAATGAGTAATTGCATTGAACATGCACTGGATAGTTATCATTCCACAAGATTCTATTAATTTATTGGAATCCACCTCAATATAAATTATATTTGTGCACTAAATCATACTCACATCTTGCTGGTGAGAAGGTTATTCGATTTAACATCTATTTTGGCAACTGTACCTTATCGTGTTTGCCAATTTGCTGGAGGAAAATATTTGCATTGAGGTAGATTTGGAAGAGTTGGTGAACGAGCTCATTTTTCGATTATTCCCCAATCAATTAAGTGAAGACATTGTTTGTGATAATATTGGAGATGAAGCGGATTTCTTGACGAGCTCATTGATCGAGGTAGATTTCTTGACACATTCGTGATTGAAGCAAATTCACTTATTAGCTCGATTATGTCTCGGATTTCTTGTGTCTATTATGATAAGGCGTTATTTATGAGCTTATGGAGATATATTGGATCTCTTTACAAATTTATGAAAACGGTTGACATTATAATCCCATTGATCATGGGATGGATTTCTTGAAGACCTTGTTGATTATGCTTGATTATCATCTTTCAAAGACCATCAGCGATTGCAACTATACCATTTATCATTTTGATTATGGCTTGGATTTCTTGAATCTCATAAAATACTATGATTTATGAGTTTGTTGGATTTCTTTATATATATTTAATAATGATCGAGAATTATCTATGAGGTCATTGAGCATTTCTTGGACTTCTTTACACCTATGGATTTCTTGAAGAACTCGTCTGGTTTGAACGGTTTAAGGGCGGGGCATTTAGCTATTTCTGGTTTGAACGACTTTCGAGTGGGCGGATGAACTTATTTATGGGCGATGGAACTGTCCCCAAACTCGCCTGGTTTGAACGAGCGAAGGCTGGGCGAACGAGCTATTTCTGGTTTGAAGCAGCCTTCCGAAGTGGGCGGATGAACTTATTTATGGGCGATGGAACCGTCACGAACTCGCCTGGTTTGAAGCGGCGAAAGCCGGGCCAGGCACGAGCTATTTCTGGTTTGAACGACTTAAGTGGGCGGATGAACTTATTTACTGGCGATGGAATTGTCGAACTTGTCTGGTTTGAACGGCTTTGAAGTGGGCGGTAGTCATTTCTAGTTTGAACAACTTCGAGTGGACCATATGAACTTTGATGGGCGGATGCCCCGACAAGAAAGTACTCGGCTCGAGCCGAACTTCAAACATTGATGGACGATGGCTTTGATTCATTATACGTGCGACTACCCCCGACGAGAAGTGCTCAACTCGAGCGATTTTCAAGCATGATGGGTGGATGCCCTTGATTCATTTATGGGCGGTTGCCCCGACAAATTTGATGATAGATGATTGCTTATTAACCAACCATTCGATGTTAGGAACTTCAATCTAGATAGGTCATGATTCGGCAAAGATGAGAATGACTCTACTCTTATAGTTCATGATATTATAAACTACAAGAGTGGGGGACTAATTGATACGGGCTATATTTGGCCTATTAAATAGTATCAATATAATTTGGGAGGTGTGCGACCCCAAAATGAATAATTAAACTAAGCCCATATGTTAGTTAGGGTTTTAGCTTAGCGGTAAACACGCAAACCTAATTGCCAACCTATAAATAGCTCATAAAAAGGGTGTCTCAGGTGAGAATTTCAATACACACATTTGATTTCTTGTTTGATTTTACATATATTCTCTCTCAGAGTGTTCTCGACTTGAGCGTCGGAAGATGCACGCGGGAAAAACCCTCCCCCCCTTCTCTCTTTGTTGTTTTGCAAGCATCAAGGCGGAACGGACATTAAAGATCGGGTTTTTCGGTGGGGTAAATTTCGCCCCAACAACCACCAATCCAACAAGAGCTTAGTAAAAATTGAGTGAAAACATATAGTGATAACACATTGTTGTTGTTACAATTTTTTAGAACTATATTAAAAAGTTTGAATGAAACAAATTGTTATTAATTATTATTATAACTAGGCATATGTAAATTGTTATAGGCATAATCTTTATTCAAACGAAATAAAATTGTTCTTGTTGTAACTAGGCATAATTAAATGACTATAAGTTACCGTCGTAACTAGACATAATTAAATGACTATAAGCATTATCTCACGATGCTAGTTTTTTAGGTGATTACAACAAATTAAGATCTACGATATAATCAAAGTATTCTTTTTTTTTTTAAAGTCTGGAAGTCTTCTCTCGAAACTTTACCGCAACATCGAGAAACGTGAGACGTGCCCAGGGTTGTCCGAGAGGCCTCTCCAACGCTCAAATCAATATGGTAAACGAGAGAGAATACAAGACGATGAAACGAATCTGAATATGAATTAAATGAGATTTACGAGAATAATAGAGATTATGACTTGCAAACTCGTTGTAAAAATCTCCTTTAGCCCTGATTAATCCACGCATAGCGCTAAGGCTCCCTTGTCCGCCTATGATTTTTTTCCGATTAGGCCCGCCTAATCCCGCCTGAAAGTCCCACCTAATCCCTCTTAAGCTCGCCTAAGCGCTAGGCCCCGTCTTGCCGCAAGCGAGCGCTAGCGCTTTTACAACATTGCATTTGCAAATAAAGAGGATGAACATTTATATCCAGGTAGCGGGCCATGGACGTAAAAAAAATAGTTCGTAGATTGGATCAGGACTCCGGGCGGATTATTTTATACATAGTCCACTAATTAATAGGTAATTAATGAAATTAAATCGTTATATAAATTGAATTATATATTAATAATAAAAGACCCAACAATTTATTGTGTCACAATTTTATAAGCAGTTTCAATAAATTAATTTTACATATAGTTTAAAGATTCTATTTAAAGTATTTTAAATTTTGGAGTTAAGTTTTGATAAAAATAAACAGACATATTTGGTCCATTGTGTTCCAAAAAAAAAAAGGTGAAAATTTATGGGGATTATTCATGAACAAAATTGCAATTCTCAATTTCCTAATTAAGCAAAGTGTAACGTCGTCGTATCGTGCTGCATTGGATTCCATCCTTAGGTGTGAGGTTGCGGGCCCACTTTGCAAAGCATGAGAATAAATCTCAGCATCTTCTTCTTTTTTGACACCTTTAAAAACACAATATGGTAAACACGCTTTTGTCCTGTGTGGGGAGGATGCTATCCTCACGGGTGGATACACACAGCTTCCATGACGCCAGACACCTCAGCTTAGCAACAATCCAGATAAGTCTCTGTTGCTCAAAGTGCAATTTAGTTTAGTTATAAAAACATTGATAAATTAAATATATATTTTTGATTTGGTATGTAAAATTCTAAATTTAAATACTATTTATTTGGGAATATGTATAGACTATAGTATATCTGAATATGAGCCTCTATAACCAACCAATTTTTTAGGATGTAAATGAATTAAGTAATCAAATTGTACATAATGAATAATAATTCGGTGAGTATTTATACCTTAGGCGTGGAACGCGTGAGTGCGGTATAATGATTTAGTCTCAAGGGCATAATATAATGAATTAGTCTTCTTGAGTCTTTCCATTGATTTAACCCAATATTATTTTATATGTGTAATAATTAATTAAAGTGAATTGGATAGATAGTTTAATATTTAAAAGAAAAAAATACAGTTTTACCTAGGGTGGCAATTAAGTCGTGATCCGAATACAATCCATTTAATTACTTGGTTAGATGGATCACTCCAAATGCGACTTATTTAACACATGGAACCCGAACACAACCCGAAATGGCCAAAGTATAATATATTAGCCTTGAATATACCATATATTTATTATGATGAAATGGGGTTTTGAGTTAATTTATATATTGAACTAAAAACATGAAGAATTACAATCAAAATATGCAAATCGTAATTGGACTTAATAATGCGCTTGTCGATTAGGCGGCGTGGATACACTCCAAATAAAATTGCACTCTACAATATGTTAATAAAATTTAAATAAAAACACAAATAAGGTTTAAGAGAAAAACAAACTTATAATGCAAATATTAATGAAAAGACAATTAATTAATTTACCAAATATCAAAGTAGAATTAATTAGAATTTTATTCTTCAAACAGGTTAAACATGGGTCATTTTAGGCAAACCAGTCCCCCATTTTTTAAAAAATTACAATATATTTTTTATTTTTTTAATTATAACCTATATGATTTTCGTGTATCGTCCCACCCGATTTATGTGTATCGACCCACCCTATTTTTTTTCCTGGCTTCGCCCTTGAATTTAGGCCAACCAAAAACCGGCTCATTTATTATTATGGTTAATTGGGTCAAAAACTATTATGACCCGAATAATAAATGGGTCGATCATAACCACTTAAATCGTGTTAGGTTGAGTTGTGTTTTCGTATCGTATCGAGATTACATGTTTATTTGATTGTTATTTTTATTAATTTCACATCGAATTGTTGCATACGAATTTACTCAATACTAATATTAATTACAATTTTGCTAGATTATAAAAATAAAGATCTGGCTATGGCCTATGGGCAGTCTAAAGGTTTTAGTAAAACAAAAGAATTGTGATACAAAGAACTTCACTTAAATTATTATAATATGTGAGAAGATTTAATGAAAAATATTATTTGTTAGATTGTTTGGCACGACGACTTATAGGATTTGTGTTTTCATTTTCGAATAAATGAGAATATCATGGAATCTAAATTAGATTATTGTGTTTCATAACCTATTTCTTAGGAAAAGGTACCCATTAATGTGCTTACTGATTGTGGCTAAAACTATTTAAATTTTTCATATAAGTAGATCAATTTGATATGGGATTATATTATAGGTTTAAGATTATAATATTATAACAACTCGTTGGGATTTTCATTGCAATATATTGAAAATTGTCTATATTATGGAAATCATATAATCCAACTCTTTATTATTAATTGTCTTTCCTGAAAAGGTTATCGACGGTGCAAAGTTGGAACCAACTAATTAATTTATTTTTAAAAAAAACTTATAAACTAGCATGACTCATTAAGGGAGTGTTTGCTGTTCACAAAAAAAGTGCGTCTCATTTTTTATTTAAAAAATATTTTTTAGTGTTTGCAAGTGTAACTTTTGATTCGATTGTCCTTCATTTAATCAAAATAAAAGAAGGGAGAAGGTTGATTTAGATTCCCTTCCGCTTTTGTTTTGACTTTTTTACTAACAAATAAACACTTTTTAGTCTTGCAAGTGCCAACTTTTGTATCTAATTTAACTTCATTTAATCATAATATAAAAGTAGAGAAATAAATGCTTTAGATTCTACTTACTTCTACTTCTAGTTTGTCTTTTACAAACACAAATAGTCACTTTTTAGTAGGGATGGCAATTTTCTCCGAACTTTGACGGAGGATCCGATCCCACCCAACGGAGGAGGGTATGGAGGGTAGTTTTGTACACAATTAAATAAGCAGTACGTGGGTATGAGTATTTTCGGGTATGGGTATGGAGGTGGGTCTAGGTACATCCTACCCATACCCTACCCGATACCCGATTAAATAATAATATTATATATATAATATATCTACATATATATTTATTTGTAATATTTTTTACATATTTTTTTATTTATACAACTCTATTTATTTATACTTAAAGAAAATGATTTTTCCCCAAGTCTCAAACAAAATCTACTAGCCCACTAACACTCTTATTTAATCCTTTTTAATATTTTGCTATATTTTTATAATATTTAGTTTGCTAATTCTTATCGTATTCTTTTTTCCTTATTGTTTCCTTAAAAATTTAGTAAATATCTCTATCTTTATTTAAATAACTCAAATTTATCTTTAAAAAGCGAAATAACTTAAATTTGAAAAAAATACAATTGTAAGTGGTAACAAGTATGGGTAGGGTATGAATACTCGATCCTCCAGATGGATATGGGGATGAGTATGAAAACCGAATCCGATGGGTATGGGTATGGGGATGGATATGAGTATAATAAATGGGGATGAGGATGGATGATATAAAAATCCTACCCAGAATCCTACCCATTGCCATCCTTACTTTTTAGTGTTTGCAAGTGTCAACTTTTGTTTCGATTTCGTTCATTTAATCGAGAATCTCTAAGTAGGGAGATATGTGCTTTAGTGCGCCGCTTACCTCGGTTTGACTTTTACAAACAAATAAGCACTTTTGCAACTTTTCACTAAACACTCTCAACTGTTTCTAATTCCGCTTCATTTAGTCAAAATCTAAAAGCGAGAGAGAGAGAAGGTGCGATTGAATATACTTTCATTTTGAAAATTTTTATTTTGCTAGAGAATAATAGATTTTTTTTTTTGGGAGAAATAAGATGAATTTTGAGAGTGTGATTGGATGTGAGATGAAAAAGTAATGATAAAAGTTAATGTGATTTAAAAAAATTAAAATAGTGATTGGATATGATTGGTAGTTAGAAATGTGTGTGTGAGTGAGTGAATAGTGAAATTTATGGGAGAATGTGTAATAATGATTAGTTTTTGTGAAAAAATGTGTAGATGTGATTTGTAAGAGAAAAAATAAGAAAAAGTGAAAGTGAGATAATAGTATATTTTGGAAATTTTCATAAACAATCGCGTGTTTGGTGAAAAATTTCTCTAGTTGAACGGAAATGAAATTTGTTTCACATCCAATCGCAGCCTTAAATTCTGTGTTTGCTTCTGGTTTGACTTTAACAAACAAATAAACACTTTTAGTGTTTGCATGTGATAACTCATGCTGATGCAGTCATGCTTCTAATTCTGATTCATTTAATCACAATCCAAAAGTAGAGAGAAATGAGTTTTAGATTCTGCATCTGCTTCTTGTTTGACATTTACAAACAAATTAACAAATTTACAACTTTTTCACGAAATACTCTTTTTCTATTTTCAAATACTATCGATTTCAACTACTTCTACTTCTGCTAAAATAAATTACTTCTTAAGTTTTTGCAAACACTTAAAAAGGACATTTAAAATTTTTCCTCTCAAAAAAAGGAAAAAAAAAAGACATTTTAAATCTTTTTTGTAAGAGAATTGAACAAAAAATCAAAAACCATAACTCAGATAAGCATCGGACCGAGATACACGGGGATGGCACGTGCAATGTTCCGACCAAAGTCCTGGCACGCGTGACGTGGGTCCCATGGTCAAAACAGTGACAAATAAAAGGTAAGCAAGCAAGAAAGAGATAAATACACACACTAAAACACTACATACATTCACACATTTATACTCCTGTACACACACATAAAAAAATACAAAAAAATAAAAATAAATAAATAAAAAATAAAAAAAATTTAACACACAGTACACACAGTTGGGTTCGGTGCTTTGATAAAGCAGATTCATCAGATCTCTCCCAGTAGTGTCCCCCACCATCCTTTTCCTTTTTTTCCTCTGTTTTTCCCCCAAAAATTAAAAAAAAAAAGAAAAAATTAGAAAAAAGAGAAAACCTCTCTGTTTTTAGCTCTCTGGTTAGTGTATTTCCTTTTTCTTGATTCAAAAAAGGCAACAAGAACAAAAACCCTTCTCTCCTTTTTTCTATTCTCTCTCTCTTTATTTTTCTTTTTTCCTCCTCAGTTGTTTCAATCTATCTGCAGAACAAGAACCTTATCATGAACCTCAAGGTATATTCATATATATCTCTCTTTTTACCTTTTTTTCTTTGTATCTTTATTTAAAGCCCTTTAGTTATTTGACTGTAAAAACACAAAACATTGATGGTATGAAGAGGAGGAACTGAGTTTTCGGGTACGATATTGGGTTTTTGCCCTTTTTTTTTTTGGATTATTACTCTGTATTTTAGGATATGGAGGTGAAAAGACTAGATTTTTTTGGGGTATGTTAGTAGGGTTCTTGTTAGAAACAGTTTATATGAGCTGTACATTGTGTTTACTGTTTATAAATGTTTGCTTCATGTTTTTTTTTTAATCTCTTTTAGAAAAAAATTGGTTGTGTAATAATGTTATCTGTTAATTGTATATATGATCTTATATTTTCTTTTTGCTTTTGTTCCACAATGGTTTTGGCACTCAGATCTGAAGCTTTGAGTTAATGTTTTAGGTTTACCAGATTCTTGTTAAAATGTTTTTTTTTATTAGAAGAAAAAGATCTAAAGTTTTGGGTTTGCTGTGTCTGAGTTCATTTTTCTACTTGCTAGTCTGTTTTTTTTTTCAAGGGTTTGTTTGGTTGTTCAAAATTCTTGATTACTTGGGCAGTTCAAGACTGATAATCATTAATTTCTGCTGAGATCTATTCGGGTTTTCGTTTCAATATCGGTGTGTTTTTAGTTTTTACATTCAAAGATCTAAGTTTTATATGCATCTTTGTTTCTGTTTTTTTGCTTCTGGTTTGTTTGTTTTTGTTCCTTTTATCCTTATGAAGAGTATTGGTTGAAAGGACTATATATTTTTATGGGTTTTTACACTCTTGTTAAATGGATTAGTATTTGTACAATGCGTTTACTAATGTTTGACTCATGTTTATTTCCTCTTTTACTATATTTCAGATTATTACATACTTTTGTTATTGTCTGTGTATGATGCCATGTTTATTGCTTTTCTTGCACAGGTTCAAAACATTGAGATCTGAGGCTTCGAATTGAGGTTTTGGGCTTACCCGATTTTTCTTCTCAGGTTCTTATTTTGGAGAAATAAAAAATCAAAAGTAAGTTCTGTAAGTTTTGAGTGTGCTTTATTCGAGTTCATATTCTTACCGTCCGGTTTGCTCGTCCTGTTTTATTCTTATCTACTGCCTGATCAAATAGTTTTATCTTATATAGTAAGGACTTATCGATAACTTCTTCTGATATCTGTTGGGAGTTTTCGAGTTCATTAGTAATTTACTATATTGCTTCTAATCGTATTATGCATCTTGTATGTTACAGGTATACAAGAGGTTGACAAAATGCAGAGGCCCCCGCAAGAAGATTTTTCGTTGAAGGAAACCAACCCCCACCTCGGTGGAGGCAAGGTTACCGGAGATAAACTCACGAGCACCTATGACCTCGTCGAGCAAATGCAGTACCTTTACGTCCGCGTCGTGAAGGCGAAAGATTTACCCGGAAAGGGCGTGACGGGCAGTTGCGACCCTTACGTCGAGGTTAGGCTCGGGAACTACAAGGGCACAACTCGTCATTTCGAGAAAAGTCGAACCCCGAGTGGAATCAGGTATTCGCCTTCTCGAAGGATCGGATTCAGGCCTCGATCCTCGAGGTTAATGTGAAGGATAAGGATGTCGTGAAGGACGATTTTATAGGTCGAGTCGTGTTCGATTTGAATGAGATTCGAAAAGGGTTCCCCGGACAGTCCCCTGGCTCCACAGTGGTATAGGTTGGAGGACAGAAAGAATGAAAAGGCCAAAGGAGAGCTAATGTTGGCCGTTTGGATGGGTACTCAAGCTGACGAGGCGTTTCGGAGCGTGGCATTCTGCGCTGCAACCGTCAGCGGTGCTGATGGGCTTGCGAATATCCGGTCGAAGGTTTATTTGTCACCTAAGCTTTGGTATCTGAGAGTAAACGTAATCGAAGCTCAGGATTTGCTGCCAAGCGATAAGAGTCGGTTTCCAGAGGTTTATGTGAAGGCTATTTTGGGAAATCAGGCGCTGAGAACGAGGGTTTCGATGAACAAAAGTATCAATCCCATGTGGAACGAGGATTTGATGTTTGTTGCTGCCGAGCCGTTTGAGGAGCCGTTAATTTTGAGCGTAGAAGACCGTGTTGCTCCTAACAAAGACGAGGTTTTGGGAAGATGTGCTATTCCTTTGCAGTATGTAGACAGGAGATTGGATCATAAACCCGTGAATACGAGGTGGTATAATCTCGAGAAACATGTTCTAATCGAAGGTGAAAAGAAAAAGGAAGTGAAGTTTGCCAGCAAGATTCATATGAGAATTTGTTTGGAAGGTGGGTACCACGTGCTCGACGAATCGACTCACTACAGCAGCGATCTCCGACCGACTGCGAAACAGTTATGGAAATCCAGCATCGGGGTTTTGGAGCTGGGGGTTTTGAATGCGCAGGGGCTTTCTCCGATGAAAACGAAAGACGGGCGGGCAACGACCGATGCTTATTGTGTCGCGAAATACGGGACGAAGTGGGTTAGGACAAGGACAATTATCGACAGCTTTTCGCCTAAATGGAACGAGCAGTACACTTGGGAAGTTTTCGATCCTTGCACTGTTGTAACGATCGGCGTGTTTGATAATTGTCATTTGCAAGGTGGGGATAAATCCGGAAGGGACTCGAGAATCGGGAAGGTGAGGATTCGCCTTTCCACTCTCGAAACGGACCGTGTGTACACTCATTCTTATCCTCTTCTAGTTTTACATCCTTCGGGGGTGAAAAAGATGGGTGAAATTCATTTAGCCGTGCGATTCACTTGTTCGTCCTTGGTGAATATGATGCACATGTACTCCCAACCGTTGTTGCCGAAAATGCACTACATTCATCCCTTGACCGTTAGTCAGCTCGACAGCTTGAGGCATCAAGCCACTCAGATTGTCTCGATACGGCTGAGCGAGCCGAGCCGCCTTTGAGAAAGGAGGTTGTCGAGTATATGCTCGATGTTGGTTCTCACATGTGGAGCATGAGAAGAAGCAAAGCCAATTTTTAGAATTATGGGGGTTTTGAGCGGGTTAATTGCTGTCGGTAAATGGTTCGATCAGATATGCAATTGGAAGAACCTATTACGACCGTTCTCATTCACATCTTGTTCTTAATACTCGTTATGTATCCCGAACTTATTTTGCCCACTATTTTCCTCTACTTGTTTTTGATCGGAGTGTGGTACTATAGATGGAGGCGAGACATCCTCCCCACATGGACACCCGTCTCTCGTGCGCGGACAATGCTCACCCGGACGAACTCGGCGAGGAGTTCGATCGTTTCCGACTTCTCGTCCGGCCGATATAGTAAGAATGAGATACGATCGTCTGAGGAGCATTGCAGGGAGAATTCAGACCGTGGTAGGCGACTTGGCGACACAAGGCGAGAGGCTACAGTCGCTGCTGAGCTGGCGGGACCCTCGAGCCACGGCTCTGTTTGTTATTTTCTGTCTGATTGCTGCTATCGTTCTCTACGTGACCCCGTTCCAAGTGGTGGCGCTTCTTACAGGGTTTTATGTTTTGAGGCATCCTAGGTTCGGTACAAGCTTCCTTCGGTGCCACTTAATTTCTTCAGGAGGTTGCCGGCGAGAACAGACTGTATGTTGTGAGCGACGGGAGTTTTGGTTCGTTCGATGATGCTGTTTTGTTTGGTCGGTGTAGAATATGCTGGCAAAAGCTCGTTTGCGATATGAGGTTACGTAGTCGTTGTCGTGGTTATTTGTAAGATGTCTTGTGATGAAACAATTTGCATATTTTGTGGATTTTTAGGTTCTTTTATTTGTTAGGATCTATGTACGGAAGCTGGTAATCTGTACTTTTTTTAGGTTTGTCATTTAATTCAATATGTTCTTGGACCATTCTTATGCTTCATTCTTATAACTGGTGGTTTATTAATATGAATTTTGGAGTCATATAATGTCAATATAGTGAACTATAATGCTAAGTTGGTAATTATTATGTCTTACATTTGTATGTGTTAAGTGTTTTTTGGCCATGCGGTAGTTCAGCTTGATTTGCCTCTATTGCTTGCCAGTTTAGCTCTACTCTAAGAAAGGGATAATTAAAAAACTACCCCTGATGTTTGGGGTAATTACCAAAAACTCCTGAAAATTTTCAAAATTACTAAAACTACTCTTGGGAATTGATTCTGCCTTAATTTTAAGGGGTTACTATAATATTTTTATAAACGTAAGGGGTGTTCTGAAAAAATATTCTTACGAAGGGAAAAATATAAGACAGAATCAAATCTATATTTTTTGTGTAATTAGCCCAAACCGGGATAGTTTTTATCATTATCCCTAATTTTTTTAGTCTTGCCATGCGATTAGATTCTTTAGTTGTAATAATGCAAGTGGACATTTGTGTAGTTGCCAAATGCCAAGTATTTCACAACTTGGGGCACAATGACACGCCTCCTTGAATTGGGATTGAGATTTTTTGTTTCATTTCGTATTTCATTACATTAGATGGATGAGACGTGTAGATGATGATGTCGTAATAGTACACGTGTTTTTCATCGAATATAATGAATTAATGAAATAATGAGTGAAACAGACACAATCTTTCATCCAATATAGTGGAATAAAGAATGGAACAGAAGATCTCGTCCCTTGGTTCTTGTTCTGTTGTCTACTTTGGTCTGATATTCTCCACAAGTTACGACGTTTTCATTTACCTTTTTACTCTACCGTGAATGTGAAGGAATAGACAAAAGACCAAAAGTTTTCTAAAGTAAAAAATGGTAAAAATTTCAGGCGTTACAGCTGTGAAAAGCTTCAAATATCCTTTCTCGCTAACTAACAGGTCCCCATGATAACAAAAAAAAATGGATAGTTACAAAACCCCCTAAGGTTTGGGGTAATTACAAAAAAACCCAAGATTTTTAAATATTACAAAAAAACCCTTGAGATTTAATCTCATCTTACATTTCCCCCTTATAAGCAAAAAAATATTTTTAAAAAACTCCCTCGACTTTCACAGAAAAATTATAGTTACCCTATTATATTTAAACCAAAAATCAAACCTCAAGAGGTTCTTTTGTACTTTCCAAAAAACCTTTAGGTTCTTTTCGTAATTAGCCCAACCATCAGGGGACTTTTTGTAATTTACCCCAAAAATAATTCTAGAAAGTGCCCTACAAGAATACAACTGTTTTACATATGGTGATCTATGTCCAGGCCACTCTAGTAAAAAAATCCCATTTCACACAAATTATGAACTGAATCTGTAGTTAAGCAAAACCAATATGACACTTTCAAAACACGAAACTAGCAAAATTCAGTTTGGACATTATCCTTGCAACATTCTATCTTCAGTGTGACAATCTTTTAGAAAAGAAAAACATGCCTGAAAATAACTGGGGATAATTACAAAAAACTCCCTGAGGTTCGTGACATATACAAAAAAAACCATAGATTTTTGAAAATTGCAAAAACCTCTTGAGGTTTGATTTGTCTTACATTTTCCTCCTTCATACGCAAAAAAATTTCAACAACCACCCTCACATTTTTAGAAATATTACAGATACTCCCTTAAGTTTAATAAATAATCAAACCTGAGGGGGCTTTTTGTAATTTTGGAACATTTCTGGGTTTTCCTGTAATTAGCCCAAACCTCAAGGGGCCTTTTGTAATTACCCCAAATAACTATGCAAAAATTCATGACAAAAGTTGACAGAAAACAGTCTATAACCTTTCACAGCATGCTATCGGCTCGAGCGGCAACCGTCGGAAGAAACTGCTCGGTGCCCGGCGGCATCTTGCTCGAACCTCGGATGCCTCAACAAAAACAACCCAACCAACAAAGTCACAATCTTGAAAGGAGTTATGTAAAGAGCAACAGCAGCACAAAGACAGAAAACTATAAACACACTAGTTGCCCTAGGATCCCTCCAGCTCAGCAATGAATGAAACCTCTCCCCTTGTGTAGCCATATCCCCCACGACCGTCTGAATCCGTCCGCCACGCTTCTAAGCCGGTCGTACCTCCACGCACGATGTCCTGAGGTTTGGACGTCGGGAACGTGTCGAACTCCTCGTCTAGTTCGTCAGGGTGAACCGCCTCGGCCCAAGAGAGTTTCGTGTCCATGTGGGGCGGATGTCTCGGCCGGAACCGGAAATTCCATAGCCCGATTAGAAACATGTAGAGAAACGCGGTCGGGAGGATTAGTTCGGGTAGCATATTAGTATGCAGAACAGAATATGCACTAAAATGGTGGTGATGGGATTTTTCCATTGGCACACTTCGAAATCCACTTGCTCATCGAGACGAAACCCGAAAACAACGAAGCGATTCGGAAAAAATTGGCTTTGCTTCGCCTCATGCTCCACATGTGCGAATCCACGTCTAGCATATACTCGACGACTTCTTTTCTCAACGGAGGCTCGGCTCGACCTAGTCTCGATGCAACGATGTTCATCGCTTGGTACCTTAAACTGTCCAATTGGCCGACAGTGAAAGGATGCAAGTAGTGCATTTTGGGCAGCAACGGCCGGCTGTATAGGTACACCATGTGCGCTAACGACAGGCAAGTGAAACGGAACGCGAGCTGGAGCTCGCCCATCTTCTTCAAACCGGACGGTTGCAAAACAAGGAGTGGATACGAATGCGTGTAGATCCTATCGGTTTCCAATGTCGAGAGACGAATCCTCACTTTCCCGATTCTAGAATCGGGCTTCTCGTTCGATCCCAAGTGGCAGTTATCGAAAACGCCTAGTGTGATCACGGTGCACGGATCGTACACTTCCCACGTGTACTGCTCGTTCCATTTAGGGCTCACGCTCTCGACTATCGTCCGCGTTCTCACCCATTTCTGCCCGTACTTCGCCACGCAGTAAGCATCCGTGCTCCCTCGCCCGTCTTTACTCTTCATCGGTAGAAGCCCTTGCGCGCTCAAAATCCCGACCTCGAGTATCCCGATCGGCTGTTTCCATAACTGCCTAGCAGTTGGCCTTTGATCACTTATATACATAGTGGATTCATCTAAAACATGATAACCACCCTCAAGACAGGCTCTCAAATGAATCCTAGTCGAAAATTTTCGCTCCGTTCTTCTGTCTCCCTCCAAAACTCGAATCCAAACCGTTCAAAAGATTAAACCAACGCGAATGAACCGGCCGATGATCCAACCGCTTCTCAAATATATGCAACGGTAAACTTATCCTCCCGGCGAGCTCATCCTTCGTCGGGCGCCACCTTATTTTCGACGGTGAGGACTAATTGCTCCTCGAAAGGCTCGGCCGCCACGAAAACCAAATCCTCGTTCCAAAACGGATTCGTCGTCCGATTCGGACACAACCTAGTCTTCAAAATCTGATTCCCAACTTGAGCCTTCACAAACACCTGCGGCAGCTGGCTCTTGTCCTCCGACTCTATATCCTGCGCCTCGATCACGTTCACCCGGAGGTACCACAGTTTAGGCGAGACGTACACCTTCGACCGGACGCTGAACACGCCTTCCCCATGCACCGACGCCGCGTCCGAATGCCAAGAATCAGGAAAAGCCTCATCAGCCTGTGTCCCCATCCACACTGCCAACATAACCTCACCTCTCAATTTGCTCTCGCCGCGACGATCCTCCAACCGGTACCACTGGGCGCCAACGGGCTATCCGGTGGGACACGTGTTGGCACCTCATTCATATCAAACACAACTTTCCCTAAATAGTCATCCCTCCCAACCATCTCTCTGTCTCTAACAAACACCTCAAGAACAGAGGAATGGATCTTTTCTTTCGAAAAGGCGAAAACTTGGTTCCATTCGGGATTCGTTTTCTTCTCGAAACGCTGCGTTTTGCCCTTGTAGTTCCCGAGCTTCACCTCCACGTAGGGATCACAGTTACCGTTAACGGGGTTCGGGGGAAGGTCCCGGGCTTTCACGACGCGAACGTAAAGATAGTACATTTGCTCGACGAGGTCGTAGGTGCTCGCCGTTCTTTCGCTGCTGATCCAGCCGCCGCCTCCGCGAACGCCGCCGTGAGGCCACCGTTCGCCGAGCTGCGGCTTTGTGTCTTTGATTTTGTAGTCATCGTGAGTGTTCATTGTTTGTTTGTCCTAAGAACAAAAGCAAGAAACTATGATGGATAAATACAAAACTTTGAACAAAAACAGAATGAGAAAAGTGATTATAAGCTTTTCATATTCATTAACTTTGTGAAATTGAGGTCTGAAAAAAATGTTATCTTGATCAAAGAAGAAACTACATTTAAGGATTTGGCTTTGTTTAAACGCGTGATTTCAAAAGTTGGCCAAATTATGCTAAATGCTTATTATCTTATTAAAAAGAAAAGGAATTGAAGAACAGTTTCAAATATTCGCAAAAGGTGTTTTTGATGGCCTATCTATGATGACAAAGGTTGTCTTTTGAACTTCAAAATCTGTTTGCAGGTTTTGCTTTTTTTAAGATTCTACAACTAGAAATAATTACAAAAAACTACCCTGTTGTTTGGGTTAATTACAAAAAGACCCCATAGATGTTTGAAAATTACAAAAAAAACCTTTAAAGTTTGATTTTGTGTTAAACGTAAAGGGATAATTGCAATATTTTTTACAAATGTAATGAAGGTGTTTGAATGTTTTTCTTGTGAAGAGGGTAAAGTGCTACGTTTTTTTCAAAATTAACCCTTACAAGTTATAATGCACTAAATTTAGATGCCCTTCTTTCCAATTCTTGTAATTTCATTATGTGTTAAATATAAGGGGTAATTGCAATATTTTTACACATATAACGGGGGTATTTGAATGTTTTTGCTTATGAAGAGGGTAAGTGTAATACAATAATCAAATATTAGTGTTTTTTTTTCAAAATTTTAAAAGCATGTGTTTTTTTTTTGTAATTAACCCAAATCTCAGGGTAGTTTTTGTAATTAACACTTACAACTATAGGCCACTAAATTTTAGATGCCCTTTTTCCAAATCTTGAAGAATTTTGCACCTATTGTTATGAATTTGAAATTCTTTATTTTTACCTACATTAAAAGAATACATAATTTTAACAAGGGTTTCAAACCACTCACTCAAATTTTTCATTAGCAATGCTACTATTTATTAAATTTAGATACATAATTATTAATTTTAGAGAAGGATATATATAAAGAATTGAAAAGTGGATGATTTAGGGAAAAAAAAATGCAGAAAAAGTAAAGGGGAAGGCTCATACCATGAACATGCTCATAAAGATGCTTTTAAACTTTATTCTCCATTGATCTCTTTATTCTTCTTTAGCTTATCAACATTGAGCTGTCGATTAATACTTTCTTCATTCAAAACCTAAAAAAGTGATTCTTGTTTTTTTTTTTTTTGTTTGTTTGTTTTGTCTTTTGAAATTAGTTATGTAGTAATGTATATGAAAGTGTGTTTATGTTCTTACAAATCTTACCCTAATTTAGGACGTTGGGAAATAAAAAGATTCTTTAGATCCTAAATTAGGAAGTTTCTCTAATTTTTAATTGGTTGTAATAAACTCAATTGTGTTAATTTTCCTTTTAATACAGTGAAGATAGTAGGGGATGTAACACATACTCGTATCAATCGAGTAATAGGGGATGGAAGACGCGCAATCATAGAGGATCTGGTCAATGGCACTGACAACATAACATTCTACCACTTATGCACAATATTGTTCTCGAGTTGTATTAATTGATGAGTGTGACGTTTATATATGGATGTGATGATTTACTGCTTGATAAGTTTATTTCAGTACATATCCTGAGAGGGGAGATGATCTAGGGTGATGGGAAACGAACCCAGACTTTTGGTTTTGGTTCGAGAGTTTTAACCACTCGACCACTATCTGATTCTCAATATCACAATCAACTTCTCTATATTTGATTAAAGGTTGAGTTTTTGATTGACAAGAATTGAGTTTTAGAAAGGCAACAATGGTATATTTAGAGAGAGCTAAAAGGATAGAAAACAAATTAAAGTGAAGATACCAGAAAATTAAAAAAGCAAACAGAAATTTTTTTCCAAAGATATTTCGTTCGCCTTCCAATAAACTCTCTTCATAATTAACTTCATATTTTTATGAAAATCCAGCTATGCACAACAATTTATGAGATAGTGTTTAATTGTTTATTTGTAAGAAAGTTATTTTTAACCTAATTCATTGAAGATATATAGTTAAATTAATAAAAAAAACAATGAATTTATTTTTTTCATTAATTTAATGTGTATTTAGTGAATTACATTCACTTTCAATTGATTAGATTGCTAGCATAATGGATGTTTTAGTTGAACAAATGCATATTCATTGAATCACAAATACACTTGAACTATTTCATATTCAATTCAATTGATAAAAGACAATGAATCTTCATTGATACACCTATGTTCATTGAATGTAAATACACAAGGATCAATTCATTAGATTGGTAAAAAATAATGAATTTTAGTTGATTAAATATATATTCATTTAATTGCAAGTACACTATAAAATTATAGAATTATTAATCATCACTTAGTTATTATCTCTTTTACGGAGTATATTTTATGACACAATACCATTAATTTGAAAAGATTTATTGCACGTGTTCAATAAACCAACTATTCAACCTTGTGCTTCAGTGCTCGTGTTTATGTTAAAAACATTATATTATAGCTAATAAGGGTTGGTATAATGACCTTGAGGTTGTAATTGCACCTCAAGGTCCAAACCTTGAATAACGCGAAGTGAGGAGTGGGGGTTTCACCTTTTCTATAGGAGATTAGAACCATTCTAGGAATGATGAATGTCATGATCAGAAGAAAGTGTGGGGTACATCTTGGCCGTTTAGTGTGAGATACTTTGGGTCGATAAAAAAATTAATAAAGCTAATAGGATCTTTCATTCATGGACCAATTGATTGGGCTTATCAAACTATCGACTTTAAAATATATTATTGGGTCCTTCAAATATCAAATTGCAAGTTGTACTTTTCCTTATAAAATGAACTCAAATTTAATCATCCATTAGTTGAAAAGTCCGAAAAAAACGGAAGTAAAGTGCAGCACAAAGGGGTCATAAGCCCACGGACATAAACCAATTTGGGCCCCCAATATAAATAAAATATGGCCCAAATTCACTGCTAAGGCTCCACCAGTGCTACAGACAGTCTATTAACAAATTAAATGAACCTTTTTACTCCAATATAATTATAAAGTTTTCTTTTGTACGTTGGACACTTAAATAGATGAAATTATTTCAAATTAAAAATAAGAAAAATAGATGGAATTATATTGCATTGAAATAAAATTGGACTTGGTTGATGTGTTTTTATTTTATTATTGATGCCCATCTTGGTGGCCTTCACTCAAAAACCACTTGGGCCCATTGCTTTCAAATCAATGTTAAGGTTTTTTTGGCTGAATTTAGCCTCAAGCTTTATCCCCATCAAAAGTAAATATCATAATTCATAAATCAGTAAACAAGTATGTCAACCTTTTTAAATTGTATAGACTGGCAAAAATTGGCCGAGTTAGTCCATATATAAAATTGGATTGAACTTTTTCATTTTTAGAGGCCAAAAAAAGACCAGACCTACTTTGGTCCGACCCAAGCGGTCCAAAGTCCAACAAGCACGGCTAAAAAATACACGTGTTAGGTTGGATTGCGACACAAAAAATGCGGCAAAGCGAAATTCCCGACCCGACCCAATTTTATGTCTTGGCACACTAGACCAGCAATGGGTCGGGCTCGGTCTAGACCAGACTGGCTTCATTAAATCCAACACCTACTCTAGAGTTGTCAATGGGTCGGACCAGTCGGCTTTGAAAATTTTTGGGCTAGGTCGGGCAGCGAAAATGCATGGCCCAACCCAGGACCATGTATGTATTTTGTACACTAAAATCGTCGGGCTGAGCCAGTCGGGCTAAATCAGGCCCACGAACTGATCGAGTCGGGCCAAAAAAACTCGAACTTTTTCAGGCCTAAAATACTATAGCCCAGCCCAAACCTCGGGCCGAGCTGGATTTTGCCAGGTCTATCCTACCCTCTACCCAACCCTTCTTGATCCTTGAATTTCCTCATCAAACCCTTTTCTAAATTCTCCATTTTATGTATTCGGTTCAATATTCTTGAATTAATAGATTTTGGGTGTGTCCAATTTATGGGTTCCCCATTCCTTCAAGAAAAGCAAAAGTGATGTGACTAAAAAGGTGTACACATTTTTGCCCTTTTATTCTTCTTTCTTGAAATTCCAAGTAGTGCAACGTAGAAAATTATGCCATAAAAATACAACATTGGGGGCTGTAGAGGGCTGGGAGGGCCCTGTACAGTATCCCAGTTGAAGGAGTCTTGGAAACTCCACCTCCCAGATGTGTTTTTTATGAGTGAAACAAAAAAAAAGATTTCTTTTGTCAAAACAGTATGTAAGCAGTTAAAACTTGAAAATAGATGGTTGTGTGTTGAGCCAGTTGGGTTGAAAGGGGGTCTGTTGGTTGCTTGGACTGAGAAAATGGTGTTGCACCAGGTTTTTGCAAATCAGTTCTGCATTGAAATGGAGCTCAGCCGTGATGGTAGTAGTGAGAAAGTTTGGGGTATTTTTATTTATGCAAGCACAAATGATTTGGAAAGATATCATCAGTGGGAATATCTGATCCAAGCAAAAGAAAAATGGGGGAATGTGTGGTTTTTGGCTGGAGATTTCAATGACCTATGTTCCAATGAGGAAAAGAGAGGGGGTAGGATTAGACCTCCTTGGAGTTTTACAAGATTTAATGGGTTCATAAGGAGTATGGAAATGCAGGAAATTCCAATTGTGGGTGAATTGTTTACTTGGGCAAATAATAGAGCGGGAGAGGGTTTTGTTGAAGAAAAACTGGATAGGGTTTTTGGTTCAGCTGATTGGTGTCTTACATTTTCAAAAGCAGTAGTGAAAACTGAATACAGGGCCTCTTCAGACCATTGTCTGTTAATTCTGAATGATGGGGCTGATCTAGGGAGGAAAATGAAAAAAAGATTCCAATTTGATCGTAGATGGGTTGAGAATGAAGAGTGTGAGGATTTAGTGAGTCAAGCTTGGAGTAAAGGTGTGATTGGAACTCCCATGTTCCAGATACAGGGAAAAATCAGAAATTGTAGAGTAGAGCTTCTGAAGTGGAATGACTCTAAGAAGCTAAATTCTGCAGTTCAAATTACTTCAATTAAGAACTCAATGGAGGTGTTGAGAGAGCAGGCTGGTAATAGAGATTGGGGAATCTGGAATGGTTTGAAAATTGAGCTCCATGATGCTTATAGGAGAGAGGAAATTTTTTGGAAACAGAAATCTAGAGTGGAGTGGCTTAAGGAAGGGGATAAAAATACTAAGTTCTTCCATGCAGTTACAACTCAAAGAAGAATGACTAATGCTATATCTCAGTTGGTCAGAAATGATGGAACCTTGTGTGTGAATGATTCAGATATTGAGAAGGAAGTCTCGGGGTTTTATTCCAATCTGTTCACAGCTGATAGAGGACATTTTGATCCAAACATTCTTTGTGGAATCCCACATTCTATCTCTGAAGAGCTCAACCAGCAACTCATTAGGCCAGTTGAAGATACTGAAATCAAAGGAGCTCTCTTTGATCTTAACCCTCATAAAGCACCAGGTCCTGATGGTATGAGTTCTTTTTCTTTCAATTTTTCTGGAAATTCATTGAAAAAGATGTTTGTTGTGCTGTGTCAAATTTTTTCCAATCTGGTAGAATGTTAAAAAGCATGAATCAGGCTCTTATCACTCTTATTCCCAAAGTCAAAAATCCTACTTCTATATCTCACTTCAGGCCTATAAGTCTTTGTAATGTGGTGTATAAAATCATTTCAAAGATTCTTGCACAAAGACTTAAGTCCTGTCTGCACTTATGCATTCATGATTCTCAGGCTGCTTTTATTCCGGGTAGACAGTTGATTGACAATGTTGTTATTGCACATGAGTGTATACATTACCTGAATAGGCATAGATCTGGGAAAAAAGGTTATATGGCTGTTAAGCTAGATATGGCAAAAGCCTATGACCGGGTGGAGTGGGATTGTGTTAGGAGAACAATGAGGAAAATGGGTTTTCATTTTGTTTTTGTGTCTTGGATCATGAAGTGTATCTCTTCCTCATCTTTTTCCTTTAGTCTAAATGGTAAGACTTGTGGATATGTTGTCCCATCTAGGGGATTAAGGCAAGGAGATCCAATCTCTCCTTACTTGTTCCTGATTGTATCTGAAGTTTTTTCTAACTTGATTAAAAGAAATGTTGAGTCAAATCTGTTCCATGGTTTGAAAATCTGTCATCAAGGTCCTCTCATCTCTCATCTTCTTTTTGCTGATGATTCCATCATTTTTTGTGAAGCTCATGTGTCTCAAGCTGTTATTTTGAATAATATTCTGAATCAATACAATAGCATTTCTGGACAGCTTGTAAATTTTGAAAAATCTTCTGTGTTTTTTAGCTTCAACACCCCAGACAGTGTCAAATCTGAGGTCTGTTCTGTTCTTCATAACATCCAAAAACAAAAATCTTGTAGATATCTGGGGCTTCCCTTGGGAATTGGTAGAACAAAAAAAGAAATTTTTGGTTATGTTTTGGATTCTGCAAAAAAAAAGAATTCAAAATTGGAAAAACAAGTTCTTATCCCCTGCTGGTAAAGATGTGCTTATTAAAGCAGTGATTGGAGCTCTTCCTGTTTTTGTGATGTCATGTTTTAAACTACCTGCTAGTATTTGTAAAGGAGTGAGCCAGGTGACTGCTGATTTTTGGTGGAGTGAATCTGAAAATGGAAAAAATAAAATTCATTGGAGGGCTTGGGATAAGATTACACTGCCTAAGCAAGAGGGGGGCCTTGGGTTTCATGATCTTAGATTATTTAACCTTGCCTTACTTGCTAAACAACTTTGGAGGCTTCTTTATAAACCTGATTTGTTTATGTCCCAAGTGTTGAGAGCTAAGTATTTTCCAAATGGGAACTTGCTGCATTGTTCTGTTTCTAGTGGCTCCTCTTGGATGTGGAAATGTTGGATGGAAGCTAGGCCAACTCTGATAAATGGCCTCAGGATGGAGATTGGTAATGGACAATCTGCAGAAATTTGGCAGTCTCCCTGGGTGCCTGGGTTCCCTCTGCACTTGCCTAGATCTCTTGAGGCAAATGATCATAATGTGGACAGAGTTTGTGATCTGTTTAATGAAGAAGGGGACTCCTGGAATGTGAATCTGGTGAGGCAGTTGTTTAGAGGAGATGCAGCTGAGCTTATTCTTCAGTTGCCTCTTAAAAAATTGGAGCATGGGGATAAATTTTGTTGGCATCTTGAGAAGAAAGGTATTTATACTGTCAGATCTGCCTATCAGGTTTTAATCAAGGAGAAGCTTTCCAGGTTGGATTATGCTGAGAGTAGTGGGAGCAGAGAGAAAAAGCTAAAGGTGTGGGATGGTATTTGGAAGTTGAAAATCCAAAGGAAGATTAAATTTTTTCTTTGGAAATGTTGTCAAGGGATATTACCTGTGAAGACCAATGTCAGAAGAAAGGGAGTGGACTTGGATACGATTTGTCAAGTCTGTGGCATGGAGGAGGAAACGATTGAACATCTCTTTTTTGAGTGTGGAAGAGCGGGCTTAATTTGGAAGCTGTTCCCAATAGAATGGACTAGATCCAAAGAAAGAGGCCAGTCTTTCTTTGACTGGTGGTGTGAAATGTGTTCTATGCATTGGAAGGAAGATTTGGTTGGCAGGATTGAGCTTACCACGTACTTACTATGGTGGATGTGGAAGACAAGGAACCTCTGGACTTTTCAACGAGAGTGGAGGCCGGAGAAGACTGTTGTGGACACAGCTTTGCTTGAATGGAGAGAGTTTTCTGAATTACTTGGGTAAAATTTGTTACTTCTGGTTCTTTTTTGTGTTATGTTCTTTGGATGAGGGGTTATCTGTGTGATTTGGTAGGGTTCATTCCAGTGCCAATCTTTGCATCCAAGTGGGGGTTTTGTGGTTTGATCTAGGGTGCCTCTGACCAGTGGATCGTGCTGTTGTTTGATGATTTTTGTTGCTGTTCGGCCTTGCTATTCTTTTGCTGATGATGTCTAGAGTTATAGGTGGTTTGTTCCTCTTTGGGGGTGTAAATGTTTTTGTCTCCTATACCTGTTGGCATCATAGTTCTGTATAGGTCTGAAGGTTTTGTTAGTTTGCTGTTTTTTCTTGCTTTTTTGCTGATTTTTCTTCAGCCTGATTGGCCTTCCATTGTGGTTGGTGCTGTTGTTTCTGTTCCTAATGACATATTGGTCTTAGGAGGGAGCTCAAATTGTAATCTCTTTGTACTTTGTTTTGTTGGTGAAATGAAAATCTGCTGCCGTTTCGTTAAAAAAAAAAAGGTTAGATAATCTAAAGCGAATATAAATTAGGACTAATGTGGACTCATTATATTAAAGTTTCTTTCTTTCAAGTATAATACATTTTAATTTTGCACGTGTGTATGTTTTCGTGATCAATTAATACTTTCATGTTTCTTCGTAAGCATGTCTGAATTTTATGCAAATACTCATTTTCTACAATTATTTGAAAGTTTTATAGAATCTTGTGACTAGCTACTCATTAATTAACAGTGATGATCAACAATTATTGCAGTTGAGTCAAATTCGATAATTAATGCTCAATTTGCACTTAAAACATGACTAAAGTGATCAGCTGAAAATTGGGGTAGGAATTTGGGTCATCAAGTCGTGTTCGTGATCGGTTTTGTGTCAATTTCGAGTTATGTTTCAAAAACCATAAAAAAATTAAGTAAATATAAGATAGTCATGTGTCGACAAGACAAGCGATAACATTGTGTTTGTTTGTGTCATGCATGTTAATCGTATTTGTGTTAGTATTTCTCTTAGTAATTCGGTCAGGTTTACGCGTATTATCGTGCCGTGACATGGATTGTTTTTCCCAAACTATAGAAAAAGGGGAATTGAAATATATGGATAGAAGTGCATGAAACATGGAATAGCATATATAGCGCGCGCTGATGGCAAGAATGAGGCAATCTAAGGCACACACAGATATATGTGAATTGATTACTTTTTTATATTGAGAATGTCAATTAAAACATAAGTTGAAAGCTCAGAGACTTCTGCAATGAGGTACTATAATAGACTGGCCATCCAAACAATACCTATATATATACATATATTTAATGAAAGATGCCTAGAGGTTATGTGATATTCTAGTGAAGATATATAATTAATTAGAAAATGATGAGCATAAATTCAATGAACTTAATGGGTACCTTTCCTTCAAACACTTGAATTAAAATATGAACTTTCTGGGTGGACTAAACAAGAATTTAGCTTTTATAAAAAAAAAAATTTAAATAACAACAACAAACTAAACTTTATCCCACTATGTGGGGTCAACTACATGGATCACGTCACGCCATCGTTTACGGTCAAAATTCATATTTCATTTTAATGGAGCCGGGCAAAAACAATATTTAATTATTTAATATATAATTCGGTTTATATATTAATTTAATATTAATTGCCCAATGGACTCTTAATGGAATCCAGGTCCAAAGAAGTCGGATCCGATCCATAGCCGATTTCTCCTACCTGCCCACAAAGCCCATCTCTCAAGTATAAAAAGGTTCATCCTCTTTATTTTAAGTACATTCTCTCATAATTACTCCTACACATTTAATTCATTATCGTTCTTGTCTTATTCTCTCGATCACCGTGATGACTTGAGCATTGGAGGAGCCTCCCTAGGACAATCTCCTAGGCCCTCTAACGTTGCGTGTGCGCGAGCGAGTTCCGTCGAAGAACTTGCGGCTCAGGGAGAAGAAGACTTGAGACTTCCCCTTTTGGAAGAAAAGACTTTATCGAAACCTTGGAATGCTTTGGGTGATCCGCCCTAAAAAACAAAGATCACATTTATTTCTAGATATATATCTTTTTTAATAGACATGACAACTTGCCTATATGTTGATGGTCCCAAGAATAAAGGAGGAGGGTTGCGTTAGATTGACAACCGTAAAGCGTAAAACTCTTGTCATTCCTTTCACCCAAATTAAAAAATAAATAAAAAAAACAGGAATTTAACCAAAGTTTAGTCTAAGATACCTCGATCTTGGTAAAATCGCATTGTTAATTAATTACAGGGTTAATTATTTCTTATATATGTCCTCCGTAGATCTGTTCATGCTCAGGAGAAATGATCAAAAGTCTACTGATTATTAAATTCGGATTATGCCATGGTTGACCGCATGAAAAATCATAATAGATTCTCAAAACACACACACATATACGCTAATAAAAATAAGTGTGTACAAATTAATTGGTAGGTAGCTTGAACTGATCAAAGGGTTATACAAACTAATTAGCTAGAGGCAAAAAATGTTTAAACTAATTAAGATGGTTGATGATGCATTGAATCCGTATTTGTTGTTAAACAAGCGATTAACAAGATCTCTATAATCTAACTTTGAATAAAGTACTTTTAATTGAAAATTGATTGGTAGCCCAATGATAATACATTTCTAAAACTCAGGCATGTATACCAGTTTCGATTCTCACGTAACTCATTGTTTTGAAACCCGGACGGACCGTCAGGTTAAAATTTTAATTGTATTTGATATATATATATTGTACATTTGTACTTGTATTTATCTTTTACATTTGTACATATATATGTGTATATATATGGGTCAACCGGTTTTTCTAGAAACGATTTAACGGTTGAACCGGTGACCCAACGATATTGATTATTAATCCCGGTTCGATGTCCGATCCGAGTTTAAAAACATTGACGTAACTCCCTTGTTGATTACAAAGTG
Source organism: Rehmannia glutinosa (assembly GCA_016081115.2). Classification (NCBI taxonomy): domain Eukaryota; kingdom Viridiplantae; phylum Streptophyta; class Magnoliopsida; order Lamiales; family Orobanchaceae; genus Rehmannia; species Rehmannia glutinosa. The sequence continues at coordinate 100,898 of JABTTQ020001892.1, forward strand.
TGATAACAATGAGAAGCCTTCAACAATGGCTTTTACAAACGAGAAAATAAAATTACAAGGAAAAAGAATCGATTATTACAACTTGAAAAGATAGAAGCCGAGTCGAGTGGAACTCTTTTCGCAATACAAATACGTTACGGCTAGTGCTCACGGTGCGATGTAATGTTCCCAAAGATAAAACGGCTTAACCTCTTTTATGTACAGTAGCACCATTGACACAAAACACCTTTCGAACTTGAAGGAGGTGAGAAGCTGGTTCTTGGACTCGAATGCGAGAATGAAGTGTTCTTGGAAATGTTAAGACACTTTTAACGACACCTTGAAATATGCAAAGAGAGATGCGATTTTTACGTGTAAAATCTGCAATGAAACCATGTTATATATAGACATCAAAAATACACATGCATAGAATTAATTATGGTAAGTTAGTGGGTATAACCTTCATTCTAACAACCAAGTGTTACAACCACAATGATGACCACTTTTTGAGGAGTCGCCTTCATTTGTCAATTTGCCAGACGGCCCGGCCGGTCTAGCCGGACCGCCGACCGTCTAGGATTTCTTTGGGCCACTATTTTGGGAGCCTAACCCAACCCATGTATTAAAAATACACTTGATTTGCTTAGCCAACCGGGGCTAATGGGCGTGTTTCGGCCTTTAATGGGTCGGGCCAAATAGACCTGGCTCTTTTGGACTTGTAAAATCGGCTCAAGCCCAACCCGACCCTATTCACGGGCCAGTCGGGCTGACCCATCATCAATTTGGGCTTTTTTTTGACTCTAGTTTCAACCCCATCAATGCCACTATATGAGGAGTTACGGACTCCATGGACACTTACGAAACGGATACCGCAATGTCCGGATTCATTAAACGCCCAACAATCACTTCAATCGGGCCAAATCCATTTTCGAGTGACAAAAATGTAGTGGATGCGGACCGGGCCCAAGGGGCGAACCGGCCCAGGCCCATGCCAAAGCCCAAATTCAAGGCCCAAACCCATTTAATCCAAAGAAAATAATTAATTAAGAAAACGAGGCATAAAATTCAAGTGGAAATTAGCGATTCATTTATTATTGTATATCCGGTTATGAAGCATTGATACGAGTATGAGACACGGGTATGAAAATACGTCATATTTTGAAATTTTGAGGATATGGGTACAATATATATACATATAAAATTATATATTTTTGTATTATTAAAAATATATACGTACTAAATATAATTAAAAAAATATTTCAATCATAAAAAACTAAATTTCTTAAATACTCAAATCCAAAATGTGATAATTCAAATTATTAGCTGCGAGATTTGCCCTAAGAAGACCTAATTAAATAATCCAAATTATCTAAAATAATGATGTGCATTGGAAGAATGCTGCTGATGATCTACCTAATCCAAAATATTCCAACTTCTCTTTTAATATTTATTTAACAGAAAGTCTACTTGGAAGGAGGGAGGTTGAAGTGGGGCTAGGAAGAACAAGCAATATATAATATATAATTAAATTGACATGTTTTTTTTTCTTAATTAAACTTTTCTTTTCTTTTGTACCCTTTCTTCCTGGATATTTAATTGGTATATATATGTCTTAAACTTCTTTGGCATTAATGACTCTAATTTAGCATTAATTTGTTTTTTAATATACACTAATCATTATGCAAAAATATTCTCAAATATTGTATTTAGGGATGTTTATGAAGGTACATCTTGATCGAGGGAAAGTATATATATTCTTTCTTTTTGTCATGTAATTGTCTTTAATCACATTTTCAGAAACTGAGATGGAACACGGCCTAGATTAAGTTTAATTTGCAGTATTATTAGAAAGAATGAATATTGAATTTTTTTAGGGAATTTTAAATATTTAATACACATATTTGTATGGAAACGTCAAATTAAAACTCCTCTATGAAAGATTAAACTATTTTGTAGCAGAAAATTTCCGTAAATATATGCATATATATCTACCGTATATATATACTAAAAGAGAAAATAAAATTGACAAATGTATCATATTATTAATTTTGGACATTTGTCAACTTCTTATTTTTCCAATTATTGAACATGACGGCTTCACATTTATCCACGGGTAGATTTATATGGTGGGATGGGTTTACACTTGTACCCCCAAATATTTGTGAAAAATCAAACAATTATAACCTTTAGTTGGAAAGATAAAATAACAAAATTGTATCCATATTTTTACAAATATAATTAGAAAATTCAAATAATACAATACAAATCTCCACAATAAATTTTTAAAAAAACAAAATTAACTTATCAGCGTCAATAAATAAAATACATGGAAAAAATTGCAAAAAAATAAAAATATCTATAAAAATAAATATAATAGAATAAATAATATTATCAAAACTATATTTTGTTCTCATATTTTATTAATTATTCTAATTAATTATTTTATATACGCGCATTGTTTTTCACGTATATATTATTGCACAATTAGCTTTTGTAAAAATTTAAACAACATTTTGTCATACGACTTTAAATATTAAAACATTGTTTATGTGCATATTTTTTCAAATATATATCGACTATCGTAGCTCCATTTCAAAATCCTGGATTCACCATTGCATTTATATGTGGTGACCCTATTTACAAATTCAAAAGATAACAAATAATCCAGAAATCAAGGCCTCCAGCTATCTACAATATCTTTTATTTTTTTAACTTTTAAATTATTATATACAAAACAATCATGAATTTATATGGGTGGTAATACCTCATACTCATTGTCGAACAACCTAATTAAGAAAATTGAAATCTATCTATCAACAATTATAATTAAGTTTTGCTCAAATGATTAAGTTTCAATATAATCATTCTTGTAGAAAAAAATGTTGAATGACCACTTCATATATATATATATATATATATAATAGTGTTGATGATACAATTAGAACTTAAGATCTCTTGTTTGATTTGGCTAGCTCTAATACCATGTTAAATGACCACCTCATCTAAAAAGTTTAAGTTGTTATAGGAGTGAGCTATTTAATATGTAATTACCCTAACCACAAAAGTATATTATTGTTATATATGTAACACGTACAATGCAACTTGAGTTGTCAAATGAATCTAGTTGACTAGGGCCAGTGCTGGCCTGCAAAGCCAAAGGAAAAACTCTGGACAGATAGGGTCGGCTAACCTGAAATTCTCTCAACCATTATTTTTGGAGCCTAGGACCAGCACATGCTTGAAAAATACAAGTAAATTATATCGGGCTCATCGAGCCGACCAGATCAGGCCAATTTTCGGACCAAATAGGACCCCGTTCATTTTTGGCTATCAAATCACATAGAATCGAGCTGTTTTTAATCAGATGAGATCTTTCATCTTTTACTCCATCATACGGGTGATTGCCACACCTAGCTCTAAATGCAACAATAATGGGCGTGGAGTTTTTCACACAAAGACAAACAAAGAATGGTTCAAATAGTAGGCATGCATGCAAAAATGTCATCTTTTTCCTTATTCTAAGTTTGAATTCTTGGAAAAACCTAAAATGTCAACATAAAAAGCAGTATTATCCGAAGGAAGGCTTATTCGTCAATTTGAACAAGCCACCTTAAAGACCCTCGTACATTACATAGCTGCATGTTTTAATTTCTGTATGTCTTTCTCAATTAATGGCTTCATTTCACCTAGTAAAGTTATTTTAGAGAGAGAAACAAAACCCATATGCTTTTTTTAGAGAGAAAACAAAATTTGTTGGAATTTTTGAATTTCATAAGACCGCTTTTGTTTTTTTTTTTTTCTTCAAAAAGAAATAAAAGTCGTCTTGTTGTGCAGAAAAAGAGGGAACCTTAAAATAGGGTTTGTCTTTTGCCTATTTTGCATTCAATTGATTTGTATCCTCCCATCAAATCCGCTACCCCTCAATTACTCCATAACCGACTGAAACATCTCTCTCTCTCTCTCTCTCTCTCTCTCTCTCTCTCTCTCTCTCTCTCTCTCTCTCTCTCTCTCTCTCTCTCTCTCTCTCTCTCTCTCTCTCTCTCTCTCTCTCTCTATAATGTTAGGGGTGTCAATACCTGACCCGACACGTAGGGGCGTAGCCAGCTCACATGCAGTGGCGTAGCTAGGGGGCCTACCCTACCCCCGCGCACCTCAAATTTTTTTTTGTCCCATTTTTCCTATAAAAAATGAAAAAAAAAATTATATGTGTTTTTTTAAGGGGAAAAAATAGTTGAGCTAGGGGAAAAAAATTGGGCTAGGGGTAACCAGTCGGGCTGGCTACGCCCCTGCCCATATGAATACCCCTAGCTCAAAAATTTTTTCCCCTAACTCAACTATTTTTCTCCTTAAAAATATATATATAATTATTTTTTCATTTTTTTTCCAATAGAAAACGTGACAAAAAAATTGGGGTACGCAGGGGGGGAGGCCCCCTAGCTACGCCCCTGCCGACACGAATCCGACCAGAAGTTACTGAGTGAAACACGAACACGGTGACCACGAACCCGATACAATTTGTCTAAAACTTAATTATTTTATTTTTTACTTAGTTTTTGATGTGTTTTGAACATACCCGAAATTAAACACGAACCTGACCCAGTGACCAAAATTGACACCGGTGATAATGCTTTTTTTTTCTTTTTTTTTGGGTGACCGGTTAGTTACATAAAAAAATACAAAGATTTTTTAAAATTGCAAAAAAAATCCTTGAGGTTTAATTCCATCTTAAATTTTTCCCTTCATAAGCAAAAGAAATATTTCAAAATCCCCTGATATTTATAAAAAATATTATATTTACCCCCTTAAATTATATTTAAGAAAGATCAAATTCGATGGAATATTTTGTAATTTTAAAACATATCTGGGTTTTATTATAATTAGCCCATGATACCCTAGGGGTGTTTTTGTAATTTTCCATTTTTTTAAGTAAAAGTGAGGAAAAATGGGGAGATTTCAGTTTTCACTATAATACATCACTATTCACTAGTATATATATGGGTTTTTGCAAGTGAAGTTGAAATTTAAAGAAGTTTTTAAATTAATTATTCTCTCATGGCTACCAATATAATTAAAGACATCAATAATAATAATGATCATCATCAGCAGAATCAAATTCATCATCATCAGATGCAGAATAATGATCGTCAGATGTTATCGTTTGGGATGATGATGCAATCATCGTCACCCATGCCTGCTGGAACCTTGAATATGTAAGAATTTATTTTCCCTTTTTTAATGTTGTCTTAAAATAAAAATGATGTCTTAATTATTTTTGAAAAGTTATTTGTTTGAGCTAAATATGATGTCTTTTTTTCTTTTAATTGTTGATGAGAATATGCAGAAACAAAGATGGTGATGATGGTGGTTATGAGTTGGGGAATTAGATGATCAAGCTCTTTTTTATATCTCGACGGCCAAGATCAGTCACCTGATCAAGATCAACGGCGTACATGATCTTGCTTCTTGCTTCTTGCTTCATATATATTACTGTCTGAAATTTTTCATCATCTTTTCTTTTTTATTTTTTTATAGAAGTCGGGAATCACTTTTTTAGAGTCTGCAAACAAACAGACACTTAAAATCATGGGTTTATTTTCGATTCTACTGTCTCAATTTTTTCACAAATTTTCAACATGATATGAGAATTTTACAATTTTATCTTCTTTATTTCATTAAAATCATGGGGTTTTTCCGTTTATGCTACAAAGGCAAAATTAATCAAAATTAAGGGTTTTATTTTTATTTTTATTTTTTATTTGGAGTCATGAGGAAAGTATGTTGTAGAGGCAGATTGAAATCAGTGATTGTACGTTCTTTGACCAGATCAGATCCCCAAAAAGATTTTCAATTTGCAAAAGTATAAAAAAAAAACACAAAGATATGGTTGATTTTTTTTGTTTCTTTCTTTTTTTCAATGTTTTTATTTTTTTTTATATATGAAAAAGAAAAATTGATTCTTGTATTCTCAAACTTTGGACAGACATGTAACAAACTTCTGTGACATGAAATTCTTGCAAACTTCCATTGTTTTGTAATTGTGAGTACGAATCAAACCGTGGTTTATTGTAAGGGTAGCAATTCGTGTCATCGAATTATGTTCGTGTTTAGCTTGGGGTCAATTTCGGGTTGTGTTTCAAAGTACATAAAAATTTAAATAAACTTCAAGATATTATGTGTTTGGACAAATTGGTAACTTGGTGTTAATTAGATTCGTGTAAGTTCGGTTCGAGGTTCTTGTGTTTGGGTTTTCCTCGGTAGCTTCAAGTCGGGTTCGTGTTATCGTGTTGTTTCAGAATTGTCATCACTCTCTTCAATTGCATGACTTACTTTCATGGGCAATTTTCAGAAAATATTAGAAATTAAAGCATGTTTTTAAATTTCTTATTTAATGAAATTATAATTTTTTTGGTGCAGAAAATTGTGGGATGAGGCCACCCACACTCAACATTTTCCCATCTCAGCCTATGCATGTAGACCCATCAACATCAGCAACACCATCAAAAGTACAAAAAAAAAAAATCAAGAATATTTTATTTTCATGATTTTATTTACATTTTGGTTCTAGTAAATTTATTAATTATGATTTAAAACTAATGGGTTTGTTAATTAAATTTTGTGTTTGGTAGACAAATACTGGATTAGTTACCCCATCATCAACTAATGGTTCCAAGAAATCATCTGAGCCATCCATGGATTTAATATCTAACCCTAGAAATAATGTTCCTCAACCGCCCAAAGTGGTTAAGGTTAGTACATAAAATATTACATTTTTAATTAATTTATAGCATCCATTTGTTTGTAATATTATTCTATTGACAAATTGGAAGATTAATTATTGTCAACTAAAATTTTTGTACTTTAATTTGTTATTTTTTTTTTATATTTAAAAGTTTTGATTTTCTGTTCTAATTGTTGCTTTCTTTGGTGTGGCAGCGTGAGGAAAATTACCGAAAAGGGCCTACCTCAAGTTCAGAACAAGGAGGACCAAAAACAGCTGATCCTAAGGTTTTTCTTAGAGTCCCTCGGATTTTTGGCCAATTCTCGATAGCAAAAATATTTTTAACCATATTTTTGAAAAACATGTTTTTAGCTAATTGAGTTCAATGTCCACTATACCCTTAATTTTTTCATTTCGGGAACAGTACATAACTCGGTATCGAGTTACTTGACTTGGTACCGAGTTATGCACCGCATCAATTTTTTGAAAAATAGCCAAATACCTCACCAGAAAGTACATGAAGGGTATGACCGTCAGTTTTAGTTAAAATGTCGCAAAACATGATTTTGAAAATACATGGCTATTTTTCATTTTCACAAAACATAAGTGACCAATTAGGCCTATTACCACTTTTATTATACAATTTTGAATTTTCTCACACACACATGCGTGTGTGTGTGTGTGTGTTTGAACCTTTGTTTTAATTTGGAGTAATTTTTTTTTTCCATTAAATATTTACAGACTCTGAGGAGGCTTGCTCAGAATAGAGAGGCGGCTAGGAAAAGCAGGCTTAGGAAAAAGGCAAGTCCTAGGAAAATAATTAAATTAAGCAAGAATTAATTTCATTTCTATGTGTTATTAATTAATCTGAAAAAAAATTGAGTTTAATTTCTTTTTTGAACTATATATATAGGCTTATGTTCAGCAGCTAGAGTCGAGTAGAATGAGGCTTACTCAGTTGGAACAAGATATACAAAGAGCTAGATCTCAAGTCAGAATTAATCTTCTTCTTAATTAATTAATTCCACTAATTATTTAATTTAACTGTTAATTAAAATTGAGTTTTTTTAATAATTTTCTGTGATCAGGGATTTTATTTAGCAGGAGATCAGGGTCCTGTTGCTATGGGCAACATAACTTCAGGTATATATTGCAAACTCATATTAATAATCTGAGAAAATAGCCGTATAATTTGGTCATGTAAATTGGTCTATTTGGATCCTCTGAATAGTAACATCTAAATTTTGATTCAATTTCTTTTAAATGTTGGGACATATTGTCCGATTTTGACCAACATTGTGTAATTTTATCAAAAATGCTAACTAGGGTTAGTAGGCAGCTCATGTGTCTTAACAATTTTAGGAATGTTGGTGATTTGGTACAAAATTGATATGTCAAATCACCGAATATGACACATAAAATTGGGGATTTCATTGCTTCTGTTGCGATTTCCCAATTTTTTGACATGTTTTATCTCATCTGTCATAGTCAGAAATTCTCGATAAAATTACAGAATTTCGGTCAAAATGAGACTAAGTACTCAAATTTTTAAAAGATTAGACTAAAATCATATTCATAAGTTTAATTAATGAGTTATTTCATGTATGGTCCGGCCAGATGCTGCTTTGTTTGACATGGAGTACGCCCGGTGGCTGGAGGAGCACCACCGCCTGACGGTGGAGCTCCGCCACGCCGTGTATGAGCACTTGCCGGAAAACGAGCTCCGGATTTTCGTCGACAACTGCTTGGCACACTATGAACAGATGATGAACCTCAAGGGCTTGATCGCGAAATCCGATGTTTTCCACCTCTTCTCCGGCGCGTGGAAAACTCCGGCCGAGCGGTGCTTCATGTGGATGGGTGGTTTCCGGCCATCTGAGCTCATTAAGGTTTGCAAATACACTAAACCCTAATTTTATAACTTGCAATCTATGCTCCAGCATATAGCGTATTTGTTAGATAAATACAAATCTAGTCTAATTAAGGGGTGTTTAATTTGTAGCACTTTACGGGAGTATTTGGAATTTTGAAAGATAATTATAATTTTTTTGTAATAATTTAAACCTCATTTGTAGCTTTTGTATATTGTTATCCCCATCAATAATGTGGATATTGTTCAGAAAATCAAAATTGATATACGAACATATATATAATAATTACTACCATGGAGATATATATTACATAATTAAATTAAGGAAATCAAATAATGGTCGAGTGGTTAAAAGTCTCAAGTCCAGACCAGAGGTATATGGTTCGATTGATCTCATCGGCCCTTCCCTCAGGATATGTACCCAAAAAAAGTATTATTAATTCATTTATACTAAACATGTGTGTTGTCGTCAGGTTTTTGGCAATTTTTCCGTAACAAAAATATTTTTTAGTCATACATTTCAATAGGAGTGGCCAAATGGAACCGAAATTGGGTTCTAAACTGGAACTTGTGGTCAACGGTTCCAAAATCAAAACCGAAACCATGTAGGCCGGTTCCCGTTCTGGTTCCTAGGTCTCAAAAACCATGGAACCAGTAGTTTTAACTGTCGGTGGAACCGTGATGGAACCTTTTTTTTAAGGTTGAAACCAACAATTTTGTTTTGGTAAATACATGCTAGAAGAAATGTTAAATGTTTATTATGATGTTTTATTTTCGTAACTACATGAGACAAGTTTTAGACCAAATGTTATAAGCGAACTACGTCAACTTTGATTTTTCTATACTCTAATAGTATATATATAGATAGTTTAATATTATTATTAATATTAAGTATAAAACTTTATTGAATATTAAATCCAAGTATTTTTTTATTTTCCTTCTTTAATTTTTTAACTGAAATTGATAAACTATTTTAAGAAATAAAAAAATTATCAAAAATAATCAAATGGTTCGATTAAAATGGGGGAAGGAATCGTGGAGGAACGGGTTAAGCCAGGACCGGAACAAGTCGATTCGGTTTTGGAGGCGAACAAGTGAGTCAACGGTTCGGTTCCTCAAAGACATGTTTTTTAGCCATTTTTTAGTTCAATTGCCAATTTTGCCCTTTTTTTTTTACTTTTCAGTATCAGTACATGTCTCAGGACTGAGACTCATTTCTCGATACATTACATCTTTGAAAAATGGCAAGTACCTCATCAAAGAATACAAGAATAGCTAGTATGATAGTCAGTTTTTAGACAAAATGACTAAAAAACATATTTTTAAAAATATGATTATTTTTCATTTTCACAAAACGTAAACAGCAAATTTGACCTAATTAATTGTTTGAATATATCAGATAATAGTGAGGCAAATAGAGCCATTGACAGAGCAACAAGTGGTGGGAATATGTGGGCTCCAGCAATCAACACATGAAGCAGAAGAAGCCTAACTCAGGGTTTGGAGGCTCTAAATAAATCACTCTCAGAGACCATAATTTCTGATTCACTCAGCATTTCACCAAACATGAACAACTATATGGCTCAGATGGCTGTTGCCATCAACAAGCTCTCAACCATTGAAGGTTTTGTTCGACAGGTATTTAATTAATTAATTATATATTCCAACAATTTTATTTAACTGAATTTCCTAGACACATAATTTAGGGCATAACAATGGTATATATGCATGCAAGCATGTCTTAGGTTTGTAGTCTTGAAGGTTAGGGTGTCAATTTGGGTCATTGGGTTGGGTTCGTATTTGGTTTCTGGTTGATTTTGGGTTGTGCATATGCTCAAAATATACCAAAAATTAAGTAAAAATAAAAAATAAAACAACTAGGTCTTAGACAAATTGGTAACTTCGTGTCGGTTCGTGTTAGTTGTGTTCGTGTTTCACTCAGTAACTTTAGGTCAGATTCGTGTCGTATCTGGGATTGACACTCCTACGCTTGAAGGCAATAATAATCCTTCAAAAATCATAATTTGTAAAAAAGAATCATGTAATTTTCAAAATGACTCTCAATTTCAGTTATTTGGTTAGTGGAAGATGGAAAATTTGTGGAAAAAATTCATGTGTCCACGTTTTCAGTCAAACACGCTCATGTAGAAATTAATTTTGCTTACGTGGACAGCCTTTAAGTTACTTGGCATAGTGATTGGGGGGGCATACTTGATTTATAACTTCCACATCAACGGGTTTAGGCTAGAAATATTTCGAGTTTTGGCAAATCTTTCAACTTTCGACGAGCAAAGGGGTGAAATCTAGAGTTTTTGAAAGTTATAAGACCTTCTTTTTAAATAGTGATTATTGAAGGATTATTATTGTCAAACTCCTATGGATACAGGACTAAAATTTCAATTTACCTGAAATATAGCAAATGATGACGTTAAGGAAATTAGAAGAAAAATCTAAGATCCCTTTCATTAATTTCTTTTATATTTTTATCCTTTTTATAATTTGCTTTCTCATGTAATTAAGTAGTTTTAAACATGGTGGAGAAAAATTTAAAATATATATACATATATAAAAAAAGAAAGAATCTTGAAGGGAAAATAAATAGGGAAAGGTGTCCAAATCATAAATCATCCAAAATTAGGTGCATGAATTTCTGTACAAGAAGAAGGTATATATGCTCCAATTCCAAAAGAAGAGTGAGTGATTATTATTTATAATCCAGAAAAAGGGGTGGGACAAAGACATATCTCTGTCATGTAGATATTATATTATTTATGCCCCATGTTTTTGCATGATGTCATTTTCACATATGTTTGACTTGTACCATATATGAAATTGACCACCCACCATATTTCTCCTTCACCTTGATTTTTTTTTTTTTTTTGATCAGTTTTAATTTCATGAAAGTAGATATGTTACATGCATCTTTTCTTGGATTGATACTAATATATATATATATATAATGAAAATATATATGTGTGTGTATATATAGTGGTTATAATATATATATTTTAAAAATTCAAATTGTTCAGTATATAGGAATAATATGAAATTGGTGGCAAAGAAATATTCATGAACAATCCTCCTGGTAGTGGTAGGGGTGGAAATAGGTCGGTAGGTCGGGTTTTTTTGCTTGAAAGGCCTAGGCCTGGTTCACATCGTTTTAGCCTAAGTCCAGTGCATTAAATATAATAGGTTTTTTTTTTCAACTCAAGTTTGGCCTGTTTAAACAATAAGTCTGGCCTGAGGGGCGGAGCCAGGACAACCGGTAAGGGGGGCCAAGAGTAAGGGTGTCAATCTTGTCGTGTTTCGTGTTCGCGGGTCGTGTTCTGACACAGATATTATAGGTCTGACACAAACCCAAACACGATCCGTTCAATTATTTGTGTCAAGATACAGGACACGAACATGACCCATTTGTAACACGGATAACCCGACACGGCACAAAAAATCTATATAATTTAAAGTTGACACGAAAAAATAAATAAAAAAATGGAGAAAAAATTAAAATTACAAATAAAAAATACATTAAATATTCAAAAAATAATAAATTCGTGTTAAGTTAGTGTCGAGTTATCGTGTCGTGTCAGAAATTGACGCCTCTACCCAAGAGTAAAAAACAAAAGATGACATTTGTGTATATATACAAAATAATAAAGTTTGTATATATTACATTTGTATCAAAAGAATATATTAATATTCATTAGTAATTTTTTACAAAATACATCATTAAATCCTTAACTTGTTTAGAGTCTCTTTTGCATATCACGAAAATTATCTACAATTTAATTTATCATTTTTCTTTATAAATTTCTTTTCAATATATATTAGCAAATAATAATGAGAAATCCACCTTTTGATGAATCATATAATTTTAAGATGATAATAAGATAAAATAAGACCCACAAAATCTCCAATTTAACTTAATATAATTCATGGAATAATTTTTTCCAACAAAATTATGAGTGGGGGCCAAAATACTAATTATTAAAAATATAGGTACTAAAAAGGAAAAAAAGAAAAAAGTTGGGGGCGGGGCCTCCCTGAGCCACCATGTGGCTCGCCTCCGCTTGAGCCTATTAAAAGCTTACTTACTATTTTTTAAAAATATATTTTATATATTATAATAATTAAATAATTATATAAAAAGAATAGTATTAATAAATTATATAAAATATATTATTTTTTTTTATATCTATAGGCCATAATTAAATAGATCTGCTTATTAAACTTGGATGGTATTTTAAAAGTCTAGCGCCTGACCTATTTATATAAATGAAACTTACGGGAAGGTCTTTGTCTCGCCTTTATTTATTAAAACTGCGAAATTTAAGTCGGCCCAAAATAGGTCAAATCGTAAGATCCTATATGGGGTAGTTTGGCTATTTCCAACCCTACTCCCTGGTCATGATTTCTATACATAAAATTTTCCTGTCCAACTCATTATAAAGGGAAAACAATAGTCAATTGTCATTTTCTATGACTTTGTTACACTGTTTGGTGGGCGAATTTAAATTCTCCTTTTCCAATTGATGTGCATGTCAGACACGTGTTAAAAGTTGAATTTTTAATTGTAACGGGTGTGGCTGAGTCAACCTCGAATCATTTTATAATTTATCATATAGGAAAATGTTTCTAACTTCCATTTTTTAATACTTTATTTCCACAAAGTTCATAGAGTTTTTCAAATTGTCATATCCGATCATTTTGGTGGAATTTCTTTTGGAATCCCATAACATAAAAAGGATAACCTTATTCAAGCCCCTATTGTCATCGTTGTCTAAAATTTGGTAGAAAAAGATGAATCGCGGGATATATCCTAACAAGTTAGTATCTAAATTGCCATGAGGCCGAAGCCACCACACAAGAAATCATCCTCCATGCACCCTGTTACCAGAGAGATTCGAACTTCTACGTTACGGGTATCAGCTAACAGACAACACGTCACTCAGGTCATTTACCAGTTGAGCTATGCTCCCGAGGCACTGGAATCCCATTACATGATTTGTGTGTTGGATTGTTACGGTGGCAATTTGGATTCCAGATATGTGAATGAGATGGAATTTCGGTTGAATTTTCTAACAAAAGTAAATTGGATGAGGCAATTTGAAAAATTAGTGAACTTACGAAGGTAAAGTGTCAGAAAAAATTAGGTAGCAAAGTCGAACAACCTTGAAAGATTGGGATGACAAAAATGTTTCTCTCTCTATCATATACTCCATATTTTTTTCAAACTCAAGCTTCTAGAAACAAAAGTCAACACTTGCAATCTTGCACCAACACACTACATGCAACTCAATGGATATATGGCCCTAATTAGTTTCTTGGCTATTATTGATTGATCTTGTCAATGTAGAAAATATGAAAGGTAGAATTTAATATAATTGATTAATCAAAAGTCAAGATACATGCATGAGGAGTTGTAAAACTAATCTAATTAATTATAGATCAATCATACTCCTCTTAACTTTTTTTTTTCAATTATTTATTTTTAAATTATGATAAAAAAAAATTATTAAAGAAAATTGATTAAACTCATGACAGGCTGATAACCTAAGGCACCAAACCCTTCACCGGCTACACCAAACTCTGACGACCCGGCAAGCGGCGCGGTGTTTTGTGGCCATCGGAGAATATTTCCACCGCCTTCGTGCTCTCAGCTCACTCACGGTTGGCGCGTCCCCCCGAATAAGAATAAAATAAGAGATGTACATGCTAGAGATCCGTTGATATAAACGAGCCCATAGGCTAACTTTTTTTTTTGGTTTTGGATGATGTATCGTTGCATTTGCAAAATGGTGTTTCATTTCCTATTCTATTGCACGGATGATTGACACATGTATAAAAGTTGTCATATTAATTTTGAAGCATAAATCAAGCGTTGCTTTTTCATATGGTAGTTTTTATACACATGTCAATCATTCATGCCGTGGAAATTTAGAGTTGTCAAATGGCCAAGGGTCTGGTTTCGCTCGCCCAACTGTCGGGCAAAAGAGTAAAAATTGGGTCGGCCAAGACCAACAGGTTTCGGGCCGCTAATATTGGAGCCCAGCACATGAAATTACATTATAAAAATCGGCCCTACCGGGCTGGTCGGGCCGAGCCGAAATTGACTATTCCAAGATGAAACATCCTTTTGTAACAGAAGATCTCATCCGATGTTTTTTGAAAATATTTAAAAAAAAAACCTTAACATTTACAAAAATATTACAGTTACCCTCTTAAATTTACGACAAAACGAAACCTGAAGGGATTTTTTGTAATTTTGAAACATGATTGGGTTTTTTTGTAATTAAACCAAACCTCAAGGGTGTTTTTGTAATTATTCCTAAATAATATATGTTAGATCATAGATGGGCTAGCAGATCCGGACTAGATAGGTGTTTGCAAAATATGTACCCAAATAAGGTCCAAACTAGAGTGGAGAACATCAATTCGCATGAGCACAACACAAGAACATATCAATGAAGAATATCATAACAACTTAACAAAGGAAGTGTTTGCAATCACTTAAAAAAAACAGTCTTAATTTTTGGCTGGAAAAAACCACTTCGTAGTATTTACAAATGTCAATTTCTGCTTCTGATTCTACTTCATTTAATCAGATTCCAAAAGCATTCGTATTTCATAGTGTTTGCAAATGTCAACTTCTGCTTTAAATTCTGCTTCATTTAACCATCATAATCTAATTTGACATTTACAAATGGATAGGCATTTTTCCAACTTCTGTCAACTTCTGGTTTTATTTCCAAACACTACCAACTTCCGATTTCAACTACTTTTTTTACTTCTACTATAATAACCTACTTCCATAAGCAAAAGTTTTTGCAAACACTCCCAACCTATATAAGTTCAGATTAGAACAATTTGGTCAGACCCATATGTTGGTACATGTTCAAAAGAAATTTGGAAATATATTCACACTACCTAATCTCCTTGAAACAAAAATTTGTAAGTGGATGTCTAACTATATCAACTCAAATTCAAAAGGGACAAAAAAAAAATCATAAAGGAACAGATATGATATGAACAATTTCATAATTTTATTGAATTTTACAACAATACATTATTCTTTTAAGAAAACAAATTAGAGATTAAAAAGTTACAAAGCACCCCTTTATGTTCATTTGGGTGCCTCAAGATTCAACTAACTGTTCAGTATACAAATGTGAACTTACCATATATGTTATGAGGTGGTCTCTTCTTCATTTTGATACATGAAGAAAATCAATCATAAAGGAGATTCTTTCCATTGTAACCGATTAAGTCCGTCCACAATGGCCTTTCGGAACGCCCCATTGTGAAGAAGGAAAGACGATACATGGCCGCCAGAAACCCATCTCACCTCCGATCCTGGCCAGGCTTTCTGAAGCTCCAGTACGGAGTGTTTCGGGATATAGCCATCATCCTGCAAAAATAAAAAAGTAAAGGGTTGTATTGTTTCAAAGATTATAATTTAACTGCACAATAACACTCGGGAAATGATGAAGGTTGTGATTGTTTGCGGAAAAAATTAAAAAGAAAATATTCTCTCCAAAATTAACATACGTTTCTCTTTCTCCCTCATATTTCCCAATACCCAGCCATACTATTTATTTTTCTCTCCCCTCCTATACATATAAAGAATTTCGGTATTTTTTTAATTTTTCACAATTGTTATTAGTTCTCTCTTAATATTTGTGTTAATTGCCTATTTTTGGTTCAATTTTTTATTTTTATTCAATTTTTTGGCATTTTATTTAACATTATTGTTTCCACAAAAATCACCTCCTCTAAAATATTTTTATCACATCAACACAATCATTGTGTTTTCTCTATACATCCAACTTTCACTTTTAAAAAAACAATTACCACTATTTACTCAGAAAATGAAAGTAAACGGAATGAAAAGACAAATAATCACAACCAAAACTTTTCTAATTACTAAGATTTAAAATCTTGAAATAAGGGATAATTACAAGGAAAAAAACCTAAGGTAAGGACAAAAATCTAGAGATGTTTCAAAATTATAAAATTAAAATACTCCCTCAGATTTGATTCTGACTTAAATTTAAGAGGATAACTATAATATTTCTATAAATGTTATGGGGATTCCTCAAATGTTTTCGGATTATGAAGTAGGAAAATGTAAGATGGAACTAAACCTCAAGGGATTTTTCCGCAATTTTCAAAAACCTCTGGGTTTTTTTTTTTTTTTTTTGTAATTATCCCTTACTTGAACTAAAGAAAAATATGTGAGAAATTCAATCTTTTTGTTTTTTCCGTAAAAAATCATATGCAAAAAGTGACAACTATATTACTTACAGTAGCAGCAACAAATATAACAGCATTGGGATTTTTGGGTATAGGAAAACGTGTGACGTCAGTTAGAGACAACACATTTCGCATGCGCTCCCTCACTTCCTCGAGCGTCGTGGCGGCCTTGTGCATGGAGAGATCTTCTTTAAGAGCTTCCCATGCTGTGGCGTGCTTTAATACCCCTTCACAGAATGCCACGACAGCAGAATGTGGAGAAAGAAACGGGAGCGTAGCAATAGGTGTGGGGTGTAAGGATCCAACCATAGCAGCATGTACTCCGCCTACATTCGTGTAAGAAATGTACAAAAACACTCAAAAGCAGAGGGAAATAAGAAAAGTATTTACAGCTCATTCTCGAATATAGTTTTGTATGCACACAATTGTTCCTAGAAAATAAAATATAGGGATAATTAACCAAAAAAACGTGAGATTCGATCTAATTATTACAGGGGATTTTAAAAATATTTCAAAAATCCCCCTAACATCTATAGAATTATTACAGTTATCCCCTTAAATTTAAAACGGAATCAAACCTTAAAGGGCAAAATAACTTCAAGAACTGAAAATGAGAAGAGAAATGCTACTTTGCTCGAGTGAAACAACGAAGGGCCAGGAATACATTAAGCCGAAACAAGGTCTCAGTTTTCCTTCTTTCCATAAAATATGTTACTAACATAACTCTTTCTAGAATCTAGATGTATGTGTGCACAAATATCTGACAATATTTGCTTATGATGGTGTATCTATATGCACTCGTCTAGGTGTTTTCCATGGCTATGACAAAGTAATGTATGCTAAACAAATCTACTTGATGATTCGACATTTATTTACAAGTTCTAAATTAAGTTAAGGGATAATTACTAAACACCCTGAGGTTTGGGTAATTACAAAAAAATCCAGATATTTTTTAACATTAGAAAAGAAAAAAACCTTAGAAGTTTGATTTTGTCTTAAATTTAAGGGGGTAACTGTAATATTTCAATAAGTGTGGAGGGGTTTGAAATGTATTTTTGCTTATGAAGGAGGAAAATGTAAGACATAATCAAAAGTCAAGGGGGGGATTGTAATTTTCAAAAATCTCTCGGTTTTTTTGTAGTTAGCCCAAACCTCAGGAGTGTTTTTGTAATTATCCCCTAAGTTAATTTACTGCACCATTCATAATTTCTGTCACAACAACAAACTACGTCTTAATCCCACTATGTGGGGTCGGCTATATGGATAATATCAAGCCATCGTTCACGATCGATCTAAAGCCATATTTTCATTTATTTCAAGATTGTCACAGCAAATAAATAAATAAATAAAAGATCTACCAAGAAATTTCAAAGAAATTCAAATACCGTAAGTTTTAATTCTTTTAAGAAGTAATCAAATAAGGTTTAAGTCTTACCCATGCTAAGCCCACAGACACCCATTTTCCCGTACCCTGCTTCATAGTCCAACCAGTATAAAAGACTACGTGCCTCTTCGATGGTAACTCTTCCTAATAAGAGCAAATCGCTGACGCACAAAAGTTTTGCCCCTCGTTGCAGCATAGGACGTCTTCTTCCATAGAAAGGGCTGTAAAATACATAGCTTGAATTAAAAGATCCCATAACTTTATGAAAACTTTTATTTTGTCAGATCTATTAGTTAACGGATATATAATCAGTCTGACCTCTCAAGCACCATCGTCGCTATATTTTCTTTCAACAGAGGCCCGCCAAGACGCAACCTCCGCTCAAATGCATGGTCTCCTGTGCCTGAAAGAAAGGATATATTCGAATCATGGTCATGACTGGCAAATCCATGTTCAAAAACTCGGATTTTCCATTAATTGATTAACAAAAATCTTCGAGAAAGTGTAACATAAATGTTGATGTGTGCACACCCACACATGTACGAACAATTCAAATTCACACGTATGGCAGTAGAACAAGGACCTCGGATTGCTAGTGAAAAATGAACAAAATAATTTCTAAAACAATTCCGAGAGCACCTCTAAGAAGTTCGAAATTTCCAGGCTGAATTTCTTCATCCTCGTGGAACTCTGGCAAACATTTATATTGAATTTAGTTTTCCTAATGAAACTACATCAAATATATCCCCTGCAATAATCAGCAAACACACTAGAACATAAGGAAAAAACAAAAGATTAAGTGAAAAACGGACTTAGATTGTTAGCCAAATTATCTTCATCATAGCTGCTTTGAAAATAGGGGAAGCAATTTGTGTCAGAATTCTCAACTCTAGCCTGACCTGTTTATTATTCGTGTTATTTTGGTCCGACCGGATTCTGACCCTAACCCTTCAAACCTCACCCCTGACCCGATTACTCAAACCTAACCCGCTTATAACGTGTTAATTCGTGTCTTACCACAAATGGCTACCCCTATAACAAAACTCAGAACATAGATACATTCTAGCGCAAATCTAAGGACATACCAACAAAAGGCATTAAGCTCAAAAGCAATATGTCTTACCACAAATGGCCACCCCTAACCCAACATGTTTATTATCCGTGTTATTGTGGTCCAACCCGATTCTAACCCTAACCTGTCAATGAGTTAATTTGGCCGTGTCACAAATCGCCACCCCTATTACAAAACTCAGAACATAAACACATTCTAGCTCAAATCTAATGACACATCAAAGAAAAAGCAATAAGCTCAAAAGCAATATGTCTTCATATAAACACATTGCACAGCAAAAAAAAATTGATCATCAGATATTTTACTTGCAAGATGAACAACACAAGCCATCTTTATGCCGTGTTCGGCTTTACATAAAATTCATGTTATTCGTGTCGAATTCGACCTATTTATTATTCGTGTTATTTTGGTTCGACCAAATTCTGACCCTAACCCGCCAAACCTCATCCCTAACCCACTTACTCAAACCTAACCCGCTTATAATGTGTTAATTCGTGTCGTATCACAAATGGCCACCCCTATTACAAAACTAAGAACATACACACATTCTAGCTCAAATCTAATGACATATCAAACAAAAAAGCAATAAGCTCGAAAGCAAGATGTCTTCATTGAAACACATTATACAGCAAAACAACAACAACAAACTAAGCCTTAATCACACTATGTTGGGTCGGCTATACGGATCATATTGCGCCATCGTTTACAGTCATAAGCCATATTTTCATTTATTTATAGATATTGAAACACATTATACAGCAATACACCAAAAATTGATCAGATATTTTACCTGCAAGATGAACAACACAAGCCATCTTTTGCGGCGGCACGAATTTCGGAGAAAGGAAAGCAACCCTTGCAGTGTGACTCTCAGGAGGCAATGCATTATAAAGCTGCTCATCACAAGGTGTCCTAAAAACCCCTTCTCTAAGACAAGCAGTTTTTGATTCCCAAACTGTTTTCCAAATTGGCTGCACCAAATTAGGAGGCCAGTTTTGGCCTTCTACTTCAGGAAACAATTGATTTATCATTTTCTCCAAAAGGTCAAGCTTTGTGCCACCCCATCCTCTGGAGAAAAATGGAGGGCTTAATTTTGTTCTGTGCAACAATGCACCATATACATGATCAAGAACATAGTAAAGGGTGCCCATATTTACAGTAACCATATCTTTCAGATGAATTTGTTTAAAAAAAGAAAAGATTATAAAAATTGAAAAAGATTGGATTTTTTTATCAATATGAAAGAAACCCACATCAGAAATTTGATGAAAACAGTCAGGGTTTTCAATTTTATGCACAAAATCAAGAAATCAAGAGTATGAAACCTAGATCTGGAGACCTGAGACAATTAAATATGTTACAAGAAGGGAAGAGAGAACCGATTGAAGAAAGGGTAAAAAAGAATTTATTGGCATTGACATACAAAAGACTTGAAAGAATTTGTGAAAGAACGGACTCTATGCAAATATAGGACCCATAAACAGATAAGATTGTGTGTGTGTGTGTGTGTGTGTGTGTGTGTGTGAGAGAGAGAGAGAGAGAGAGAGAGAGAAGAGAGAGAGAGAGAGAGAGAGAGAGAGAGAACTGAAACTGGGGCGGCGAAGATGGTGGTTTGACACGGTGGATTAGATGTAAGGGACCATGTGCCACCTCGTTTTGTGATTTATCCATTAATATATTGTCTCAATGATTTGTTTGGGGCCTAGGCCAACAACAAAAGAGAGGGACGGGGCTAATTTATCTAAGAAGTGGTTTTATACCATGTTGTTGTTGGCGCAATGGCGGGCGTGTTGTGGTGGAGATTTGATTTATCAGGAATATCCGACAAATCACACCAACAAGATGATGGCAAAAATAAATGACACAGATTAGAAAATAAAATGCACACGGTGATTTTACGTGGTTGGCAAAACCCGCCACGTCCACGAGTTTAGTTCTTTACTAATAAAGAATTTCGGTACAAGAAATATACACCCTTGAGTTTTATGGACCAAACCCAAGAATAAAAGACTCGTGACAACCACTTTACTAGTTATCAAAGAACACTCTCCCAGTACTTTGTATTCGGGGAAAAATATCCCAAGTGTTTTCGCACCTATCACAATTTGACTCACCCAAATTGATCTCCCTAAAGTGTGTACACTCATTTTTCCTCTCCACCCGGTTGGATGGCCAAGCATTTCACTTGCTTGCCATGGTTTCCTTCAACCCCATAAGCCCTTTTATAAGCAAATGAGGAAGAATGGTTACACCTCAAGAGAATACAAATCCAATTTGTATTTGTCATCCTTCAGCCAACTACCAACCCATTTTAGACTTTCATTTCAACACATGGGTCAACATTTGTGGTGGATATACCTAACAATCTCCACCTCCACCACAAATCACCATCCCGCAAACCAGAACATCAAAACACCATTAGCTTCAATACTCGCACATGCCGAATCGGTAAGGTCCTAACTCCACCGATTGATCGGCGAACACACGTGCGATCGATCCAACACCACCGTTGATCGCTGAGGAAGGACGACCTCGATCCATCCTCTCGCCTGCCAGATTTCCCTCACACCCGTCTTTCCGGAAGCCTTCCGGCGCTACCACTTCCGGTAATCCCGAGGTCACCGGACGATACAAATTCGATAATTCTCTCCCACCTTAGGACCCTTCCGCCATGTGTGATTTTCAGGACTCCACCTCCGGTGAATATCGCACTATTGGAATCCACTTGGCACCAGGAAATTAGATTCACCCGCATATTTGGGACATAGGCCACACCACCCAAAATCACGGTCCACTCCATCACCCATTTTGATTTTTACCACTCAATCCCATGATTCTACAAATAGAACCATCACCGAGAGAACAAAATTCCCGCCTCCGCAATTGAAGTAAATCAAAATAATTTCTCCTGGAGTACACATGCATTATGCATCCGAATCTAAAATCCATCAATCTCGAGAAGAAGTATCAATCCTTGCGGAGACCGTGAGATATCTCCAACTTCCAGCCTATCACCGCATCACCACCGCCACCATCACGGCATTATCCTTCTTTCTCCGAGGACAATTTCTTTTGCGTGATCCTTCTTGTGATAACGATAAGATACAACACCCTTTCCCTGGTCTCGAATCGACTGCGATTCTGACACAGATCCACCACGAGAATCCTCCCGTTCTCGATTCATTTCGAGCAACCAAAGCATATCCATGTCCCTCCTTCCGGTTTGCCCTTTTTTTTTTATGGGACAACAACGATGCTTTTATATATGCTCCAAGTCCGGTGTGTTATTTTCCGTACAACAACGTCGTCACCGGACTATCATATGAATCGGGATAGAAGCGAAAAAGTAAAAGGGCTTTATCTTCTTCCTCAACCTTTACACCAACTTTCCCAGTTGATCCGTTTTTGCCCACCGTGCACCTTTCATATCTCCAAATTTTCCCTCCTTTCCCTTCAATGCCATTGCCAGGTCCGTTGAACTAGGAGATCCTTCACCCTTTATTGCCAAGGAGTGAAATTTCCTCCGCCGTCAAATTGTTGCACATTGAATGAATTTGTCATTTTGCCAAAGTGCCCACCGGAAAAATCAAATCTCAATTTTCTACCTTGCCGGCTTACCAAGTAGCTCGATACCACTTGTTGGGCACGCGGAGGCGTGTTGTGGTCCGAGATTTGATTTATCAGGAATATCCGACAAATCACACCAACAAGATGATGGCAAAAATAAATGACACAGACAGAAAATAAAATGCACACGGTGATTTTACGTGGTTCGGCAAAACCCGCCACGTCCACGAGAGTTTAGTTCTTTACTAATAAAGAATTTCCGCATACAAGAAATATACACCGCCGAGTTTTATGGACCAAACCCAAGAATAAAAGACTCTCGTGACAACCACTTTACTAGTTATCAAAAACACTCTCCCCAACCCTTTGTGTTCGAGGGGAAAAATATCCCAAGTGTTTCGCACCTTTATCACAATTTGACTCACCCAAATTGATCTCCCAGTGTGTGTACACTCATTTTTCCTCTCCACCCGGTTGGATGGCCAAGCATTTCACTTGCTTGCCATGGTTTCCTTCAACCCCATAAGCCCTTTTATAGGCAAATGAGGAAGAATGGTTACACCTCAAGAGAATACAAATCCAATTTGTATTTGTCATCCTTCAGCCAACTACCAACCCATTTTAGACTTTCATTTCAACACATGGGTCAACATTTGTGGTGGATATACCTAACAGTTGTTTCATGGATTAAGTTAATTAGACGAATTTACAAAACACCAAAAATATAGATATTTTTCTGATTTGGATTTGGGTTGAATTCTATTTACATATAGGATTTGTCTTGTGGACATTATTATGAGACCGTTTCATACAAATTTTTATCTTTATCTAATAATTTGATTTTTATTAATAATTTATTGTGCAAAACGATGTTTTAACAAATTAGATCAAATTAATAAATAATTAATACCAAAAGTAGATGTTTTCCCAAAATTTTAAGTCATAAAACTAAAATAAAAAATAAAAGAAGCGGCGGATTTTTTATTTAGTGTTTCAATTTATCGTGTGAGCGTATCTTTATTTTACATGTGGCATTCATTTACTTTAGTAAAAGACACAACAAGGTGATGGGAGACTTGAGTCATGTATGGTAATATTTTCATGGTCCTATTTCTAGTCTTGAAAAATAAATATTGATAATTTATTGATTTTTGTGTGAAAATATAAATATGAATGATTAATGAATTAGGATGAGTTTTATGTAAATATATAATATAAAAATATATAATATATAATATTATAATTATGAAAATATATGCAATGTGTCCAATTAGATAAATATAATTTAAAAATAGAAATATTTTAAGTAGATGTAATTAATAATGGTGACTCCCTCTCCTCCCATCATTTGCACTAAAAAACTGGAAAATTAGCACTTGAAAAAATAAATGTTTATTCAAGAACTCGACATTAAGTAATATTATTGCCAAAAGAACTTAGAAAGCACTCTACCTTGTAAATATAAAATATACTGTAGATATAATTATTGATTTTTCGTTTATTTGTTATTTTTAAATTTGTTGTTTAGATTATTTATTATCTTTTAAATTCGTACATCGGATTGCCGCATTAATAAATCTGAACCACCATTTGGAATAGGAAGAATGGAAAGTTGACAAAGGCCTATCATGTGAAAACATGAGTAAACTTTATTTTCTATTTTAGTATATACTGTAAATTATTACCAAAAAGAACTTAGAAAAACACTCCACCCTACTCCACCCTGTAATATTCAAACTCGATCAAACTTTATTTAAATCTAATCATTAAATATAGAAAAAAACTGGACTTGCAAGTTGCAATTCCTACAATAATACTATGGAACACATACGATGAAACTCTATATAACTTACTGAAATCCTCACCAACTTTCAGTCAGATAAGGACCAAGCAAAGCAGCTTATAGCTTATAAGAGAAATCAGGATGACTATAATACAGAGATAGTTCTGTCATCAAAAAATGATAAATAAAACTGAAATTCCAATCATCAATAGATGATCAGCGACAAAACCATCAAGATTAGCTAGCGCATTGACATTAATGTCCGTACCCTTTTCTTCTGTTCTTCTCTTTTAGCCAAAGGTGTCCTCCTCAGCTTATTAAGCTCCTCCATCACGACTTTTTCTACCATGTCGATGTTGTTCAGGAGTTTCTTTTGTGGAGTCAAACAATCCGAATCCTCTCCATCGTTGTGATGGGTGATACCGAGCAATATCTTGGGCACTTTACCGATAGTTGGCGGGCAACGCCTAGTTTTAATTGTGGGATATGGTGAAATTATTGAAATATCGCCTGATGTTCTTACAGAAGGACCATCTGTTTGTATGTCTTCGCGCGCTTTCTTCTTCTTTCGATTGCCTATGGAGAGAAACATCTAGGGATGAGAATTGAGATCGAATGCTTAATGTTTGCAAGATCCTTTGAAAATCATAAGCTGATCAAGTGAGTTCTTAAAAAAGTGGTTGTCAGGAAGCTAAAGAAAACATCTACTTCTAATTCTGTATAATTTAATCAGAATCTGAAAAATGCAGGGGATGAGAGCTTTAGGTATATGATTCTGCTTCTGATTTCATTTTGGAATACGTAAAAAAACACTTTTATAACTTATTCACCAAACACTCAATATTAACTTAATTAGCTTTCTTATTCTTTTTGAAAACACTACCGACTTTTGATTGTCAACTATTTTTTACTTCTAATGCATATAATCACTTCTTTTTCAGACCACGAGCATGTTGCTTCTAGTGGTATCACTCACCCTTTATAAAGAAATTTACCGAGATTTGAACTCGGTATCTTTCAATTTTGGAATTTATCCGATATCCTCCAACCAATACTCCCAACTTATTTGCCAATAAATTCTTTGCCCAGTTTCTCAATTTCGGATTGTCTATGAGCTGGAGTTCTATCTAAAGATGCATATTTTCATGAAAATACTTATAAACTAACAAACAAGTTGTTAAAATCTATAGAACCAAACAAGTGTTCAAAACCCAAAACCATCATTTCCAACCCCATATATAAGATCCAAGTAAATCAATCAACATTCTGAGCTAAAATTAGCCAAATCAATTCAATACACAAAAACCAAAACACACAAACAAAATAAATCAATCTCCAAACAAACAAAAACCGAAAAAAAGGGAAAAAAAATTACCCTCACTACAGCAGTAATGTCATTGAGAGGCCTTCTCGGATACCAAATCGGCAAAGCGCTTCCCCTTCCCCGTCCACGGCCACCGCCACTTCCCACCACCGGCGACAAATTTTCACGCCCTGTGATCGGTGCAGTACGCCCAATTTCCGTCCTTCCAATACCATCGTTGGATCTCTCCAGTCCCATTCGTCCAGGTGTACCCACCATCGCCGCATCTCTCCACCGGATCGGAGTTCCGGCTACCTGTCCCCCTTCATTTTCATCTTCTACAACAAAAATTATCGGACTACCCCTCCCAATAATGTTTCTACCACCACTTCTCGAAACTCGTCTCCGACTGTAAGCTGCTACGACGTCGTCTTGCCTTGATAACCGATCTCTTGCCTCTGGCATTGTATCGAACACCTTCAACACTGGTTAAAATGAGAACGAAAACAACCGACGAAATCATTCAGTGAGAAGTTGGTGATACTTTATACGACATGGACAGCAGAATTGAAAATTTTCTGCGAAATCGAAAATAATTTCAAATTGAAAACGAAAGTGAAAATAATTTCAAAATGAATTGAAAGTGAAAATAATTTCAAAATGAAATGAGAGTGAAAATTATTTTAGCTCGTGAGCGGGATGGGTTCATTTTCAGTTGAAATTCAAATTTGCTTGAAAGCGGGTAGGTCAATTGTAGACGTTTGATGAGCGTAATTACCTTTTTGCCCAATCTATATTGTGCTTATAAATTTTAGGGATAATTGCAAAAACACCCCTGATGTTTGGGATAATTACAAAAAAAACATAGATATTTTAAAATTACAAAAAAACTCCCATCAGGTGTGATCATTCAAAAAAATTAGGGATAACTGCAAAAACATCGATGAGGTTTGGAATAATTACAAAAAAAAACCATAGATGTTTTAAAATTACAAAAAGGCTTCATCACGTGTGATTAAATCTTAAATTTAGGGAATCATTCAAAAAAATGATTATTTACTATCATATTTGTCATTGGTCACTCTTTAAATAAATTGATTAATCGCAAAACAAAAAATGATGGATCGCGCAAGTAAGTATTGAGTAGGCAAGAATCATACAATTTAGCGATAATTAAAAAAACTATCCCGATGTTTGAGTTAATAACGAGGAAAAACTCGAGGTGTTTGAAAATTACAAAAAAATCGATTGAGATTTGATTATGTAATACATTTTATCCTCTTCATAAGCAAATGCATTTCAAACATCTCATTTACATTTATAAAAATATTACATTATCCCCATACATATAAGACAGAATCAATTTCAAATTCGTTTGTGTTTGACTTGCACGGTGTGTGGTGATTTCGTGGATATGATATGTCTTGTGTTTCCAAGTGTTGGTCTCCTTGGAGGAAGTGTCATGATCTTCCTTTTAAGGGTGTTTTAGACTTTTAGTTTTGTTTTTAAGTGTTTCTTTTTCTTTTGTTGTGTTTTTTTTTTTTTTTTTGCTTTTCGTTATGTTCCAAGATGAGGCTTCTACTCGCCTTCAATTTGTTCATGTTGTCTAGGCCATCTGTTGAATGATTCTTCTTATCCTTCTTGGATGATCTCTTGTATCCATTAGGATTATTGGTCGATTGACTCTCGTTTGTAATTTTTGTGAGTTTAATATATCTACTATTGTTTCAAGAAAGAAAAATATATAAGACAGAACCAAACCTCAAAAAAAAATTTTGAAACTTCTTTGGGTCTTTTTATAATTACTCCTAACTTTAGTGGAAGTTTTTGTAATTATCCCTACAGTTTATTAAGTCTACACAAGGCTACCCTCGGTCACAATTTTGGCATCATTCTTTTATCAAGCAACACATCAAACAACCAAAGGTCCAAAACACCTTAACCACCCCATTAGGCAATGTGAACATGTGGTGTTGAAAATCGAATGTCCACGTCGAGTTTGTATAAGTTGTGACCGCATCCAATTTACGGAGGGCGACGACGGCCCAACCTGAACCAGATTCATATGGAATAATGGAACATAAAATCATAACCATGGTGCTATGACCTATAACACCAAAAAAAGGACTAAACTTTTCTTCATTAGCAAATTTACTCAGTTATACACCAGCAATGTAAAAAATAATCATCTCCTAATTCACATTTCAATCTGAAATGCAAAACTTCTCTGTTTATAAGGTATTCATATCAGAATAAAACACTATTCTAAGCCAAAAAAAGAAAAAGAAAAAAGTATATAAATTAACGTACGTATAAGTGGAAATGTTAAGAATCATAAAAAGCGAATCACGAACTCATGCAACAACCACCCTTTGCATTAGCATCTCCTTCACGACCAGGAACGACAATCTTCGTACCCTTCAAAGACGCCCGATTTTGAATAGTCAGAAGTATCGTTGACAATCAAAGTTTTCTTGCTTACAGTCCGATATATTTCTGTCAAAATCGTCATGAACGCACTTTCAACGTTTGTTGCTTCGGCGCTGATGTTTCCATGAAGTATAAATTCTCCCTTTCAGCAAACTCCTGAGCATCCTCTGTTGGAACGGCTCGAAGAGTTCCCAAATCGCACTTGTTTCCAATGAGCATTATAATTATGTTCTTATCAGCGTGCCCTCTTAGTTCCTCAAGCCACCTGGCCATGTGGTCGAACGATTGGCGTTTAGAGATATCGTAAACCAACATCGCGCCAACTGCGCCTCGGTAATAAGCACTTGTCACCGCTCGGTACCTACGATAGAGCAAAAAAATTTAAGGCCAAATAGCTAGTAGCATTGATTCTAGACATTATACAAGCAACTATTAAGGACTAGTTAAGAGAGTGTTAGCAAACACTTTAAAAAATTGATTGTCAGTTTTTGGCTGGGAAAAAGGTAGTATTTTTAAGTGTT
This sequence comes from Rehmannia glutinosa, assembly GCA_016081115.2. Classification (NCBI taxonomy): domain Eukaryota; kingdom Viridiplantae; phylum Streptophyta; class Magnoliopsida; order Lamiales; family Orobanchaceae; genus Rehmannia; species Rehmannia glutinosa. The sequence continues at coordinate 129,775 of JABTTQ020001892.1, forward strand.
TTCAAATGCCAACTTTTGCTTTTCATTCAATATAATTTAGGGAGTTCCCTCAAAAAAAAAAAAAAATTAATTTAGAGAGTGTTTGCAATCACTACAAAAATGGGATTCTCATTATTTAGCGAGAAAAAAATCATTTTTAGTGTTTGCAAATGCCAACTTTTTCTTTTCATTCTACATAGTTAGGGAGCTTTGTAATCACTAAAGAGTGATTCTTAGCATTTGACCGGGAAAAAAATCACTTTTTAGTGTTTGCAAAAGCCAACCGCTTTTGATTATGTCTCATTTAATCGAGAATCTAAAAGCGAGTGCTTTAGATAATTGATTAACGTTTCCTGGTTTGACATTTACAAATAAATAAGCACCTTTAGAATTTTTCACCAAACATCTCAACTTCCGGTTCTCGAATTCGATTCTATTTGCAAACACTATATTTTCATCTACTTTTACTTTTTCTACAATAAACCACTTCTTCTAAAAACAGAAATTTTTGCAAACACTCCAAAGTACTTTTACAACTTATTATTCAAACATTAACACCATCCGATTCTCACCTATTTGTCGCTTATAGACGACATCCATATAGAAGGCGAAGTTTTTGCAAACATTCCCTAAATAGCCATAATTGCTAATGAAATCAGGTGTTATATCAATGTCCTAAAAAAGAACTGGCCAAGATTTCCCATATAAATCAATACAAGAAGTCCACTTCGATTCACCTAATAATAACCGAGCTTCGTAAAATAGCACAAATGACAATATAATCCAATAATCACTAGCATATAAATTCATTTCATGATTAAAAAAACTCTTCGTCCAGCTAAAATTCCATCTATAATCTCCAAAATTATTCCAACAGCTACAACCAACAACATTGGAAAAACAAAATTAAAAATTTTCACCCAAACGATTCGAAAATTAAATCCAGGACCAAACCTTTCTTGACCAGCAGTATCCCAAATCTGTGCCTTGACAGTCTTGTGATCAATCACAAGTGTCTTGGTCTGAAATTCAACCCCAATTGTGGCCTTCGATTCCAAACTGAACTCATTCCTAGCAAACCTAGCCAACAATTGGGATTTTCCGACTGCCGAATCTCCAATCAATACGACTTTAAACACATAATCAATCTTCTGATTAAAATCCCCTCCGTACAAATTTGACATCGTCGCAAACCCTAGACGCCAAATGCTACTCTCGATCTCCCCCTTCGATCAAATCCCACAATTTCCAGCATAAAATCTTTGAAATTGTTGAAAAAATCAACAAATTTACCAAGTTTTAAGCTCCCCTTTCAATGGATCATGCGCAAATTTGAAAATTTGACCGATGTAAATTTTTTACAGAACCGAAAAAGCTGTAATTATAAAATTATTTGGCAATCTGGGATGGGTTTCAAGTGGAAACAAATTTGGGATTAGGGTTCGTAATAGATTATCAAACTAAAGATTTGTGAAGATTGGTAAAATGGAAGTTTTTTTTTTTTTTTTTTTTTTGCGCCCAATACAGAGTTTTTTTGGAGATGGAGAATGAAAGACCAACGGTAAGTGCGGGACCCATTAACTGTTTTTGAAAGAAAATTAGTTTTTTTTTTTTTTTGTGGGGAGGGAAAATAATAATAAGAAATTAAAAAAATGAAGGATTTTCGAATTCTTTATTTCAAAACAATTTTACTAGATCGAGTGACAAATGGAGTGCCATTTTGGAAAAATGGTTAGAGGAAAATCTAATTAATTACAATTAATTTAGAAGAGTTGATATTATGTGTTTAGAAATAATAATTTGGAGAAGTATTTTGTTAATAATACACATTGCTATATGTTCTAAATTTATTATTCTTGTTTTTAGGACAATGTATTTCAAATGGCCCCTCCAATTTCATATAATCTTTAAATTCAACCAAATATACTTTTAAATTCTCAATGAGTTTTCCTTTAAATTTATGACAAAATGCTAAAATTGTTTTTAGCATAAACAAAAATACCTCTTACTATTATGTCACCCCAAATGTAAAATTTATTGTGTTTTCCATTTTCCACCTTAAAATCTTTAGGAGTGGCAATGGGGTGGGGTAGGGCAAATTTTGCCATCAATATCTCCGATTCAATTTTTTTGCCCCCCCCTGCTATGTTCCGGGATGGGGAAAATTATTTATCCCCATCCCAGGCCAAGGTATAATTTTTCTCCAACAAAATCAATGTGTTACTTTTATCTATTTAAGTTTATAATTCATTTACATAAAAAAATAGTATATACTATCTTGAAACAAATACAATAATATTTAATCACTTTCCATTCATATGAATTGAGGAAGAAATGAAATAAAGTGTATAAAAATAAATCATTAAAAATACATATAAATGGACACGTGTATTAGTGCGTCGGATCGGATTCGGGTCCAGGACACGGTGGATATATAAATACCATCCCGCTCCGTCCCCACTAGATAGTATTTTGGGTTACCCCGACTCGAGCCACCCCAATCGAGTAAAAAAAGCGGCCCCAATCGGGGTGGAACGGTGCCCATGGCCACGGGTCCGTACAATTGTCATTAGGGATGGCAATTTCCTCTCGAACTCGATGGAGGATCCGATACCCACCTAGCGAAGGAGGATATGGAGGGTATTTTTGTACCCAATTAAATAAATAGTACATGAGTATGTGTATTTTCGGTATGGATATGAAGGTGGGTCAGGTACATCTTACCCATACCCTACCCGATACTCGATTAAATAATATTATATAATATATATTTATTTATACATATATATACATATCTATTTATTTATATTTAAAAATAAGTTTCTTTTCCGATCAAAATCCACTAACTCATGTGCTTTGTCTTTTATAATATTTTGTTATTTTTCGATAATATTTAGTTCGCTAATCCTTATTTTTTATTCTTTTTTATTCTTCTTATTTTCCACTTAATAATTTAGTAAATATCCATAAATAGCTTCATTGAAATAACTCAAATTTGATGATAATAGGGTATGCATACCCGATTGTTGGGATTTGGTCCAAAGATCCGCCTGCTATGATGGGCTTTAAAATAGGCGCGAGTTGTGCCCGCGATTCAAACTCGTGAGCTGGATTGCATAGTTAAAGGATAGCTTAAAGGATATGATTTGGACTACATATACCAACAGATGCATCTTCTTTTCTGGTGCCTTCATTACATGTAAACTCGAGGTTAAGCGTCTTGGCACCAGAGTAAGACATGGGATGGGTGACCCCTGGGAAGTTTTCAGTGCGCGTGAGTGAGGACAAAGTTACGCTAGAAAAGACTCGTGTTGGTTTGTGGGGACGATCGTCAATCCGAGTAGCCATGAGAGGTCCAACAAGCGGTATCAGAGCGGTCACGAGTTCGAATTCCCTTGGAAGCACGCTGCAGTGAGGTTGCCAGGAGCGGTGGAAGCGAGATCTTGGCGTGATGGAGGTAAACGGACGGAACTTAAGGTAGGTTGCGGATGGCGGAATCGAGGTAAAATACTGGCCGAAGGTGTAGGTTTCTGGGTGGACCAGGCTGAAGGGTAGGTTGCAGTGGGGGAAACTGGAACCGAAGGTGTAGGTTCTTTGGGTTGACAGAACTGAAGGGTAGGTTGCCGGGTGGCGGAACTCGAGGTAAAATAGTCGGGCGAAGGTGAGGTTCTTTGGGTGGGCCAGAAGGCGAAGGGTAAGTTGCAGTGGCAGCCCAAGCGAGGTAAAGGATCGGAAAGGTGTAGGTTCTTTGGGTGGCCGAGCCCCAGAGGAATCTGGCGTGCGACGCTTTGAATGAAGAAGTTAGGGCGTTAGAAGCCCGGGAAGTTTGGCGGACGCGGAGGTTAAGCTCAGGCGAGAGAAGAAGAAAGCGAGTCTTGGGAGGGGATTGTTGGGATTTGGTCCAAACATCGCGCCAATGGGCTTTAAAATAGGCGCGGCGCGACCGCGATTCAAACTCGTGAGTATTTGGATTGCATAGTTAAAGGATAGCTTTTAAAGGATATGATTTGACTACCTATACCATGATGATCATCTTTTAAGTGCTCATTACATAGAAACTACGAGGGTTAAGCGTCTTGGCCTGGAGTAGACATGGGATGGGTGACCCCTCAGGAAGTTTTCAGGAGTGCGCGTGAGTGAGAATGACGCGCTAGAAAAGCTTCGTGTTGGTTTGTGGGGGCGTCGTCAATCCGTCAGGAGTAAGCGGCCAGAGGTCAACACCGATCCTCAGATGGGTATTGGAATGAATATGAAAATTGGGTATGGATATGATTATGAAAATTAAATACACTGGATGGGATTGCCATCTCTATCCACCTTCACATTCATACCATCTGGCCAATATCCAGAAACCAAGAAAGTCAGTTAATGAACATAGTACAAACAATATAGGCATCTCCACTTTCCCATAAAACAAAAAATATTTGGATACTTGAAAACACCTACAACATAAGCTGCTACAAAAACACATCTTCTTCAATATACACAGAATTTCACACATAGTCACTACAATTATACACAATCAAGATTGTCACACACAGTCCTCATCCTAGGCCTCATTTCCGGATCCAGTTCCGTACAATTCAATGCAACATGAAATGTTGCAACAACTTTTTTCTTTGCCTGAGCCTCGTGCAAAAGAGCCGGATCGATAATTTCAGACAACGGTCTCCCTTCACGAAAAACTTCTCTAACAAGCCCCTCAAGTCCCTCGCCATCCGGTAATCGTCCCGTAAGAATTTCCAAAAGCACCACACCAAATGAATACACATCACATTTCTGTGTGAATTTGCTACTCGCATCCCGAGCTTCGGGTGCCAAATAGTCAACGGTCGATGGAAATGAACTTCTGGAAGATGCATTTGAAGATTTTGAGGTGGCTTGTACGAGCCGGGACAGACCGAATCCTGAGATATACGGTTTCAGGTCACCGTCAAGGAGGATTTTGGACGATTTTATGTTTCCATGGACGTATCTTCTGTGGCTGCATTCGTGAATGTGCATTAGACCCTTTTCTGCTCCTTGAATAATTCTGAGTCTCGCGGCCCATGATAGGGAGGCGAGTTATTCACAGGTCCTGCACCACGCAAAGAGCAAAACGAAGAATATTATAGTGCTTGTGGGAAATTTGTCAAAGCTTTTGAAAGGGATTTTACACAAAGGATGATAATTATGCACATAGACCTTTTTTGTAAAGATACTATAAAGAACATAAGTTTCGCAGTTCACATGTGCCAGAAATGAATACACTAATCAAGACAGAGAATTCCCTGGAAAAAACTTCTAAGATGCCGAGTTTTCAGCAATAACTTGCTGCTTCGATGACCAACTTGTAGCTCAAGTAGTATTGCTCAACCTTTGTAAGGGTGTTGACCAAGATTCGAGCGAACCTGTATCATTCAATTTCTTTGAAATTTATTCCCTCCCCTTCAACTACTACTCCCAACTTATTAAAAAAACTTGCTGCTTCGATGAAAGAACATCGAAAGAATGCCTATGCTTCAGAGAACCTAGTCACAGAGACCTCCACAGAATATTAGCACATTGAAACTTTCCTTTCTTTGAAATTCATTTACGCATTCTAAAATCATCTCCAACCGTTTGCACTAAATTATGCACTAAAAAGGAATATTTCATAATATTCCATTTTAGTATTACACTAAAATCATAAATTTAAGACAAAAAGGCAGAAAAAAATTAGTGGCGCCATTTCTATCGCAACACTATACACATCTTCAAAATGGTGCATTTTTTTGGCGCAGTGTTGGAACAAGTTTTTGCTACATATTGAAGATATCTTGGAGACCTTCTAATATAGTCACTCGAGAAGTTAATTTTAACACTCCTAGAAGAGGACGCACGCGTCAACTTTGTCACGTTGTAATCCTAAGAGCTAATTTCAAGAATCAATCTCCGTTCTTGCTAATCTTGAGCGAAGCTCTGACATAACATTTCTGATACGATGACTACCTCCAACGTATTTCTAAGCTTTGCGCATTCTGAAGCTCTAATCATTCACAAGACTAATATGCAAAGCTGCATTTCATTATCACAAATCAAGTTTCATGAAATTTCTCAAATGGCAATAGCTCATCGATCATGGCATCATGCCAAATCAAAAATCCATAATGCAATTGTCATATCATTAAGCACATAAAGCCAATCCTGAACACAATAAAAATTACACAAAAAACAGATAAAAACCAACAACAAAAACAGATTAATCCTTACCATGCAATGCATTATGCAAGCACCCATTCCCAATAAATTCTGAAATCAGCAATTTTTCATCACTAGCATAATAATATGCCTTCATCCTCACAATGTTGGGATGTTGCACCCTACCAATGGCCTCCACCTCCGCCTCGAACTCCTTAAACCGCCACGTGGCATCCCCTCGCTCAGCCGTCTCACCGCCACCACCGCGGGACCGCCCACCCCCTTTCCTCCACAAACCACAACCTTATACACTATACCACTCCTACTTTTCCCCAACACATAAGCCGATGCCCTCAACAAATCCTCTAATTCCAAACCAAATCCCTCATCCACAACAACAAATTTCCCCTTTGCCCCTCCTCCCTACCCACACTCAAATCTTCTCTTCCCATTTTGCCCTCCTCCATCTTCTCCCATTTTCTCTTAATCACCCATGCTGAAACAAACACCACCCCAATCACCACAGAAACCCCACAAATCACAGAAATTGTTATCAGCCCACTTTTTATTTTTCTATTCTCCACAAACCCATTTGATGAAATCCCAGAATTTACAGGCTTTTGAGGGTTTTCCAAGAATCTTGGGTTTTTAGCTTCTGGCTCTGTACATGGATTTTTTTAATGGAAACCCACAAAGATAAGGATTTTCTGAAAAGGCAGT